>CM042478.1:7447500-8015000 GCA_023621385.1 Quercus gilva | reverse complement strand
AAATTCATATCTACATCTAAGAAAGATGCAAATCCGTTTTAAATTTCAAGAAATAGCGTTGATCATAGGCAAATTATTGGAATTAAGAAAGAGATCATAACAATTATATGAACAAAATCTAGATCATGCTTTAACTAGACAATGATTAACAATTCATGTTATGGATAAAGAAAAACATGCATTATCATAAATAAGAATCATAAAAAGAATAGGGTGATTGAAAACAACCTCTTGCATGAGCATTCATTGTTCTTGAGAGGATGTTTTAGGGTTCAAAAAAATTTATTCAGTTAGCTTTGAAACCTAAAAACCCTGATTTTAGTAGCAAATCTTAGAGATGATCAGCAAATATCAGCAATTTAAGACCCTAAAAACGTATGTCTCTCAGAGCGTCGAAAAAATGTGCTGAATTATGAGACTCAGCCTCTATTTATAGAAGCCAAAAGACTCTAAAAAATAGCTCCGATGTGTAGAACGCTAATCGGGACTTATCCTTTTGCAAAAAGATTGAAAATGGTGTGCCTTATCGTCACTTGAAAGGCGTTGGGCCAAAGCCCAAAAGGGGGAAATTCGGCCCTTTTAAAGTGCCCGGCACTTCAAAAGTGCCGAATGGGCTCTTAGACACCGAACATTCTTTCGTGTCTGAGTGCATTTTGGACTTTCCTTCTAGGGTTTTTTGATCCGATCCCCGCACCTAGACGTGTTTTTATCCTTAGTCTATGATTTTTTTTTTTAATCTCTTTTCTGGATAATTTAGACTTTTTTAAGGAACAAATATCTTGTAGATAAATATCCTAAAATAAATCTTAATAAAGTTTAGATTATCCACAATTTTATTGTTATTTAATCATCCCTTTTATTCCCATGCATGCATCCCTATTTTAAACACTAATTATCAACCAATCACAAAATTATTTAATTAATTTTAATTGCTTAACCAATCAGAATTAATTTAAATTGATAATGTGTGGTCGACTCTACTTAGACACAATGCATGTTGACCGTGCAACTTGATCATGCGATATCTTTTGATTCGATAGTTAGATTTGGAAACGGACACATCATTATGACAGTTAGAATCTCAAGAATCATTTTTATGATTTGCAATGAATGAATCAATGCATGTAATGCAAAGACAAATTGATGCGTGTAATATAAGAAAAAATTGATGCATGTAATGCAATTATGATTTTTGGGATACATGGATGGTCATTCAAGTCATTCTCCTTGATTAAATCATGGGTGCAAATTTGAGTGTCTACAATGGGCATTTTCCCTTTTCGCCCAAAACAAGTAACAAAATGCCCATGTTCTGAAACTATTTAGCCATATGCCCCTATTTTAAACTCAATTCTCTAAAAATCAAGTTTCAATGAAAAACTTGATTTTTAGAAAATCGAGTTATGGGCAAAAAACTTTAAAAAAAAAAAAGAAAAGAAAAATTACATGGAACTCGAGTTCCATGTAACATTTTGCAAGTAACTCAATTTTCATTAAATCGAGTTTCAAAATATGGACATTTTGCTAGATAGTTTCAGAACAAGAGCATTTTACTACTTGTTTTGAGCGGAGGGGCAAATGCCCATTTTGGCATGAAAATTTGTATACATTGAATATACTGAATTGTGTACATTATTTGAAAAATTACATATATTAAATTTACAAAATTGTGTATTTTTTTTTTTGTCGAAAAATTGTATAGCTGAATATACAGAATTTTGTACAATCTTAATAATTGTGTACATTGAATATACGAAATTGCATACATGTTTTGAAAATCTATATACATTTAAAAAAACAAATTACATTTACATTCTTTCAAAAATTAATAAGGACAATTGTTTGCTTTAGGTTAAGATTTAAGTGCAAAATGTGTGTATTAGTATTTACTCGATTAATAGTAATAGCATCATCACACATGCTTCGCTCATGCGATGAGGCTCTTTTTTTTTATTTTTTTATTTTGAATTTAATGTAATTTTTCAATTTGAATTTATAGTGAGTTATAGGAAGGAATTTTTAAGAAACTAAAATTTAGGATTTGAAATGGAGTAAACTGTTGGTTTAGTGTTTACTAGTTTTTAGGAAAAAAATGTATCAAATGTGCATGAGATATATTTAAATAGAGAGTGTGCTAATTTTTAGGAAAAAAGTTTGTCAGGTATTTTTTGTTTTTTAAATTTGTTGAATTACAATTTTAACCATATTTTTTAGTTTTTAATAATAAAGATTATCTAATTAGATTAGTGGTATTTTTGACAAGAAAAAAAGGAAGAAATTTCAGAAAGAAAGATCTGGCATAAAGAGAAGAAAGATCGAAAAAAACCCTAAAATATTTTTGGTGAAATATAAAGATGTGTAGAACCTAAAAAATTGCATAAACTCAGGTATTTTTGTCTCTGTGGGGGGATAAGATTCGAACATGGAATAGTGCCTAATGGGTCCAACCGAGAAGAAGAAAGGTCCAGCCTCTCATTAGTTTTGGCCCAATACATTGATAAGAGTCAAGGTATTGAAATCGAAGAAGCTGATCGGTCGAGGAGCTCGAAGAGTGAACACACCTTAGAAGGGCTAGGATGCACTTCAAATAGCCATATAACTATATAAGAAAAAAGGACTCCTCCAGAAAAGGGGACGAAGAATGAGAAAAAAATATATGTGACCATAAGTTTTGTAATCGAGACTTGAACATTATATGAATTAGTGATCCTCGGACTAACCCGAGGAAGAGTTAATATTAAAATCTTCTTCTTTCTTACTGGTAATCTGTTGTATTTATGCTAACTTTAAACGAAACCAATAAGGCTTTCAAAGGTTGACCTTAGAAACTCATTCTCTACAAATTAATTGTATTGGGCCATTTCATATTAACTCTCCATCCAGCTTGAGTTGGAAACTGATTTTTGCCTGCTTACAATCTCTTTTTGTTTCTAATTTGAAATACGTTTTTCACTTTAGTTATTTTAGTTAGCAAAATGTATTGTTCATTTTCTTTATGAGATTTTGTGTCATAATCTCTATAGCAGCGTTCATTTTCTTAGGGAAAAAATGTATTGTAATCTTTCCATGTTCATTTTCTTAGGGTATTATAATTTCTATAGCAGAGTTTCATTTTTAGCTAATCTCTATAGCATTGTTCATCATTTCTTAAGGCTTCACTATTCTCTAGCTTACTTAATCCGAATAATTGAAATTAGAACATGATGCTCTGGAGAAACAATTGAAATTAGAACATGTCTCATTTTTCCATTTGGTTTTGGAATTGGATTACTGGGTCTTTCTTTGTTTTGGGATTTATATCTAAATGATTCAAGTACAATAAAAAATATATATTGCAACAATTTAAGAACTCCTATGGCAACCTATACTTTCAATTCACTATAGTCTTTATATTCATGTATGTTCACCTTGTTAATCATGCATATCTAATCATGCAAAATGTTACTATATATCAAGTAGCTGTATCAAATGAAAAAGAGAGATAGAAAGAGGTTTTACTTTAATAAACAATTTTAGGAAATTTTTATAGGAAAATGAAAAAGTGACTGACTTCTGTGACTGCCAACATAGATATTCGCACTGAAGAACCTCCAAGAGGGGGGAATGATGTAAACAGGGAACAAGCTCCTGCAAGGAATGACAAAGATAGTTTGAATGTGTTGGAGGTCACATCATCGACAATGGCTTTTGGACTTGTTCTTCAAACTTTGAGCTTACTAGATGCTACCCATAAATCAACCCAGGACGAAGTTTTTACACTTGTGGCCATAGCAACAGCAGAGTTTACATTTGTATGCTCGGTAGTTTCCATCGTGATTAAAAGAAGGACAAACAGAAAAAAATTGGCAGATTGTATGCTTTTAGTGTCCATTGGATTGGATATACTTTGTGTCCTATTTCAGGCAGCAAGACTTGTACCACTTTACTTTCTGCCTATGATATATAGTGCAGGTTTTATGGTTATCGTGATTGTTGTCATAGTTTTAGTTCAGAACTATAAAGGGCAATGAAAATTTTAGGATTTCTATCTAAAAAAAACTTTTTTGACAGTTTTTTTTTTTTTAATTTTTTTTTTATTTCTCATAAAGAGTTTCTTAAAGTGGATGATTAATGTATGCCCTAACTAGACCCATATGTATTTTGAGAAACAAACATGCACACTACAAACTTCACTCAAATTGATAACTTTTAAGGAAAGGTATAGCAAGTTATATTACTTATGACAAGCACAAATTATAACTTAGAATAGCTAGTAACATGCTAAGCATAGAGAATAACTTAGGATAACTAAGTGTCTATTTGACATTAGATTATAAGTTCAGTTTTTAGTTTTTATGTGCAGTTTTTTAAAATTTCATTTTTTATCGCATTTTCTCACTTTTTCAAAAAATTTTAAGGTACAAATAAAAAATTAGAACATGTCTCATTTTTCCATTTGGTTTTGGGATTAGATAGTGGGTCTTTCTTTGTTTTGGGATTGATATCTATAAAATTCAAGTGCAATAAAAATATAAATAATGTAGCAATTTAAGAACTCCTATGGCAACCTATACTTACAATTCACTACAGTCTTTATATTCATGTATGTTCACGTTGCTAGTCATGTATGTTTATGTGTATACATGATTACATATACATGATTAGCAACGTGAACATACATTAATATAAAGACTATAGTAAATTGAAAGTATAGGTTGCCATAGGAGTTCTTAAATTGTTGCAGTATAGGTTTCCTTTACTATTTGATCATTGAACAATCACAATAGATTTTTATATGTTTCTTGTTTCTTTATAGTTTATCCAATTGTTCTCAAACAACTGAAACTTGATCTAGTTTTTCTATTATTTTCATTACACCTGTTTTTTGATCTAGAATAAAGACTATAGTAAATTGAAAGTATAGGTTGCCATAAGAGTTCTTAAATTGTTGTAGTATAGGTTTCCTTTACAGTTTGATCATTGAACAATCATAGTAGATTTTTATATGTTTCTTGTTTCTTTATAGTTTATCCAATTGTTCTCAAACAACTAAAACTTGATCTAGTTTTTTTGTTATTTTCATTACACCTGTTTTTTAATCTAGATAGGAGTGGATGGGTTTTAGTTAAATATTGTGATTGGGACATATTTACACATGTTTGATATATTTTTTCCCTAAAAACTAGCACATACTAAACCTAGCAGTATATCGTATGTGTGGAGCGCATGTGATGAGGCTAGTATGATTTAAGAAAATGAACTAATGTAACTTATTACTCTAATATTATTCTATAGATTGGGCCTCTATGGGCTGGACCTGAAATGGATTCATGGGGTGTCATTGGCAGGATATTCTAGCAGTCCAAACTATGTGATTAAGTTAGTTCTCCTTTAAATGTTGTAGGCTGGGGACTCCTTTTTTCTTCTTCCTAAAACTCCAATTTATGTTATTGTTCTTAGATAAATCTATAATCAATGATTGAATAAGATTTTTAATTGTAAACCACACTATTTTTTTTCTCCATAGTCCTAGGGACATCAATTTCTTTACCAATTTCATGGACCCCACCATATATTAATAGTATAGTAACTCAGTATAAGTTGAGTGTTCAAAATTGTGTTAGAATTTAAAAAATTGTGTACATTAAATATACAAAATTGTTTACATTAGTTGAAAATTTGTGTACCTTGAATGTCTAGAATTGTGTACAATCTAGAAAATTGTGGACTTTGAATATATAAAATTGTGCATATTCCTTGGAAAAATGTATACATTTACAAAATAGTGTATATTGAATTTACAGAATTGCTTACATTCTTAGTATGTTTGTTGAATGTACAAAATTGTATATATAATTTGAAAATTTTGTACATTTAATATATAGAGTTGTGTACATTAGTTGTACATATTTGTATACATTTAAAAAAATTATGTATGTCAAGTATACAAAATGAACATTATTTGAAAATTTGTGTACACTGAATGTATGAATCGTATAAATTTTTTATTAAATATCTGGAATCGTGTACATGTTTTGAAAATTTGTGTAAATTGTATACACTAAATTGTATACATTATTTGAAAATTTACATATATTAAATTTATAAAATTGTGTATTTTTTTTGTTAAAAAATTATATAATTAAATATACAGAATTGTTTACAATCTTAATAAATTGTATAAATGTTTTGAAAATTTGTATACATTTTAAAAACTTGTTTACATGTAACATGTGCAAAATGTGTGTATTAGTATTTACCCAATTAATTAATTAATTAATAATAATAATAATCGAAACGAAAAGAAGTAGCAAAGCAGGCAGTGCAACAAACTGAATTCACTTCTCCTTCGGTTTCTTACTTTCTTTCACTCTTCACTTCACCTGGATTTCGTTGTTGGATCTTGGAACTGGCGTGGGCTATTCTCGAACCAGAATTCATTTGCAATCTGAATCAGTCGATAAAGCCGTAACTCCAGCTCAGAAAATCTTGGCATCTCTCTGTGTGTCGTTGTCGTTTTTTGATTTTGAATGTCGGAGAAACTAATAAGATCTCCGATCCCAAGAGAAATGATAACTCGGTCGAAACTCGTGGAGCAACTCAGAGACTACCAGATCCGATCCCAGAACAAGTGTCCTGCTCTCACTGTCTTCTCTCCTATACCCCATATCGCTTCCTGGTATGTATACCCTTCTTTGCTCTTCTTTCGTTTTGTTCTTGTTTTTTATATATATTCGAAGCTGTTTCTTTACAGTGCTGCTTTGTGTTATCGTGTAAAACCCATACAAATCTTGAATTTATGTCATAGAGTGCTTTGTGTTATGGTGTTATAGCCTATCTATTATGACCCATTACCATAGAACTATTATTAAGTGTTTTGCTAGTGAAAGTTTTAGCACTGTAACTTCATGAATTTGAGTTTGTGGAAATTGAGGCTGAGGCTATGTTGAGGTTACAATAAATGGGATCTGATTTTGGATATTTCCAGTTTCCCTATTTTGGTAGATTGAGAAAAATCTTGCTTTTAAGTGGAAATGATTTGGTGCTTCGGGTTTTTTGTGGTTTGGTGAATTCATTTTTGGTTTTGAAGAAATGGTGGATTTGGATTTTGTTACTTGATGTGCTTTTAATGGGCAGTGGTGATGACTGATGAGAAATTTTATTTGTTAACTGCTGAAAGTAGTTTACATTCGTCGACACTTGCTTTGCTTTCGTTTACATTCGGGTCAAGTTGTTGTTGACCTTAACAGAAAATTGAAGAGAAACGACAACAAGTGATTGTGTTCGGTAATTCCTCATCCAAAATTATTGACTCTATTGTAAGCAAATATATTTTGTCCCACTTTACTTCCATATGATTATGAAAAATCCAAAAAAGGAAAGAAAGAAACCTTATGGTAATCTTGGAAAGAACTGAAGTAATAATGAATAATATTTTGGAAATGTGAAGCTATGCCAAATCCAAGCTGGGATTTTTTTGGGGGGTGGGGATCAGCTCCATAAGAGTATAAGGTTTGAAATAAAAGCATTGTTTGATTTAGAAAGGCTTAGGACTAAGTAGGGTTTAGTTTTACCATGGAATTTGTATTTGTATTTTTTATTTTTTATTTTTTATAAGTAAATTCATGCATAAATTTTTTCTGACCTCTTTATCTAACTGGGCTTCCAAAGAATTGTACCGTAGTCGCTGAAACAAATTTTAACCATTTCCATTGCTTCTACTTCCAAATTTCTATGATCGTTTGTGTGGCCATTTCCGGTTCACTTTTGTGTGTCTGTATATTTCCCACCAGTTAGGGCATCCTGTAAATTGTTTTTTGGCTGCAATGTTTTAGAGTCTTTTCCAGGTCAGTTTAAGGTATTTCTCTGTGCAAAATTACAAATGTTGATTGATATACTCACTGTACCGTCAAAAAAGACATTCATTCTGCCCACAACATTTTTAGAAACTAAGAAATTGATTTTTTGATTTAAATTCTGAAGCCAGGAAAATCCTGATTCTGGATAAAATTAAAGTGTAAACTAGGCATGTACTCTTCCAATGAATCTTGAATCAATACATTTGCATGCATTTTTGTTTTATCTTTGTTTTTCCCCTATATGAGCAAGTACAGTTGGCCTTTTAAGTAGTTTATTGAGTTGAGATACCATGAACTGTTTGTCTCAGCTTGATTTCTTATCTAAATCTTTTGATTCATACAAATTTAATTTTTGGTATATATTTGGGGAATAACAAGACCATTCGAGTGCATTTGAATGGGTTCTTTATGATTGAAGAAAAGTATAATGTAGTCCAAACCTTGGTGAGGTTCCAGGTCATCAAAAAGAAAAAGAAAAAGAAAAATAAAAAGAGAAGAGTATAATGTATCTCATTGTTCTCATTCTTTTAGTCTAGAGGTTTCTCCTGGTACAAGGGTTGGTTGGTTATGAGGTAGTTTAATTATCACTTCAACCATATGCACTTTTAGTCAATTTTTAAGGAGTTTCCTATTCTTGGTGATTGTGTTCAGTTAAAGCATATGGGTATCAATAGTATAACTCCACCTGTGTTTGTGCTTACTAACTTAGTGACATATATTTTGATCACTGTCGGTCCCAAGCCCAGGCAAAGGAGGAGGGTCATGGTAGGTTGATGGCCAACATTAAATTTAGTCACCTTATTATGAACGGATCCACTACAAATACTTGTTGGGGGCCTTGGGGCATCCCCAAATAAATGTAGTCGACCTTGACTATTCTATTGAGGATCCATAGGTGACCCCCAAAAAATTTGGTACTAAGGCTTGTTATTGTTGTTGTTGGATATCAATCATATATCACTCTCATAATGGTGGTATAAATGAGCCTAATTGAACTGAGTGTTTCCCAAATCAAGAGCCAATTAGAAGGGTGGTGTTTAAATAGTCTGAGAATGTTTTCTACAACTCTTGGTGTTGGTTTTTTAGAGCTAACAAGCTTTCACATCGAAATTAGTTTTAGATAAGAGAATATAGTGAGGGTAACATTAAAATATGGGAAATCGTTACGGTGGTAAAGGCTGTTGACTAAAGTTTCTATAAATTGCATGGAGTGAGCTAGCTTCAACTTAAAATAACTAACTTTTTGATGACTTTTGCTATATGTTATCTCTATGTCAAGTATCATGAAAAATTCTATCATTGATATTAGTTGCAGTGGAAGACCTAATGCATTATAGAGTCCTAATCAACTAATGTGTTTTTAAGTATCCATTAGTAAGGTACTTGGAGATTGAGGTTTTTGGATGTCTGTGATGTGGGCATCTCATATCCGCATCATCCTAAAGAGGGGTTTCTATATCAAGATTTTTTAGATAAAAGATGTTGAGGTTTTTTTTGTGTGTTGGGGGGGGGGGGGGGGGTGGTTGTATTTTTGGTTGTGGCATAAATCCATCCATAATTTCCCTTGGGTTGTGTTTGGCTTTGAGGATTTAAAATCAAGGGATTTGAAGATCAATTGCTAGCATATGGCTACATTTAAATTTAACGACACATGATGATTTTAGCTTTGAAACTTTTGCTTGAACAAAAATATGTTGTGAAGGGAATGAAACTGTTTGAAAGAGTCCAAGGAGCTGTTCGAGTAGCTGTTCTAAATTATGATGCATAGTTCTTCGCATAATTTTTTTTGATAAGTAATCAGAAAAATATTATTAAAGAGAAAAAACAAGAAAAGTACAAGCTGTTTATGATGATGAACAACAAGAAAAAAAAAAGAACAAATAGCACAGCAAAACAAGAAATTAGGAAACTAAGCTAAGGGAAAACATAAACTCAGAGAGAGAAGAACAATCAATAAAACCACAACAACGAGACCACTCCAAAAGACTACGTTGGCATAAAACCTTTAACTTATCCGAAGTCTTCTCATTATCCTCAAAGGAACGATGATTTCGTTCCAACCACACAATCCACATTAAGCACCCTGGAACCAAATTCCAAATCTCCGAATTATGTTTCCCAAGCCACTGATGCCAACAAGATAACAAACCCGCCACTGGTCCTGGCATAACCCAATGAATACCAAAGGCCTGAAGCATAAAAGTCCAAAGGGAATGAGTAACAAGACAATGAAGAAGAAGATGGTCAACTGAATCCCCATCACAACAACACATACAACACCAAGTAGCCAACGGGCGACCCCTAAGCATAAGATTGTCCAAAGTGACGATCTGACCATGTGCAGCTGTCCACAAAAAGAACGCCACTCGCCTAGGAATCTTTGGTTTCCAAACACCCTTCCAAGGAAACAAAGAATTCGAAACACCCCGAATCACATGGTAATAAGACCGGGTGTCCAAATTACCATCACCCTTTAACCGCCAACAAAGAGTATCACTCCTATTACCCCGAGGAATACGAGTTTGGATAAGCTGGAGTAGGGAATAAGATGCAGCTAGCTCCCAATCTTCAAACGCTCTATAAAAACTTAAATCCCATACTCTAACAGTACCCCCTTCTGGCATCCTCAAAACCTCAGAGATATAAGCATCCTTGACCGCTGAGCACACATAGAGATCAGGATAGAGATCTTTTAGAGTATTATCACCAATTCACCTATCATGCCAAAAGCGGATACGAGTGCCTTCACCCACTACGAAAGAGATCTTTGCATAATAGTTTTACAGATTTGTATTTTGTATTTATAATGTGCAAACTTTATCTGTTTACCGTTGAAAATAGTGGTATAAATAAGGAACCCTTGAATAATACTAGGCATCAAAGTTTTAAGTTAGACGTTGGGTCCCCCAAAACAACCATTCTACTCTATTTATCCTCTGTTTCTCTTTGTTTCCCTGCCTTATTGTTGATAACATTCCATCAAGATAGAGAAGGATATTTTGCATCTACCAAAGTGGTACCAGGGCTTGGGAATGGATCAAGGAGTAGAATAATTAGAGCACAGTGTTACCTCTCTGACTACTAGTCAACAGCAGCCTATGAAGCACTGACACAGACCTGACACAACATTTCTTGCTGTGTCCATGTCGGACATGTAGCAGACATGAACACGTTGCCCATTTTGATGTGTATACGCTTCATAGATAGGCACTCATGGACTGCATCATTGATATTTTCAACTGACTTGACACTATCAACTTACGTTGAGATGATGCTGAAAGCACCCATGCTCATTATGATAGACGTGATAGTCAGGGACTCACGGTGGCAGGCAACCCCAACCCAATCGACACGCTTACATTTCCAAGCTTTTTAAGTTGGACTTACCTTGCTTCAATGGGAGTGAAGATCCAACTAGCTAGCTATGCTGACTTGAGTAGTTTTTTCCAACTGCAAGAGACTTCCTTTAAGGATCATGTCGCCCTTGTGTCTTTACATCTTGAAGTTGATGCCCAACTATGGTTTCAATTGTTGAAGCAAGAAAAGGAAGTAGTGACGAGGGGTGAGTTTAAGGAGGGCCTTCACTCATGTTATGGTCCGACTTGATTTTTGATTTCTTTGGAGAGCTCACCAAGTTGCAGCAGATTGGAACCAGACACAGTTTGAGAAGCTCCTTGTGAAGGCTGGTCCACCATCACAAGGGCGTCAAGTTAGCTGCTTTGTCAATGGTTTTAAGGATTCAATCAAGGCCAATGTATAGGAATCAGCCTCTCCAAAACAAATTGGGGGTAAGGCTGCCTACCATGACCTCTCCAAGACCCCACAAAAAGAGAGAGCTTTGTGCACTAGGTACGGCCTTTTTTAATCAGGGCCGATGTATTGATGTGGTGGCTCCTCTCATTATTTACATACGGCAATCAGCTTAGCAAGACTCTATGAAGCATGAAACTTGGCCCAAGTGCCCAAAGAAGAACCAGATTCCAAGAACCCAGACCAACATGCAACCTAGAAGTGTGGCAAACGACCGAGCCCCTCCACCAATCAAAAGGATGACTTTGGTTGAATTATGAAAAGGGGTTTGGGCACATGTGTAAAAAATTGTTTCTCATGAAGTCATGTTGTGAAGACAAAAGTGATGGAGTGTGAAATGGAAGTGGAGCTGGAAGGTCATGAAGATAGCAAAGCTTAGCCAACTCCCTTCATGCTATGAGTACGGCACCCACTCCTGAAACTATGAGGATACACATGCATTTGGGAAAGAATCCTACCTTAGTCTTAATTGACTTATGTAGCACCCACAACCTGGTGAATGCAAAATTAGCTCCTAACTTAGTCTTAATTGACTTAGGTAGCACCCACAATTTGGTGGTGAATGCAAAAATAGCCAAGAAGGCGGGCTTGCACCTATTGCAAGGGATGTTTTGAGGTCTTGGTAGCATTAAGAGAGAAGATAGAAAGCTTGGGTAAATGTTCCTGTGTGCATTTGCATTTGAAGGGATTTCCAAGCATCATACGTTTACATCCTGCCTTTAGGAAGATTCGATGTGGTCTTAGGGGTCCAATGGCTTCACTCCCTTAAAGAAATCAAGTGAGACTTCTTAAGGCTCTTGATAAAGTTTCATATGGATGAAAAGGTCACTTTTCAGGAGTGTCCAAGCGAGGATCAGGTGATGTTGGCCTCTCAATTCAGTGCTATTACCAATGTTCGAGCTCCTAAAATTACTTGCCTTGGTACTCACAGTTCAAAAATGGCACCATAGATTTTATTGATGGGTTGCGTATGTCAAAGGGGAAATGAATCATACTGGTTGTAGTAGATTGTTTATTTAGATTTGCCCATTTTATCCCTCTTTTTCACCCTTACATGGATGCAAGCATTGCAAAATTATTTTTTCGCATTTTTAAACTCCATGGCATGCCACAAACCGTTGTTTGTAATAGGGATGTCACATTTTCTAGCAAGTTTTGGTTGGAGTTGTTCAATTTAAATGGCACCAAATTTAGCTTTAGTTTTTCTTACCACCCTTAAATAAATGGCCAAACTGAAGTAGTTAATAGGACATTAGAGATGTATCTATGATGCTTCACTAGTTCTGAACCAAAAGACTGGGCAAATTGGTTAAGCTGGGCTGAATTTTGTTACAATACAAGTTTGCATTCAGCCATTAAAAAGACCTCCTTTAGGTAGTCTATGGGCGATTACCATCCAACTTGCTAACCTATGTTTCACGGTACTGCTCTGGTTGAATAAGTGGACCAAGAATAAAGAATCATGATTTGCTTTTTAGGAAACTTAAGCACAACCTTAAGGAAGCACATGCTTGCATGAAAGATATATATGGTGCTCAACAGTGAGAAAATGAATTCAAGGTTAGGGAATGGGTCTACTTGAGATTCGGTCATACTGACAAGCTTCCATTGCATTAAGAAAGAACTTGAAACTATCTTCCAGATATCATGGTCCTTTCCAAATAATTGAAAGAGTTGCGCTGGTGGCATATGAGTTCGAATTACATGCAGGAACTCGAGTGCACCCAGTCATTCATGTGTCTTTGCTTAAAGAGAAACTAGATGATGGGGTTATTGACTCAACCATAGTTGCCGTTAGACAATAGGAAGATGGAAGCTTATCACTATGGCCACATGCAGTTTTGGAGCATCGAAATTGAAGAAAGAAAAGGGAAGTCCTGGTACATTGGCAAGGATTATCACCTATGGAGGCCACCTGGAAGATTTGGAGAAAATGAAGAAGCAGTTTCCAGGGTATAAATGTTATGAAGGGAAATACAAGGGTGATGAATGTTATGAAGGGAAATAAACCCATTTGAAAAAGTCCAAGGATCCATTGTCGAAGGTGCCGTTGGTAGCTGTTCCAAATCTTGATGCGTAGTTCTCTGCATAACAGTTCTACTGATTTGTATTTGTTTTTTATAATATGCAAACTTTACCTCTGTACCGTTGAGAATAGTGTCATAAATAAGGGACCCTCGAATAATAATAATTTTTGCAACTTTATAGGATAGGAGCTGCAAAAATTATCTCTTTACTGATGGGAATAGTTGTATAAACAAGAGACTAGAATAAATCAGCTAGAACATTTAGAGGGTGGATCCCTCGAAACAACCCATTATTATTCTATTTCTTCTCTGCTATCCTAGCTTATTGCTGATAAAATTCTATCAAGACAGGGAGGATACTCTGTCTGTACCTCAATACTTGTGATATTATGGATTTGAGATGACATCTTACACCTAATCATTTCAAATCCATATATTAATAATGCTCAAATCTATCCATAGATTTCTTCAATAGAAAAAAATTGTCATTTCAAACTCTATTTAAGTCATTTAGAACAAAAGTTGATATCCAAATTCTTCTCTTTAAATGCCTCTATCCAAACAAACCATTAAGGTGATCCAAGAAGGCATTTCTACCTGATAAAGTGCTGGGTCTACTTATTAGTTTTAAGACTGTAACTACAGATGGATGATTGGATAGTTATGCAACATTATTGATCATACCCACTGAGGTTGCAGCTAGTTTGAATATGTCAGGCATGGGTAGTCTATGGGGGAAGAATGGGTGTGATTGCTTGGGTATCAACTTAGTTGGGATTTTATCGGACTCGATTGTTCAGTTTTTCCTTTGCGTGTAGGCCATTGAGTCATCATTTAATTAATTCAGCAGTGATATTCTTTCTCTAATTAATCTTCTCTTGGATGCACTCAACTGTCTAATTCTCCCTTTCATTGTTTCACTTTTTCACTCAAATCTTGTCCATTGTTTTAAGAAATTAATCTCAAGGGAACCTTTGTTAATTATCTAGATTACTTACACTTGTCAAATTTTTTTTATCTAGATTACTTATGACTCCTTCATCGGTGTCTAAAAGCATTTTAAGTAATAGGATATGTTGACTTCGTGCAGGGCTGATGTTGCTGTGGCAATCTTTTGGGCCTTAGTGTTTAGCATGCTTGTCATATCATCCTACGTGTCCCTGTACTTCAGGCACTTTTGGCTCTCTTTGATCTTTATCTGCCTTGGTATCTTTCTTCCTGTACGCCTAAGAATATCTAGGCTTGCACTGGCCCGGAAAAGGGAGAGAAGATTGCAATTACCATTGTCCATGTGAACATCTATGGCAGTGAAATTGTGCAGCTGTGTACTTTAGCTGAGAATGGCTCATCGTTTACTTTCGATTCATTCGGCTTTCACTTTATTAGATGCTTGAGTACTGATATTGTTGACAAGGACTTCTGCTTGCCTCTTTCCCAAGATGGTATGATTCTTTTTTTATGTTTATCCTTTTTCATATCCCATACACAAAGGATGCGAATTTGTCAAATACCATTTCTTCACACATAAACACCATATACGTTTTGAGCCAAGAGAAAAGACAACTTCCTGTTGATATTCCCCTCATCAACTTGTAAATTCAGTTTGGTTTAAGAAATTTTATGCTTAATTGTTCTGCAGATAAAGTCACATTACATATTTTACCATTCAGGTTTGAGACACGAGGAATTACAAACTTGCTAATTAATAGTTGAAATTTAGAATTTGTGAAGAAGGGGAAAAGAGGGAGTGAGAGAGAGAGAGAGAGAGTGAAGAATCCAATGATGATTGGGTCTTAGTGACCTGTAATATTGGCCGAATATATGTCATGTGGCTCTTATATTTCTTTCCTGTAATTTATATATATATATATTTTTTAAGCATATTGGAGTGGATTCTAGATGCCTTTATTTTATAAAGCTTTTTATCTTCGTTATTATTTTTAGAATAGGACAAATACAATGACAACAGCATATTCTCACACAATGAACTAGAGAATGTTGTAAAAATCAGATCAGGGTGCCATGAACAGATCAAAATTCCATATGGGTCTAAATTGCTTTATGAGTTATCCTATTTACATTATTAACACACACACACACACACACATAGGGAGAGAGAAGAGAGAGAGAGATTAAAAAGCAAAGGCATCTATGTATACCTTGGGACAGGTATAAACTGAGAATATGCTAGTTTATAGTAACTGTTGCTTATTTGAGTTTTGGTTAAGGCTTTCAAAATTTTTTCTTCTTGACTTTTGAAAAACAGAGTATGACTCTAGGTAAAATAGAATGACAGAATAGAAGGTGTAAAAGGGACTTTTTCTAAGGAAGAAATAAAAAGTATGCTTTTAGTTAGAATAGAATGACGAAAAAAATACATGCGGTTGACCCTGACTAGTCTGTTGAGAATCTATAGCCGACCCCCAAAATCTGAGGGCTAAAGCTTGACTGTTGTTGTTTGACTTGTGAAACAAAATATAAATAAATTAGTACTTTGATTGTTTTCATTTACTCTTATATTAAAATTGTTGATTTTGTTGATAGATTTGCAACATTGTCATGGTCTCTTATATATGTTTTTGCTGTGTGACAAAGTGGTAGAATGTTGAGTATAATTTTGGTTTTGGGAAGAAGGCTTGGTTGTTGTTTGACTTGTGAAAACAAAATATAAATAAATTGGTACTTTGATTGTTTTCATTCACTTTTATATTGAATTTGTTGATTTTGGGGATTTGGCGATAGATTTGCAATATTGTCTTAGTCTCAGATCTGTTTTTGCTGTATGAAAAGGGATAGACTGCTATTGTCCTAACTTTTTTATGGGGTGGTTGGGGGGGACCAGATTGCTTATAGACAACTCGTAGTGTCTAACATTTGAAGTAAATCATGTTATTTTTTCAGATACTGCTGCTTTTAGTTTAGTTTCCAAATTGGTGCTCAATATTTCAAATGCTTACAATTCTTTTTTTTTAGTAGACTTCTGAATATAAGAAGCAGATAACAGCAAATTTGGCAAAGACCCAGAAACTTGCACACTTTGCTTGGTTGCATTATTCTCGGTTTAGTAAAGGTGTCGTGGTCCCCTTATGGGACCATTTTGTTCTGTTTCGATTGAGCATGGCTCAAGGTATGAGTTATCATGAGCAATGGAAGAAAAAAAAAAAGGTGGCATACAGGCGATATGATTGCTTTAAATTAATTAGTGCCCCTTCTAACACAAGTCTTCCAAAGGTATGCTGGGACCTCTCTTGTTGGATTATAGATTAGTGTGGAGGATGCTTATAAATTATTGCTTTATAACACTGTTTCTTTCTTTGCTGTTATAATTCAAACTGCATGATTTAGTTTAGTACTATATAAAATGAAACGAATAATCCATGATGATTTGTATGAATTAGAACTTTTCAAACAAATACGGCTTCCAACTGTTTCCTCTCTACTTTTCAAAGCAATTTTGAGACATAGAAATTGAACTGTGCTGATCTCAGTTGGGATGCTGCGAAACATAGTTACTATTATAGTGAGTGAATCGGCTTCTAGGATATTGTAGGGTCATAGACTGGTTTAATATGTCAATTATATACTCTTACATGTTGATGGTGCATTATTACAAGATTCAATTGCTGTTTGTGCATACCAATGACACATGACATGGGCTTTGAGTGCAAAAAAAAGTTGAGGTAGTGGCACAAGAAAAGTAACTTTATGAAACATCTAAGTCCACATGAAGCCCAGTTTTGGCCCTAGAGAATACAATTCTATTTGCTTAGTATTTCTTTTTGTAGGAAATTTATTAGTGTGGGGATGGTGTTGTTATCAAGTGGAATGGTGTCAGTAGGAACGGTGTGTTTTAAAGCTAAAGATTGGCATGTTAGAACCGAAAGTTTTAGTACTCGGGTGAAGTGACATCCTAGAAATTATCACACTAAAGAGAGTTGATATAGTGGCCTTATATATTTAATTTTTATTTTCCATCCTATAAATTTATCTCAAGATTCTTCTCCCAAACAAGCTCGAGGAGAAAGTATCTCGTGCGGCAATCGCATGAAAACCATGTCTTACTGATATGTGAATCCCACATATGAGACCGGCGTATACAAGATTTTTCCCCTTTCACGGGTTATGACTATTTCTCTCCTCCCCCCCTCCCAAAAAAAAAAAAAAGAAACCTCGTTTTTATTTACTTTTAAACATTCATCTTTACTACTGGGTGCATGTGTGAACTATCAGTCAAAAAAAAAAATTCATAGTTGGTATTTTGAAAATGTATATTCGACAACAACCTATTCTGTTTCGACAGTTGTTCCCGTGGTTGTGTCAATTTTCAATAAATGTTAATTATATATTGAAAAAGAAGAGGACAATTATTCTCCATATGAATGGTAAAGTTATTTTTGTAGGTTCTGAATGGAACATCTTAATAGAATAATCGGGCACTTTATTATGCATTGGAGGCCTACTTTTTTTCGTATCAGGTTTCTGATGGTGATTTCATGATATGTCCAAAAATAAGAGCAGCATTATTTATTAATTTTTTTCATAGAACAAGAGTAGCATTCTTTAATTTAAAGAGGAATTCACCTCTCTAAACCTAATCTAATTTCCTAAAAACTCTTTGTTGTTGTTATCATAGGCTTATTATGCTCCCTTTTTCTTAGTGGATAAGACAAGGGAATAATCAGCTAAATTGTCCAAAAGGCCAAAATTCTCGGCCAATCAATACTCTCACCACTAAGTCCAAATTAATTAAATTTTAGTGTTGTTTGGCTACTTTTACCTTAATGCAAGCCTTTATTAGTTGCAATAAATATGAAGGAAGCATAATTTGGTGTGATGATGATGATGTTGCCTTGCATTTGGCCCCTACTATACTATAAATTATCTTATGAGATTAGTTTATAGGGCAATCCTCTCATAACATATGGGTTTTATAGGTGTGTGAAACCCGCTAAATGTGAGGGGTTCTGTATTAAACCATTTTACAATATACTTTCTCTTAATATGCATTCATTATCTAATGCATGGATCTAGCCGTCGATTTTAACTTGACACATTCATTATTCTTGAAAGCAAAATTTCATTAGGGAGGGTTGTGTAAAATTATTTCATTAATCACATTTCTTTTAGATACATGTGTCTAAAGCTCCATTTTTTTTTAAATAAAATTTTTTGCCCAAGTAGATAATTTTCAAAAAGCTAGAAAGTACACACTATTTTTTGTTGGAGGAAAGATGGAAGGAAAGGAAAAAAGAGGAGGAAAAAAGTAGGGAGAATAAGGATTTTCCTTTGGTTGGTTGGAGAGAAATCGAGAGAGGGAAAGAAAATGTAGGGACTGGTTTTTTATTGGGCCTATCATTTTTCTCTCCTTCCAAATTGTAAGGAAATGAGAGAGAAGAGATAGTGGTAAGTGAGACCCACATAAAGATTTCTTTCCTTTCTTTTCTACCTTGCAAACCAAACACTATTAAAGAAAAAAACACACACTCTCTCTCTCTCTCTCTCTAAAAAATATTAGATTTTTTTTTTCCTTCCTTCTTTTGAATATTCTATCCCTAATAACAAAGTTAGGTTGTTTTCTCCCTAACAAGGAATTCAAACCTCAAATCTATGTAACAAATCTAATTCAAAAAAAAAAAAAAAAACTTGGTAATTAATTTGAAGTAGTACATACTCATTTCTTTATAGATCTGGTTAACAGATGCTCTTAAAGATTTGTTAATGGACAATCTTATAAAAGTTTTAATACCATTTTCATAGGAAATATAAAAAGTTGTTAATTTTTTTTTTAATAAAAAGTTTTTAAAAATATTTCCTAAACTAATGCCCTTAAGGGCATTATTTAATTTTTTCCTAAAATTCTCATTTTATATATCCTCTCTTTTTGAGGTAAACATATTGTAAAAACTCAACAAAGAATGCCACTATGAGGATAGAATCCATATGAGAGGAGGAACAAGAGAATAAAACAATGTTTTGAATCTTGTTTCATTTTGGTCAAATTTTTTCATTTTGGTGCATAGATCAATGTAGCTAAGTCTGACCCACTTCTTTCATATCGTCCCAAATTTCGGCCTGAGTTGATGTTCCATGCAACTTTTTGTCATTTTGAGCTAAATTAGTTATTTGGATTGAAATTACAGAATATCAGCTTTCATGTATGTATGCGTGTGTGTATGTATATATATATATACACACACATATATAATTGAGAGAAAATTCAATTATATTCGAAAATTCAATTATATACACACCCACACTTAAGTTTTTTAATTTTTGTACCAAGTGAGTTATTAAAATAATAATAGTGCAATATTAATGAATTATTAAAAAAAAAAAAAACATATATCTACTCAATTAAAATCACCACATTCTATCTTATTAAAAATTATCTTAAGTAGTGCTAAACTTGGCAAGAATTTTAACATACATCTAATTATGTTTATTTTTTCTAATAATTAGATTAACTATGTATATTTTTATGATAACAAAAAATGTGTTTATTTTTAAATGCATCCATGCTTATGCATGAGTTATAAGCTAATTCTATCTAAAAAGTATGCCCACTTTTATAATTCACTCTTTCCTTATCAAATCCTCAATTTGTCTCTCTGCACCCTCTATTAAATTACCAACTCTCCCAAAAGTTTAAACTATTAGGAAATAGTGAGTTTAATCACTTAACTATAATTTTAACACTCTCTGATTATTTCTTTTTATTTTTTTTTATATAAAAAAAAAGACCAACGTTTGTAGGTTGTAGCTAGATGGATAGCTAGAGACTAAAGTTCGTGGAAGAGTTGAAGAAGAAAGTCACCACCTCCACCTATCACAAGGTCTATCCACACGTCAAAGCTTAAACTCATTTTTGGTTCTTTATTTCTTTGATATTTTTTTTTTTTTTGGAGAAACAAACACACACACACCCACAAGGGAGAGGAAAAAGGGTTCTAACACAAAAACACATCACAACTCCACTCAAAAGTTATAGTAACTTTTAAGGGAGAGTGGGGCAAGTTATACTTTCTTTGATATTTGTATTTCATTTTTATGTTGTTTGTCTTAAACGGTTAGATCTTCTATAATGGGTAACAAAAAATTTGCTCAGTGCATCAAATTCTATTGTATTTGCATATAATAAAAACAATTCTTTATTTCAAATGATTTTTGCGTATTATATTAATATGAAAATTAGAGCAAATCAAATTAAACGACCGAGTATTATGTGTGTATATAATACTATTGAAGTTTTTCTGATAATTTCAAAGAGAGATGCTATATCTACAACATTTTTACAACAAATCACAGATGGTTAGTTGTTATTGGTTCAAATTTGAAACTAACACTAAGATTACTTTTTTGCCCCAACAATAACAACCAGTAATAATCTGCTACTTAGGATTTGTTGTAAAAATATTGTAAAAATGTTGTGGACATATCATTTTTCAATTTGAAAACATTTCAACTAGGTGAGGTCATTCTCATGCATGAATGGGATTCAAAATTTTGAAAAAAAAAAAAAAACTAATAAAATCTCATAAAAAAGAGAGTGGGAAGAGCCAAATAAAAAGACAAAAAGACACAACTAGAAAAATGCCCAAGTACACAAGGGCCCTCCAATCCTCGCACTTCATGCCAGGAAAGATAACGCGTGTATATAACAATCTTCAGTCTCCTTTTTGACTTGTTGCCTCGATGACTTTATTATCTAGGTCTTTGTTGCCTTGATGATGTATTGGAGAATGAGGCTACTTTGTTACGAAAAGTGCTTCTCCAGCAGCAGTTTCTTAAAGCTTTAAACCCATGCATCTCAGGATTTAGGACTCTGGATCCTTCGGAGCAAGTCGTTTATGGACTTTATAACAGTATTGTTCAATTGTTTGATGGATTATATTTGGCTCTTCTCCATTATTATAAAAATTAATGAAGCAATCATTATTCCTTACCTCTAGCACTACTCAACCAAAAAAAAAAATAGCACTATTCAACAAAACAGATGTGTTTAATAAACATGTGTTGGAAACTTCCCCAGTTCATTCCATTCATTTTGAATTTATAATATGTGTTTGGGTATGATTTTATTCATTTTGTTTGGATGCTCTATAAAGGGAGGGGGAGGGGTTCTACACTTCCACTTATGAATTATACCTAGGCTGGGTTTGGATAAGAGGCTGCGTTTGCCGTTTGCGTTTGCTGCTTTTTTTTTTTTTTTTTTTTTTTTTTTTTTTCACACGCGTTTTCAGACGGGTTCAGAGACAAATTTTACTGTTTATAAACAGTAAATCACTTTTTCAGACTGTTTGAGACAATTTTTACTGTTCATGAACAGTAAATATACTGTTCACACACTGTACATGCACTGTTTACGTATTGTTTATGAACACATTATTTAAAAAAATATTAAAAATGGGTCCCACAATACTATTCACACATTTAAAAATTATTTTGCTACAGTGTTTTCAGTTCAGTTCAGTTCAACAAAATAAGTTGTATTCAAACGGACCCCTATCCTGTCAGTTTATCTCTTTCTTTAAACTGAATATAAGATGCGTATATTACCAATTTATACCGATTTATAGGATGTCTTATTATTTATTTCAATCCCTATTTTAAATTTTAAAATATACAAATAAAGAAGAAAAGTATCCATTTTCATTCTTTAATAATAATTTTTAGATATACAAGAAATTTCAACCGCGTTTACTTGTGCTAATTAATTTTTATCATTAGGCTTCCTATTTAACTTCCCCGGCTCTCTTTTTGTCTCATTTTAAAGCATTAGCATTGCTGGTGTTAAAAAATTTAGTATTTAGTAACCAAAAATCTATTTTATTTATTTTAGCATACTATTTAATAGTATACCTTACATCTCATCCTCTATTTTATCGTATAACTCATTAAAATAATTCAATCATTAAGGGGGAGAAAAAAAAAAAAAAAAAAAAAAAACCTTAACCCATTAATAGGCAACAAGCAACAAAACCACAGCTCCGCCGAAACCCAGCCACAACCACCAATCGACCACATCACAACCACCGATCCAAGCTAGCCAAAAACCAACATAACCAAGCCATGACAACCAACCACCACACAACCTGGCAAACCCCAGAAATCCCACTCATACTGATGGCGACAACAAAACCCAACCCAGTCACCAACGAGTGACGAGCAACTGATGACCGACGACAATGAGAAGAAAATGGAGGAGCACAACAAGGCCGACTCATCGTGTGAGAGAAGAAAAACAAGAGGAAAGGAGAGAGACTAAGACTAGAAGTGAGAGAGGAGAGATGAGAGATGACCCAATAAAATCTATTATAAAATTAGTAGCAATTAGCTACAATTATTTGCTACTAGTAGCAGATCGCTGTAATTAGTTGCTAAATTTTTTTTACCTTTAACATTTCGGATGTAGCATGTTTTTTGGTATTTAAAGTGCTATAATGATATTTTGGGAGTTTAAGCGCCTCTAATGTGAACACTCCACTTCCAAAAACAGTGTAATAAGAGGGACAAGATTCTAGTGACAGTCTTTATTGGTCGAGTGATAGAGAACTCGATCTACTTTTTTTTTTTTTGGATGGGAACTCAATCTACTTTTTGAAGATGTTTTCTCTCGTGTGCAAACATTGGTCCTTCGAAACAGCATTATCTCATTTAGTCATTTATTACAAGCCATGGGAGGACAATAAGCATCTTCTAAGAGACATCATCATTTACAACTTGCATCCAAAATTGAAGTTGGTTCAAATTAGCTTCAGAGAGAGAGAGAGAGAGAGAGTGATCAACAAAAAGGCTAGAACTGGTCAAAGATTGTGACCTGCAAGTAGAGCTCCAAAATGCTATCATTTGGCTGACAATGGTTGAGAATTCTTGGAGCATCGTGCGGCCACGTTTTCAGCTTAACTCGCGCGTGAGCAATGATTGAGGTCCCCTTGGTTTGCACAATCATGATGGTGTGAACTGTGAAACGTAGGACCATTCCCAAAAATTCATTTATCGAGCGCTAACATAATAATTTCTTTCTCCAACTTTTTCTTTTTTGGTTGCAGTGTAAGTGTAACACAGCTTAAGACTTTGTTCGTTCTCTTCAAAGCTTTTTTATTTTATTTTTTTTTATCAATTTTTATACTACAATAATTGAAAAGTGAGATTTCTTTTGTTAGAAACATTTTGTTGAATAACCAAACTTTGAACTTTTCAAAGTTCAAAATGTCTTTAAAAGAACCAAATAATAATAATAATAATAATCATGGTATTGGAATTTGTTGGCTTGATTAAAGCATTCACATCTACTAAAAAAATTTAACATTTAGCAAATCAAATAACTCTTCTATCTATTTTAACATATTACCTAATTAATAATACACCTTACATCCAGTTGTGAAGTCATAAATTTTTCTCAAGGTTGCTAAATGTGTCATTGATTGTATTGTATCCTTAACTCTATTAATGTAAATTTGTATGATTATCTTTTTGAAAAACCAAAAAAAAAAAAAATATATATATATATATATAGATATATATTTATAAACTTATGCTTTAAATGCTCATAAAATCAATGACCTATATATGACAAAAAAAAAATCAATATTAAAAAGAAAATAAATGAGACAATAATAAAATAAATTAAAAAGTATTTATACTTAAAAAAAAAAAAAAAAAAAAAAAAAAAAAGGAGTGGAGACTGGAGAGCCATCCGCCATTACCTGAAATTTATTCAGAATTTTGAATATTTAACATTAAAATAGAAGGGGGAGGCATTTTTGGAAAAGCCAGAGGGGCCTTGGCCCCCTCCTCCCTCCCTCCTCCTCTACTTACATTTCATACTCTATTATTTTGCCATTTTATTTAAATGTTTATTTTTTAAAATTTCTTTATGCATGGAAGAGAGAGAGAGTTGAATAAAAAATAGTTTTAAAGTTTAGTTTGTTGTTACCGTAATTACAAAACGTATTGTAGCAACAAGCTAAAAAAAATTTAGTTATAGTTCACTAGATGTAGATCATTTTTTGGTATTTAAAGTGCTAAAATATATAGCATTTTTATTTTAGCACACCTAATGTGAGCGATTTTACAAGTGGTAGGAGTACTTTATTATTTGGAAGTATCTTATATTTTTGGAAGTATCTTAGTATTATTTAGTTAACAATGATACGGCCATTTTGCCAAAAAACAATGATATGGGCAAATCTCGCCACCTCCCTCTCTCTCATAAATCTCTCTGATTTAGCGTAACATGCGTCATGGATTCATAAGAAAGATACAAACAAATAAATACCATTCAATAGGGGACTTTTTTGTTTTTTTTTGGTTGATGAGAATCTATAGACCACTATTGTTGATTTGTTAACATCGATTCATAGGAAAAATACAAACCAAATAAATGTCATATCCTATAAAGGACCCATTTTTGGTAGGCTGAGTAGCAAGAGCACGCTACTGCTACAACTTCATTTCTCCCAAAAAAAAAAAATCCTTTTGAAAGTAAGTCCATGTAATTGGTAGGCTGAATAGCAAGGGCATGCTAGAAGTGCATGTCACATTTTTCTTGATAATTTGATACTTACTATTTTCGTTCAAAATATTGGGAGATGTGATTTGAATAACAAAACTTTTTGTAGAATGAGTTAATATAACTTAGTGTGGTATGTATTGTTACGATTCAAGTGTCCCATATGCTTAACTGTAAGTTCAATTATGTGTATATAAGCTCTTGAACAATCTCTTATTGCACATTGATTTTAAAGGATGAGTTCTACTTAGGAGTTTGTATCATTCGGTATTAGAACTAACCACCACATTAAGTAATCAAACATAGTTCATTGAATATGAAATCAAATGAATTACGACTTTGTGGTTAGATCTCAAAAGAGGTGATTTATTGCTAAGTTATTGAATAACTGATAGGTGAATGGAACTGTAAAAAAGAGTAAGGGCTACTAGTATCAGGCATAATCTATTTTTCATGATTAGGAGAATCTAATTCTTCTTTAAAAGAAGAATCATAGTTTGATTTTTCCTCATTTATTATTGTAAGTATTTGAATTATAAAAAAAAAGTTTAATTTGCACACAATTATTGTCAAAAAAAAAAAAATCACCCAAAAAATTGAAAGCCTTATTAGTTATGACTAAATAGCATTAATTATTTTGAATGAGATATTTCAAATTTGATTTAAAAAAACATTAATTAACTAATATGACAAACAATTTGGGTATTGGAAATTATTTAATTTTCCTATCAATCATTATATAGAGTATGAAAATGAGTCATTTTAAATCGTTCCATTTAGTAAAAAGAAAAAAAAAAGTTTTATATATATATATATATATTTTTACTTTTTAACATAATTTTAATTACTATAATACAATCAAAGTTTGATAATGTAAGGACCTGATTTAAGTCCCTGGCCTAAAGGGTGGATGAACTTAGGTCCAAAAAGCCCAATACAATGAATTTGTAGAGAGTGAGTTGAAAAATTGGGCTTTAATGAATCAGACAATAAGTGAAACGAATTCAGAAGACAAGAAAATGAAGATGGACTGGTTTAATCTAAGAAAATCATCCTCGGCACAATTCGAGGAGATCGGTTCTTATATATTTCTCTTAAGTTTGATGACAAATTCAGTTCTTGATTGCTATAGTGTTTTTTTCTTAATTTCTCGATCCTCTTCTCTCAGGATATCTCTTCCATTTTATACTATCTTCCTCTTTCATCTCCACCTTTCACGTGCAGATCAGATTGTTGGTGTTGATCCTTATTCCATCAGCACCTTATTGAAATCTTTGGGTAGTAGCTGTAAGGCTGAAAGTTACTGTTCATGTATCACTTCCTCATTAATGCGGTCAGAGAGTTAGCTGCAGAGTGTTTAATGCGATGGTAGCAACTTTCCCTTTAGATATTTCATAGCCTCTTTATATCCTGTTCTTTCTTGATACTTATCTTCATCAATGGAATTGTCTAGAACTTTGTTCTTGATGTCAAACCGTACCTTCCGACCTCGGTTTTGCCTAGCTGAGGAAGCATTCAAGGAAGCATTCATAACACTTAAATCTCTTTCTTTATTTATTAGTGCTGACCTCTATCACATGTTTATTCATCCTCGGACTTATGAGGTTTCCTCGGATTGGGTCCCCGGTCCAATACATTCTACTGGGCCTAATATCCCTACTGATAATAATTAGTATATTTTTCAAATAAGCTATCAAAATTCGGTCATTGTGGAAAAGGAACGGGAGTCACGGGACTAACTAAAGTCTTAACCTCCCTGACAAATATTTAGAGTATCTTCAGCAGATTTTTGAAACCATTTTTATTCCAGATTTCGCAGATTGAAGCCACAAAATTCAACTCCAACAGGCAAGTAGGCAACAGACTCTCCCCCTTTTTTTTTTTCCCGAATCTATATTGACTAAAAAAATAGCCGAATAAAATATTTGATCTCTCTCTCTCTCTCTCTCTCTGACACACAATTGTCTTTCTCCTCTCGTCACCTTGGAAAAAATCTCTCTTTTTGTGGCCTTGATAATGAGTGCAATGTTGGAGTAAGGACGAGCATGGTGGTGGAGGGGCCGAGGATGAGTGCTGTGCCAAGGAAAAAACAAATTAATGAGCATCCTTGTTTTTTATTTTTTAAGGACAACGTAAAAGTCTCTCTTTTCCTTCACAAAAATTCTGGTTTTTTTATTTCTTCAACTTCATAAACTTTACTCTCTTAAGCTTATCAATATATATATATATATATAAATGATACATGATACACTTCAAAAATTAAGAAAATTATACATTAGTATTACTTCTTAATTGTATTATTCTCTTATTACATTGCAATACCATATGTCAAAACTTTCATTGCTTATTTAAATAAAATATTTTTTTTCACCAGTTGTATATATTCTCCTTTTCTTTTAGTAACAATCCTACTTGTAGATAATGTAAGCAAAGAAAAAAAAAAATCTAACAGTTTGATCAATTCCAAAAGAGTATATAGCAAGGCATTGTATTATATCATCAAATAATACCAAAAAAAATGTTAGGAAAATGATTTTGGTAGTATTTTGTAGATACTTTTAGTAATTAATATTACATTGATTTCTTCTTTTTATAAAATTTTTAATCATCGAATGAATTCTCATCGCAATTCAATAATTTTATTAAGGGATGTGTTTTTAACTTTATTTTCTATCACTTCCTGCGATCAAATTACTTATTTTAGAGTTTGCATATTGGCTGAATGTAAAAAAATTTACGTTCAAGATTGGTTTATTTTGCAACTAATATCACAAACTACTACTTTTTTTTCTTTAATTATTATGGTGTTATGTATAAACCTAAAATTAACTATTTTTGGGTTTCTTTAGTTTGAGTTTTAATTAACTGAGAATGATGAGTAGACAAAGGCTTTACATTTAACTATAAAAGTAAAAATGTTTGAAAACGATTTGTACTAGCTGGACTTGGAATTGTCCATGATGATTAATTATTTCGTAAGTGACACTACATATGATTATCAATCTCCCCGCGTCTTTGCTCGATCTCTGGGTTTTGGATAGTTGTATTTTTGGCTATATCTCTTGACTTTTAATTTCTCTTGAACAAAAACACATGATTATAAAAAAAAATGATAAATAGTAATTAAAAAAAAGGAAAATAAAAATTTAAAAATGTTTAATCGAATATGATTACTTAAACAGACATCAATCATGAGATTTCACCTCAAACAAGCGACAAATTAATATTGCCTAATTTTGCATTATCACAAAATGGACACTTTTTTTATTATTTTCTTGGATGGAAAATGAATACTTTTTTTTGTGTAACGCATCAGGTCACTATATGCTACTCACTAATAAGTGCTAGTAATAATAAGTGATAAAAAAAAGGTCAACGAAAGTGGGTACACACACTGAACAGTACACACTAAATTCATAATTAAGCGGAAAAAAAATTACTTACACTTTTTTTCTTTTAATGCCTCGGCCCCAAATGGGGACAAAGGTGCATGGTAACTGTGGTAAAAATTCTAAAAGCCTTGTCTCATATATTAATGATCTTTTTTGCTTGACTTTTCTGGCGGGATCGATGGTGCTGCAAAATCCCAGTCTAATCAAATCGGGCTGTAAAGGACATATCCAAAGGCCTACACATGCAAAAGTAAACACGTCATGTCAACCACACGTGTAATGTTGACACGTGGAAATACCCAGAGAAGGGTTATGGTTGCAATGATTGGCATGTTGGTCACCCGCACGAGTGGTTTTTGTTTCTTTGTTTTTGCTGGTTATGGGTAGGAGCGTAATTAAATTGGATGTAACAATAATATCAGACTGATTATTGGGCCACGTGAACAACTATGGGGCCCTTTGTTAATTAATGATGATAAAAGAAAAGCAAAACCCTTGTGCCTTTTGATCTGTGGGAGAGTTTGACACGGATGAATGGTTCTTTAATCTCCCTCTCTCTCTCTCTCTCTCTCTCTCTCTGAGTGGCATGTGAATTAGGTTAAGCTTGGAAAGTTCAGTGGGCATTTGGCAAATGAGAAAATGAGAGAATACACGTGAAACGCAATAATGTCCGCACGTGGTTTCTGGGAAGGACGACCGCGAGCAATCCAAGTTTGAATTCATGGAAAAGATGGTCGACAACTTTGAGAATTAACGTGTAAAAGCACTCATACCCCGTGTTAAAAATTTCAAATTTTAGCAATTTAAAAGAATACTTTATCTATTTTAAGACTTCACTTTATAAAGTACTTCACATGCATTTTATTTTAATATACAACCAGGAGTAGCGTTACCTTAAGGCCAGGGGTTCAAATGACTCCTTGACCTAGCCAAATTTTCTATATATATATATATATATATAGGCGTAAATGCACTTTTAGTTTATATATTTTGCACTTTTTTAATTCTGGGAAGGACAACTGCGAGCAATCCAAGTTTGAATTCATGGAAAAAATGGTCGCCAACTTTGAGAATTAATGTATAAAAGCATTCATAGTCCGTGTTAAAAATTTCAAATTTTAGCAATTTAAAATGATACTTTATCTATTTTAAGACTTCACTTTATAAAGTACTTCACAATAAAAGTAGGGGCAACGTTACCTTAAGGTCGGGGGTTCAAATGACCCCCTGACTTGGCCAAATTATATATATATATATATAGGCGTAAATGCATTTTTAGTCCTTACATTTTACACTTTTTTCATTCTAGGAAGGACGACCGCGAGCAATCCAAGTTTGAATTCATGGAAAAGATGGTCGACAACTTTGAGAATTAACGTGTAAAAGCATTCATAGTCCGTGTTAAAAATTTCAAATTTTAGCAATTTAAAATGATACTTTATCTATTTTAAGACTTCACTTTATAAAGTACTTCACATGCGTTTTATTTTAATATACGTCTAGGGGCAGCGTTACCTTAAGGCAAGGGGTTCAAATGACCCCCTGACCTGGCCAAATTATATATATATATATATATATGCACAAATGCACTTTTAGTCTTTACATTTTGCATTTTTTTCATTCTGGGAAGGACGACCACGAGCAATCCAAGTTTGAATTCCTGGAAAAGATGGTCGACAACTTTGACAATTAACGTGTAAAAGCATTCATAGTCCGTGTTAAAATTTTCAAATTTTAGCAATTTAAAATGATACTTTATCTATTTTAAGACTTCACTTTATAAAGTACTTCACATGCGTTTTATTTTAATATACAACCAGGGGCAGCGTTACCTTCAGGCGAGGGGTTCAAATGACCCCTTGACCTGGCCAAATTATATATATATATATATATATTCGTAAATGCACTTTTAGTCTCTACATTTTGCACTTTTTTCATTCTGGGAAGGATGACCGCAAGCAATCCAAGATTGAATTCATGGAAAAGATGGTCGACAACTTTGAGAATTAACATGTAAAAGCATTCATAGTCCGTGTTAAAAATTTCAAATTTTAGCAATTTAAAATGATACTTTATCTATTTTAAGACTTCACTTTATAAAGTACTTCACATGCGTTTTATTTTAATATACAACCAGGGGCAGCGTTACCTTAAGGCCAGGGGTTCAAATGACCCCCTGACCTGGCCAAATTATATATATATATATATATAGGCGTAAATGCACTTTTAGTACCTACATTTTGCACTTTTTTCATTTTGGTCCCTACATTTTATTTTTACCACTTTTTGTTCTTAAACCAATTAACGCGTGACATTTAAGTCATCACCGTCAGCCAAATAACTAAAAAAGCTGAGGTGGCAAACGAAACATCCTATTAACTGACGTGACGTTGATGTGGCGATTAAAATATTATTAAAAAATATTATTTGACATTTTTATATGCCACGTCAGCATTTTAATTTTTTATAAAAAGCCACGTCAGAAAATTTAAACAAAAAAAAAATTAAAAACAAATCTTATTATTTTTTATTTTTATTTTTTACTTTCATTTATTTTTTCGTAAGAATTGAAGATGTTCTTCGTGTTCTTCCTAAGTCCATGAAATAAACCAATCTCCAGCAAACCCCAAATCCAAATCCAGCAACCAAATCTCCTCCATCAAATCCAGAAAAACAAGAAATAAATCCAAGAAACCAAACCAAGCCATAAATAAATCGAAGAAATAAACCCATAAACCCAAATCTGAACAAACTTAGTCACACAAGTCTCAAACAAACCCAGATACCCACTCATGCAAGTTTCAAACAAACCCAGCTATCCACTCATGGGCAATGGATTCTCTTCTTGATGCATGCCACAACCACCACTGGCGATGTTCCCATTTTCCATCCAAACACCATCCTCCACCGAAACCTCCAACAAATCAAACCCATAAACCCACAAAAATCATCAAACCCACAAAAAACAAACCCAGAAATTTAAAACAAACCAACACACACATGGAAAAACAAACCCAGGTCAGAAAGATCGTGACCAACACCAACCGATCTGTGAATGCCCCGATCCGACGACAGAGCTCCGCACGCGATGACACTGATCCTAAGGCGACATCATTGACTTGGTATTAAAGCATCTAATCCTTTCAAACCCACTCCAAATTTGTCCAAGCATAAACAGCCACCACACCCCACAAACTCCAACCACCACCAGATTTGCTCACCCAAACCAGGGGACAAAAAAAAAAGTTATCATGTTTTCCACCACCAAAAATCCATCCACCACACCACTGAAAAAAACTACCTTCTGCTGCCATGGAAACACCTCACCTACACTTAACCCAAAAATCTCTACCGTTAACCCATGACACCGTCAAGCCCACAACCCACTTGATGATGCTGCAACACCACCATACCATTGGATCTGAAGCTGACGTTGTCACTTTTGCCTAGCGCCGCTGCTACAATCCTCTCAGTGCTGTTAGTTTCGCTCCTCGCTTCCTCTTTTATTTTGTTGAGTTCTTTGAATTGTTTTAGGGTTGTAAATGTGCTACCTTTTTCATCAATATGTTTGTCACGGGTTTTTGAGATAATTCAAAAAATCAAGAGCCAAAGCAATATCGGGATATAAAAAATTTATTTTCTTTAATTAATTAATTTATTTTTGGTTTAAATTTTCTGACGTGGCTTTTTATAAAAATAAAAATGCTGATGTGGCATATAAAAATGCCAAATAATTTTTTTTAATAATATTTTATTCGCCACATTAGCGCCACGTCAGCTAATAGGGTGTTCTGTTTGCCACCTTAGCTTTTCCCATTAGTTGGCGGCTGGTAAGAACTTAAATGTCACATGTTAATTGGTTTAGGAACTAAAAGTGGTAAAAATAAAATGTAAGGACCAAAATGGAAAAAGTGCAAAATATAGGGACTAAAAGTGCATTTATGCCTATATATATATATATATAATTCTTTATATTTTTTTTGAGCCCCTAAAATAAAATTTTGAACCCCCAACCTTAAATTTTGTTTAAAACTAGCTAATATAAGTTTAAATATGATCATCTTAATGCTACTTTCACAATATTTTTATAATAATCTAATAATAAAGGTTAAGTGGCAAATTGTAACTAGTTTTTATCAGAGTCAAAACCCATAATTAACATTATTTTTTTCCTACCTTTAATGATTTGTCACCTAGGTTTTATTGTGAAAGTGTTATGTTAATAACACTACTTTTAAAGTATTTAATTTTATAAGAAAGAAAAAAAATGTTTCAAATTTTTGTTCATTCGTTAAAAAAAAAAAAAAACATTTTTTTTTTTCAGGACTTGGCTTACTTTTCCATTGACAGCAAAATAAAGTTGTTTTCTCCTGCACTTTTCTTCTTCATCGACAAAAAATTACACCACTCTTACAACTATCAGATCTATATCTATATCTCTGATTATTTCCTCGTTCTCTCTATCTTTCTTTTTCCCTTGTTTTCTTAGTTTTTCTCTCTTTTTCATCAAGTGGTTTGATAAATGCTCTATAGATTTCCAAATCTAAGAAGTCTTTTAGTGCTTGCTCCAATTCCAAGAGACTGACCACGTGCACACGTCTATGGTTAGGAAATCATACACTTTAAAAGTAAAAACTTATATCGGTTACTATTTTTTTTCTTAGTTTCACATTTACCATTAGTCTAACTCCAAGAGACCGACCATGTGTATGAATAGTTATTAAATTATATTTGTTTATGCATTTAATGGTTGTTGTCTTACTAATATTTATACTAAATTAGATTTAGAATACTATTTTAGATTATTGTATAATGTATTTAATATGGAAGTCGTATATATAAAAAACATTAATTATTTTATTTTTTTACTTGTTCCCATTACAAATTCCTAGTTTCACCACTGTTGACCCCCCTAGAAAAAAATCCTGGAGCCGCCACTGTATACAACATATTAAAATAATATAAACAAATTCTACCCACAAACACCATTCCACAAACTTTAAAACACTCACAAATAGTCATACCCACAAACAACCAAACACCATGGTTTTGAAACCTGGACTGTTTAATGAACTAGAAAAGGGAGAAATTCAAGATTTTTGAGGTCGGACCGAGATTCAACCAAGGTCAAACCGTGATGTGTCATTTAATTTTTTTAAATATTTGATACTTAAATTGGTTTATATTTATTAATTTTTCATTCTTGACCAACAAGATGTGCAAGCCCCAATGGTTTGCATGGTGGACATGTTATTTCATTTGTTGAGAGCAAGTTCAAGTCCCATTAGCATCATATTTTCATCAATTCTTACCAAAATAATGACATGGATGAATTGGGTTCTTATAGAACTGGTCCAAGGATCAGTTCTCGGTTAACCTGGTCGGATCGGTCGATCCAGTCCGAGTTTAAAAACAATGCCAAACATTCATATTTCATAGCAAACCAACACAGAAAAGTTCTTAGCAAAATAGAATCACCATATACCCTTTCATTTTCATCCTCAAGCCAAAAGCCGAAACTCATATGTAAACATTGCAATTGGAACCCACTAGCACACCAAATGCAACCTAAGACCACCAGTGTGGTCCACCACCTACTGCCAAGACCACCACACCAAATGCAACCCATGACCCATAGCGTGACCCATTAACCTAACCACAGTGTGACCCATTAACCTAACCACAACATCTCGATCAATGACCCACCACCATTGCAACAACCCACAACTAGATCAGAATCCACTAACCCAGCTACCACAACCTGATCAAAGAGAGGAGAGAGGGATGAGAGAAAGTGAGAGGCCTTAGATGAGAAAGAGGGATGAGAAAGGAAGGGAGCGGATTGACCCAAAAAAAAAAGGGAGAAAAGGAGTAAAGAGAGAATTCATTAAGGTGGAGCAGAAAGGGACGAACGAGAGAGACAGTAAGTAGGGAGAATAAGAGGCTGAGATGAGACAATTGGAAAAAAAAAAAAAAATAAAATCAAGTAGCAACTTGCTACAATGGACCGGTAAAGACAACAGTTCACTATAGCAAGTTGGTAATTTTTTTTAGATATATAGCACCACCAATGTAGCAATTTTTTTTTTTTTTTTTTTTTTTTTGGGTTGCTAAAATAACTTTTACGTGATTTTACAATCATTAATGTGGATGCTCTAAACTCGGAGGAATGACAACGATAAAGATTTCATCCAACCTCTACACGCATAAATTAATTAAATAAATCATATCATTTATTAATAAGAGTGAAAAGTTAATTGATGTGGATGCTTTAAACTCGGAGGAATGACAACGATAAAGATTTCATCCAACCTCTACACGCATAAATTAATTAAATAAATCATATCATTTATTAATAAGAGTGAAAAGTTAATTGATGCGGCATTGATTTATGAAACATTTATAGAAACTCTTTATGTAAAAAAAAAAAAAAAAAATTGACTTTTTTATATTTTTTTAATATTTTGCATAAAAGTGGTATTAAAACTTTACTATCTAAAATTTTTTATTAAAAAATGTCTTAAGAACACTCGTTAACAGGACCTTTTATAAAATTATTTATGAATATTTTTCCTAAACCGATGTCTTCAGGACATCCATTTACTTTAGATCTAAAATATTTTTTTCTACACTCTCCAAAGCCTAGTAAACCACGCCCCAACCCTGAGTGAGTCTCTAATCCAATGCCCATAGCGACTCATAAGCCCAAATTAGTATTGGAGAGAGAGAGAGAGAGAGAGAGAGAGAGAGAGAGAGAGAGAGAGAGAGAGAGAGAGAGCATTGTGCGCTTGCATAAAATGTTCAAGTTTTAAATTTTTCCCTTCCTAATTAGGTTTTGTGTTATAGAGTTTACCCATTAAAGTTGAACTACGTTTATTTCTTTCATTCAAATTTTCTCATATTCTCTATATTTTCTATAAAATAACAAAAATTGACATTAACAATGTCAGTTATTTTTATTAATTTAAGAACAATAAGATTAGATGAGGTCTTCTTGTTCCTGGTGCTAAGTCTCAAATCCACCTTTAATTATATATATATATATATATATTCTTTAACTCTTAGAATGGATCAAGATGTTATAGATTTGTCATCAAACTTTCTCTCCCATTGTGGTGAAAGGAGATTTATAATATTTTTTTCTTTCTTTTGCTAATCATTATTAAGAAGGAGAAGATTATTAAGTGAAAATGAGACAACGCAGTTTAGACCCTTAGATCGACTATCTACCAATTTTAAAAAATTAATCAATTAGGTTCAATTTATTAGTTAGCCAATTACATAATGCATGGAAATAACATAAAGCACTTCACATCCCAAACACACACATACACATACAAAATCATAAGATGTGTTTATGGAGACAAAAAACCGCAATGGGAAAAAACTCTCTTGGGCCTAGCCTAGCAAATGAATCTATTAGAGAAGATAGTTGTGATACAATAAACCTACAAACCCTCCTAGTTTATAGATGTACTTGTATTTAAGCTCTCGAGTCTTGTTAACAACATGGTTACACCAACTCTTTGTCTTCACTGGAACGATTTCGCAAGTTAAGACGCCAAATGCAAATTTAAGCTAACGGATACTTCAAGGCCACTTGAAAGCCACTCAATCCATGGCTTATTAGGCAATTTGAAGTGTTGGATTTGATCTCCTCTCAATGGGTATGGCAATTTGGAAAGCACGAAGGTTACTATGGGTTTTAAAGGAATGGGTAATCGTAAACTTCTTTCTCATGAATTAGGGTGAGATTCTGTGGTTATATGAGTCGCTAAAGAGGCACAATTGGATGGGGGAACAGTAGAGTAAAAAGTAACAAATTTCTCTTAGGTGCAAACGAGTTTCGGGTCATTTTAGAGCGAAACATTATGTGCTAACTTATTTTCAATTTAGTCTCATTTTGCCTGAGATATACTTGAACTTTTAACTTGATCCTCTTGACTCAATACAATTACAATTAAATGAAATTCAATACAAGAAAATATGAATTTAATTACAATCAAAATGTTTGACACGGGATTTGCCCACACAAACAATCTTAACACTTATTACTAACATCTTATTTGCATGCTAGCTCTATTTCCAGCTGCTGTATTATCAAAAAGTTATATTATGTTATACATCTTATATTTCCTTTATATATCCCGCAAGATATGAAAGTTAGTATAGGCCAAAATGGGCAAATGTTTTCTCCTAAACTAAGCAGCATTTTCCTTCATTTTTCAAACTAATTAGAGAAATGCCCTTCTTTTGTAACTTAATTTGTGATAAATCGAGTTTAAAAAAAAAAAAAAATTTTTGGAGCCCTATAGCGGCGTTTTGAAGAAGCCTATAGTGACGTTTTAAGGACCCATAGTGGTGTTTTGTAACTCGACCTTTATGAAATCGAGTTATAGGCAATTTTTTTTTTAAAATTTTTTTTAGGCAATTTTTTTTACCTGTAACTCGATTTCATGGAGGTTGAATTACAAAACGCCACTATAGATCCTTAAAAAGTCATTATAGGTTCCTTAAAAACGCCACTATAGGGCGTAACTCGATTTATTACAAATCGAGTTTCAAAAAAGGGACATTTCTCTAATTAGTTTGAAAAATAGGACAAAACGCTGCTTAGTTTGAGAGAAAATGCCATTTGCCCATTTTGTCCAAAGTTAATATGATAACGACAAAGATTTTAATGAAACAAATAATATATGAAAATCTATCGAAAGCCCCTCTTAAATGTGTTTGAGATAGTATAAATTTAGAAAGTTGGGTAACTGTTCTAAAAAAAATGTAAATGGAAACCCGTTTTATTTTTATTTTTTTAAAAAAAGAAAATTAAAAAGCTATCATTAAGTTGGCTTAAACATACTACCAAGATTATGATATTTATTTCTATTCATTGAAATGAATATCATGTACAAATTTTCAGTTATTATCGGATAGAAATAGTAAATTTGTTAAACATGTAATTAATGTGTGAGGAAGTAAAATTTTTTTTTTAAATGCTATAGACACAAACTATTTCACAAAATATTTTATAAACTGCTGATGTGGTAAATGATTATTGGTATGTAAAAAAATGATGTTAATGGTAAGTCTAGATAAGACCCAGTAAAAATTTATTACACCAACAATTTGTAAAAATATTGTAAAATAGTTTATGAATATAGCAGTAATTTTTTTTTTTTTTTGGGAGAAGAAGTAAAGCATTTCTTAATGCTGCGCGCGCGTGTGTATATATATATATATATATATAAAATTGATGCAAATAACATTACCTTATTTGTTACATGCACCCTCGTTCTCCTCCCTCACTGTATCATGAATCATCATGATCATATGGTGATCCCAAAAAAGAAATATTAATATTTTAAAAAGATAAATGCTCCACAGCTTCTAGTTGGGACCGTGCATTAGGCACGTCCTAGATTTGTCCATGATTAAAACAGCTCAAATGAAAATGCTGATCAATCATGGGGGTTATTAGTTGCTATTAGATAGTCATCATCATTCAATTAAAGGAAAGCATATACGTGTTCAATGTATTTTGATCTCGAAAGTAATTATCAAAAACAAACAAAAACAAAATAAAAAATCTAAGTATTGATTGTATCTTATGGTCAAAGGTAGCCAAAAAGAACAGTTATCTTTGTTTTCCTCGGATTGTATTTCTTTGTCGCTTACAGCAATTAGTCCTTGATGGTGAATGTTAAGTGGAAAAACCTAATCTATATATATTGTTACATGGGCGGCGCTACCTTAAGGGGACCACCCTGACTTGAAATATATATATATATATATTTGTCTGTCCTTCAAAAATAATTTGGGAACACCCTTAATTTTTTTTATGCTAATAAATTTAAATTTTGCTCTATAATTTGTTCTACATTTAGTGGATGAAAGATTGCTTAGTTGTGTACATTGAAAGAGATGTAGGATAATGAGACTATCATGCAACGATTTCAAAATATGAAAACTCGTAGAAGGCAATTATAAACTTTATATATTTTCGTATTTTTTTATTGTTGTTGTCGTCAATATATGAATTTCTCTTTTTATTAAATTATATAATATATACTTCTTAAAGAACACTCTAAAAAAAATTTCTAAAGCCGCCACTGTATTGTAAGAGTCCTTATTTGATAAAGATGAAGTGTAAAACTCATGTTTTACACTATCCAATAGGAAATTGTTACATCAACTTTTTTTTTACTTAAAACTCAATATATTATGTCATACATAATAATATCTCAATAAACTCTCAGTTAAGTTAGATTTTCAAATGGGTATTAAAATTAATTGAGTTTGGTTGTGCATATTCTTTAATATGTAATATAATGATGTGACATGTTGACATTGAAATGGTAAAATTTAGATTTTACATCACATCCTTATTGAATTTAAAATAAATTTTTTATTAACAGTATATGAAATGGATACTGGGGAAAATGAAATATGAATTACCTTATCATCAATTCAATCAATTACATTTTATAATAAATAAATAAATAACACGTCCTCATTTGCCACAATAGGATGTCATCTTGTCATCACTAGGCTTTGAGGAAAAAACTTGATGAGTTTCCAGAAGGTCAATTTCTGATCACTGGTTCCGTGAAGGAAGAAAGTTAATTGCTGGTCTCTGCAGCAATTCTTTGGAAATCAATTTCTTGCTTTCTAGAATTTTATTATATTCTTGTAAAAACTCTTTGGCCGTTAATTACAGATAGATATAGGATATCATCAATGTCAATATCATATATCAAGATATATAATACCAACGATTCAAGGGAAAAAAATAAAATAAATGAAAAGACATTCACTTGATGCATTCATTACATGTAATTTAATATTCTTAATTTATTTTTATGGAGAATATAGGGTCCAAATTTGGTCGGCCAAGCCCAAATTTTTCAGATTGTGAGCCCAATGAACCAAGAACAATAAATTTGTAGAGAGTAGGTGAAAAAGCTGGGTTGGTTATGGACTTAGCAACAATTCACTTTAGCCAATTAGAATAAATTGAAGTAAAAATACTTGAAGAATGGATAATACTCAAATTCGAAGAGGCTTATTATTCATCGAAAGGTGAATACAATTCTCTCTCTTCCTCCTCGCTAATTGTTCCTGCCCCCTTCATTTAGAGGCCTATTTCATTTATATATTCTTCTTCTTCCTCATCTTCACCGTACACCTGTTCTTCATCTAAGCATTCACTTGAGTACATGTCACATCAAACGTTTGTTTTAGTTTGCCGTGAGTGGTAGTAGCTGAGGTTGCACTGTTCAGGGGTCTTCTCCACATAAATGCGGTCAGGAAAGTTGCTGCAGTGCATTAAATGCGGTGGTAACAACTTTTCCTTTTAGATATTTCCCTGTTCTTATCATCTCTAGGCATGCCCAGAGCTTGTCCTTATCGTGGAGATAGTTGGGAAGGTCACTTAGGACTTCAGTATATTTGTTTAATCAAGTTCCCTTGTGATTCGAGGAGAGGGACCTCTTTGGACCAATAGGGTTATCTTCGGACTTCTCCTCTCATTCATTTCCAGGTGCATTTCCCTCACACAGACTCATTCCTAATCCCTTTCTTCTCTTCGGACACATAGCGATATTCGAATTAGGCCCCAGGCCTAATACATGATGTTGGGCTTTTACACCCACAAAAAATATTCTTAATATTTTGATAATAGAATTTCGCTTGGAATGGAATTAAGGCGAAAATATCATTTTGCTCCTTATATATTAGTTTAATGTACTTAAAAATTTAAAGTGATGTCAATGATCTTTTATTAAACGAGATTTAAAAAAATGTATTAAATATACAAAATAAAGGGATAAAAAGATGAACATCAGGGTATAAAAAGAAAAAAGAGAGACACTCAGTTGGCACAATCACGATATGTAGCACAAAATTTTTTAAGTGTATAAATTATATGGTTGTTGAGGATTCTTTTTACGTTTCTTATATCTTAGATACGCGTCTTGATATTATTAGATAACGTTTAGTTTAGGCTTTTTCTAAGAAGGAAGTTGGGCCCGGCACTCCGCGGAATAGGCTCCAAGGTACCATTCTGTCGCTGCCAGTTTGTGCGCAAACGTTGAGTCCAAAGTCCAAGGGAAGACACTGTAAAGTGGGCTTATTCTCTGTTTCCGTTGTAGAAGGAACATTTCTCCAATTTCTAACGCAAAGCTGACTTTGCTTAACTTTCTGTTGTGTAGTAAAGTTTTCTACACTTTTTCTGCAACGTGAGTGACTTTACTCCATCACTACTACAAAAGAAAGTTTTTTCTAGCTTCTACTGCGAAACTAACTTTCCTTAGCTTTCTGTCGTGCAGTTAAGCTTTCTACTGTGCAATAAAGTTTTTTGCACTTTTCTGCAACGTGAATGACTACTCTTCCTTTTCTATTGTAGAAATAATTTTCTACTTCCTGCACATAAACAAATCTAAAACCCAAAGAAAATACCCATCGAGCAAATGTTAGTTCACATGGGTTAACATATTCTCAAATACAAATACATACATATATGCGTATATATACTGTAGGGGTATTGGGATGTGTTAGTAAACAAAAAGATTAATTTTGGTCATAATGGCTCAAAAGGGTGGGCCGAGGATGAATGCCTCCTCGGCTAGTCAAAGTCAAGGTCCGAAGAGGTGGTCTGTCGCCCAGAGTAACGTTCCAGGAAGTTCTATTGGTGCGGATAATCATTGCAGAGACATCAGACAGGGAGAAGTCCTAAAATAACTTAGGGAAAAGTTGTTACCACTGCATTAAATGCACTGCATCTAACTCTCTGGCCGCATTAATATGAAGGTGATGCCTGAACAGTGGTTATCAGTCTTATAGCTATTACACAAGACTTATGGAAGGGACTGATGGGACAAGTATCAACACCAGCCATCTAGCATGCATGTGGAGGACAAAGATGGAAGGAAAGGAGAGTATAAAGGAAAGAGGAGGCAATGGGAGACGGCGATCGAAAAACTTAGAGAAAAAAACTGTAGCATTAAGAGCTGACTTTGTAACCAAATCTAAGGAAAATATATAAGAACAGATCTCCTCGGACTAAGCCGAGGACGATTATCTTCATCGTAAACCCGTCTATTTTCATTCTCTTGTCATTTGAATCTACTTTGGTGTTTGTCTGATTCATTAAAGCCCGGTTTTCCAACTCACTCTCTACAAATTCATTGTTTTGGGCTATTTGGGCCTAAGTCTATCCATCTTTTGAGCTAAGACTCAAATCTGGTCCTTACATATACTTACATGTATTAGCGCGCGCGCGCACACACACACACACACACACACATATATATATGGCAGAATGATAATTAGTTCGTGTTGAAAGAAAAACATGTAATAACAAAGAAATAAGAAAGCTTCAGCAGAAAGGTTTAGCTAGCATAATAGCTAACACGGTAAATATAATAAAAAAGTGCTACAGCATAATAACTAGTACAACAAGTAAAGATACCGTAGCAAAATAACAGATACAACAAACATGATAAAAAACGTGCTACAACAGAACGACTAAATACAGCAGATATAAATTCTAACGAGTAAAATCAAATATGTTTGTGATCAAAATCAGGTATTGAATCTTCCCACAGAATAAGTAAACCAAGAAGGAATCTAAACCCCAACTTGAACAACCTTGTCATAGGCTTTTGCCATTAAAATTGTGCATTTTGGAGAATAAGCCTAAATAGCTATTAGCTATTACTTTTGGGAGACTTCAAAGAGTGAATTTGCTAAGAGGAAGGGAAAAGATGGTCTATTGATGCACGCCCTTATTTCTGCCGTGTTTTCTCTCTTTTCTTTACCACTTTCTTTCTTTCTTTCTCTCTGTCCTTTTTACTCTTAGTTTCTTACTGCTATCTTGCCTTGGGTCTCTCTTCTTTTTACCACTTCCTTTCTTTCCCTTTTTCTCTGTTACTCTTCTCTCCATTTTTACTATTTTCTTCCCTTGGGTCCCCTCTCTGTCGCTGCATCCCTCCCTTAGGTGCTTACTGCTCTCTTACCATGAGTTCTTCCCCCCTCATCTATGGCTACCTCTTATTTTATAGTGAGTTAATTCAATGGGATTTCTCTCTTTTACCCCTAGGGCTTCACCAACTGTTTTTGGTTTGTTATGGGCATTCCTTTAGGACTACCCACCAACCCATTGGTGGCCCAGCCACTACCACTACTCCACCACTACTCATTTCATTACAAAACTCCATTTTGTTTATTCTTGCTATAAGTCTTTCCCTCTTGATTCAAATGGATAAGGATTAAGTTACCTCACCACCTACCTCTATGGCATGCATCAGATGGTCCTAACCATTCACTATCTCTTTTGGGTAAGTTACCATCTCAGCAAGGTATATTTCCAAAAGAAGCCACGGCTGGAAACCAAATATAGACCCCTTTTTCCCCTCACCACTAAACCATGCCCTCTGAATCCCTTGACCGTGGGCCTACCTCCCTTGTATTGGCTAGGTACAGGTTGGTGATGCTCCGACCCTTGTGTGCTTGCTTCACTATCCTCTATTTTTGTCTTTTTCATTCCCACGTCGTTTCTACCGTAGCAGATTTGTTTTGTTCTGTTATGCTGCGTGTCTGTTCTGCCCGTGCTTGCCTTGTTTTCTTTTGTCCTTTCTTTGATTTGTTTCCTTTCTCCTTCACGCATTTTCTGTCATTGCTACCTTTGTTTTCTTTCACTGTGTCTCTTCCTGGAGATCAGTTTGGCTTCTCTTCTTCTTTTATAAAGATGTTATGGGCTTTATAAGCTTGCTGCCCTTCATTGGATCAAAAAAGGCACTGGGCCCAATTTGTCTTAATCTGTTGCAGATTTGTATTTTGTTGCAAATTGATTTATATTTTGCTACATATTTGTATTCTACAGTAGACCTGTATTCTGCTATAGATCACTTCCCCATGCATTTCTTCCTCAGCCCAGGCATAACTCTAGGCTTTTGTTTCTTTTCTGTTTTCTTTGAGCCTTTCTTGCTCTTTGGTCTTCTTGGTGGGCCTTTGGGCCTTACTTTTTGTTGGGCTTTCCTCTATATGGGCTTTTGAGCCTTGCTTCTTATTGAGCTTTCTTCCTCATGGGCTTTGGGTACAGATTTGCAAAAATGAGTATCAACATTCAGCCCCCTAAGCATGTGGGTTGTGTTACAACTCACATGCAAATGGTTTCTCTTATTTCCTTCATGGGCTTACTTTTTCAATCTTTACCCTTCTTAGGCAAATTGTTCTCTTTATTTTTGCAAATTTGAGATGCTCTATGGGTGGCTAAGAAGTTTCCCTTCATAAGGTGGTAATTTTGCTACTGCTACCCAAAGCAAGTTTGCTGAAGACTTTTGCCTCTGTTTTTAGTTTGATGGATTCTATTGATCACTTGCATGTCATTCTGCAGAGGCGGGAAGCCTTTACTGGGAGCTCTCGCTTACGATTTCAAGATTGTCCATGCTCACTTCAAGAGGAAAGATAGCATCTGCCTCTAGCTTTATTAAAGTTGGTGTTGAAATTCCACAGAGGGAACACTTTCTTTCTACCATGCCTACCCCAAATGACTTTCAAGATACTTTTCTCATTACTGAATTCATTTGATTTGGGTTGTGCTACTGATAGCCGTGTCTAGGCCTTTGCTTATTTCTTCTTCACTTCTCATGTACTCATCTTGTTCTTTTTTCTTCTTTACAAGGAAAGTAATTCTTTCACCACTTCTTTTCTACATAAACTTTTCATGGTTTTCTCTGCTATTTCTTTTTCTTTCATTCAAGAGGTCTGCTACCCAATTCAATGAATATTTTGCGGAAGACCATTCTTAGTCTTTTTATATTTCCACCCTTATTCGAAGGGATTGTTAACTCATGAGATCATTCTTGATTTCCTTTATTACCTCCATCCCTAGGGAATATTTTCCCCATTCAAGGGCTTTCTCTACAAAAGACCATTCTTAATCTCTTTTTCTACCACTACCCTCCTTCAAAGGGATTATTGCCCCATTCAAGGGTCTTTTTGCAATAAGCCATTTTTATCACTTTTTTTTTCTACCTCTACCCTCATTCAAAGGGATTATTACCCTATTCAAGGGTCTTTTTGCAGTAGGTCATTCTTAGCCTCTTTTTTTTACCTCTACCCTCGTTCGAAGGGATTATTGCCCCATTCAAGAGTCTTTTACATACCTTTACCCTCATTCAAAGGGATTATTGTCCCATTCAAGTGTCTTTTCGTAATAGGCCATTCTTAGCCTCTTTTTTTACCTCTACCCTCATTCGAAGGGATTATTGCCCCATTCAAGAGTCTTTTGCATACCTCTACCCTCATTCAAAGGGATTATTGCCCCCATTCAAGGGACTTTTGCATACCTCTACCCTCATTCAAAGGAATTATTACCCCATTCAAGGGTCTTTTTGCAATAGGCCATTCTTAGCCTCTTGTTCTACCTTTACCCTCATTTGAAGGGATTATTGCCCCATTCAAGGGTCTTTTGCATACCTCTACCCTCAATCAAAGGGATTATTGATGATGATGTGTGTATTCTTCTCTTTGCATTAACTTATCTTCATTCCTTTTGCTCATTTCAAACAAAGCGTAGAGCTAACACTACAAGCCATCATCATAACAGAGTACTCTTTCAATTGCTGATAATGCTTTTTGATGTTCTGATGAACACATGTAAGGAAGCTGAGCTTTGTAGAAAAGCAAGCTTCTTTTAATGATGAAGTATTTATGGAGGACCTCATTATTTGGAGCTACTACTAAGATGGGCAAATGTATTGTTGCAATAGTAGAGGACCTTCCAGCCCCCAAGATCATCAATACTCTTGTACCTTTGCCGTTCGCATTGTGGGCTGTTTTTTATTCTGCCACAAATTCTGGTTTTGTTGCTTGAATTTCTTCAAACTAGATATCTCAGAAATTTATGGATGCCTCGTTTCCATAGGTTCTAGACTCATGCAATTTGGAGCTACGGTTGATGAGATGTCATGCCTAGAAGGGAGATGATGCAGTGTAAAAATTTGGGTAGCATTTTTCTTGGAAAATTAATTCCTCCTCATCCTGAAGAGATATCGTTAAGCCCTTTATTTTTGTAGAGTAGCTAATCCATCATAAATTGATGTGGTCTAGGCCATTTGCACTTTTTGTTGCTGGATTTGTATTGTTGATTGTACAAAATTGCCCCCAAAATAGTCTTTGAACTTGAAAAATAATGAAGTAGTATTTATCAAGGTTTTGATATTTTGATGATATTTCATCCATTTTAACTCCAATTTTGGCCCATACACTTTCATTTTAAATGGAGTTTTATGATATTTAAGATGGGAAAATTTTTATCTCAATCGGACAATCATATCTTTGTTCAACATTTTTACTAGTCCTTGTTAGGGTTAGTCAACGTTGGTCAAATTTAGCCCAAAATAGCAAATTTGGGATTTTAAACTCTTGGACTACGAAAGTGTTTTATCCAACATCTAATCGGGTTAAATAGAATATTTTTTTTTTAATGTTTAAAGACACGATTTTGGCTTTTTAGGGCTTAAACTTGTGTTCTGGCGTGCTATTCAAGACTGGACAAAATACGATATCAACAGCAGTATATTAAAGGGGCTCCAAGCTAAGGTCTATTCTCCTATGTACCTCCACACTAAATCCTAAGGCTTTTTGTGATGCAAATTGGTTTGTATGCCCTGATATTTGAAAATCTTTAAATGGGTACCAGTGTACGAAGCATATAGAAATTGATTGTCACCTAACTTTAGATAAGGCTAGGGTATCATTCGGAACTTAGCTGTCATCAAGTTTTAGATGTGTTTACTAAAGCTCTAGCCTCCTTTGTTTTTAAAACTCGCATGTAAGAACTAAGATGGGATTATTAATAAACATAGGATATCCTCTGCAACAAGATGAGGAGGTTTTTACCGCGCTTGTCATCTTGGTGGGAAATGTTAAAACGCAAGTCAAAATTAAGGAGATACAGAGAACAAAAGTCGCTTATTAGGACATGTTGTACTCAACATGTCGTCTCATGAAGGCTAAACTCGAGCTACACCTAGCGGGCCTCTTCAAAACATTGAAGCTACAAAACATCCATTAATTTAGTCGAGTGAGCAGCACATGCATACTTAAGTGGCTTACACACGACCTTCGCTGATTTGTTATTGTTGTGTTGGTGTTAATTAGGCTAATTAAATTTATGTTATTACTTATTAAAGTCTTTTTTTTTTTTTTGAGAAACTATTACTTATTAAAGTCAGTTCAGTTAGTTTTGATGAGTTGGTTTCATAGCAAGGTTGTCAAAAAATATAGTTTTTAGCAACTCAAAAATCTACTTTATCTATTTTAACAACTCATTTTGCAATACGTATTACTGTTTACTCAAAAAAAAAAATGGATGTTTATCCCACATTGGTTGTATGTGTCTAGTGTCTGTTGTTTATAATCCCAGTTTACAATTACAAATGTTAGGCCTTTTTGTAGTTGTACTCTGGTTATATAATGTATTATAAATCTGGTTTAAAACATTATTTACTAAAAAAAATTAAATAGGGATGTTTATCCCACATTGGTTGTGTGTGTCTAGTGTCTGCTGTTTATAACCTAAGTCCTGTTTATAACCTCAATCTATAACTACAAAAGGGAGGCCCTTTTGTAGTTATATTTTAATTATGTAATGTATTATAAATCCGGTTTAAAATACTAATATTACTATTTTCATGTATGTTCTAATAAGTATTACTATTTACTATAAAAAAAAAATTTACGATACACCCAACATCAAAAGTTTTATTTTAACAAACAATACATTAAAATAATATAAACAAACAAATAAAATAAGAGAAATGTTAATGGATGCTCTTAGGACAATTGTTAACAAACTATTTTTAAAAAAAATTTATGGGAAAAGAAAAAAAAATTAATGTTTTAACAACTTTTTCTATTTCTCATAAAAGTGGTGTCAAAACATTTTTCTAAAATGAATTATTAACCATTGCCCTAAGGACACCTGTTAATATGACCCATAAAATAAATATAATAAACACTACACATGGAGAGAGAGAGAGAGAGAGAGAGAGTAATTTAATAATGAGAGAAGAAAGAGAAAATAATTTAGTATTTGTAGCAACTTGCTATAGTAAGTTGCTACTACTAACAGCTCAAAGCATCCCAACGAAGTTGCTAAATTGACTACAAAGTCAATTTAACTTTGAGCTATAGTGAGCTACTACAATGAGCTGCTAGAGATAGCAGCTCATTGTAGCTTAAACTCAAAATATTTGTTGTGGTTGTTGTTTATTGTGTTGGATATATTATTTTATTATATTATTTTAATGTGTTGAATGTTAAAATAAAATATTTGATATTGGGTGTATTATAAAGTGAAGTGTTAAAATAAATAAAGTAGTATTTTAAGTTGCTAAAAGCTAATTTTTTTAGATGTTTTACTATAAATGTTCTCACTGTAGAAAGTTGGTAAAATATTTTAAGTTTAGCAACATTATTGTGGGGGTGTTTTTGTGTGTTTGGAGCTATAAAATAACTAAAAAGTTATTTTAAGAGCATTACTGTGAATGCTTTTGTTAGTTAGTTTTGCAACTTTTCATACTCTATTTTAGCATATAGTAAGTAACAGAGCCTTGTAATTGGTGTTCCATTCGGATCAATAAAATTGATCTTCTTTTGTTTCAATTAGAGATCAATTTTAACAGTATGCCTACAGCCAAACCACATAATTTTATGTTCACATAAAATCATTATAATTAACCATACTCACGACAAGTTAATATCAAGGCTTTCACTGTCTCATAACTGTTGCGTAGAAATGAGATATGTTCAGTCAATTTCGACAGGGAATCATAGCCCAAATCCATCCTTATTGAAGTGCTTGCGCACGGTGAATTATATTTCATAATAATTACCAAGACAGCATTATGTTATGCAATCACTCATGACTTCACCATCCATAATATATGATGTTGATCGTTGTTTACCAAAGCAGAAATGCAATCACATAAATAAAACTAATAGGATACCTATATTACTTCTACTGCCTTTTTTTTTTAAAGAACTTATTACTTCTACTACTTTTTGCATGTCGTGCTATCACAAAATATAGGATTATATTAGCAAAAAGTTAGATCAAACTGTGGCTATGGAAAAGTTACTCATGAATCATGAGCAAAACAAATTCTAAGATTAAACAAATGCAAAATATTATTAGAGAGTAGCGTTTCCAAGTGTAAAGCCAATTTCCATGCTCCTTTCCGCTAATATCGCTTAAAGACAGAAGAGAAGCTTATAAAAGCAGCCTATTGGCTTCAAAGCTTTCATGAAGTTTGGTTGCATTAAAAAAAACACCTGCCTGAGTGACTTTTAAAACTCCTGAATGAAAAGAAAGTCCAGTTTCAGCAAACGTTGAACTTCATAATAAGCAGAGATATCTGATTCAAATTGCTTAGAATCAGCTAAGCAAATTCCACACAAGCACACTCACACAGGCACAGATTGAGTGAGTCAGTCTCCATGCCTGACTCAGAGCTAATTGTTTGTTCTCTTCCGTCCATCCTAGCTTTACTTCTGATCTTCATTCTCGTCAAACGAAAGAAAAGCAGACTCAATCTCCCACCAGGCAACACGGGCTGGCCTTTTCTTGGTGAAACGATTGGCTATCTTAAGCCTTACTCTGCTACATCAATTGGAAACTTCATGGAGCAACACATATCAAGGTAAAATCACACACATCAACTAAACAAAGACTTCCAAACCGAAGTCCCATGTTCTGTTCTATACAAAATATAGCACTTAAACTCTTACTCATTCTGCAGGTATGGAAAAATTTATAAGTCTAACTTGTTTGGAGAGCCAACAATAGTTTCGGCAGATGCTGGGCTAAATAGATTCATCTTACAAAACGAAGGAAGATTATTTGAATGCAGCTATCCTAGAAGCATAGGTGGAATTCTAGGAAAATGGTCTATGTTGGTATTAGTTGGAGACATGCATAGAGACATGAGGAGTATCTCTCTCAACTTCTTGAGCCATGCTCGGCTTAGAACCCATCTATTGAGAGAGGTGGAGAAGCATACCTTGTTTGTACTCAGCTCCTGGAAAGAGAATTCTGTGTTTTCAGCACAAGATGAAGCCAAGAAGGTAAAAAAAATGTAAAAGTAGTATGTTGTTGTATTCAAAAAGACAAATTTATTAATTGGATCATCTTAGCTTATTAACAAGAATTGCAGTTTACCTTCAATTTAATGGCAAAACATATCATGAGCATGGATCCTGGAGTTCCTGAGACTGAGCAGCTTAAGAAAGAATATGTTACCTTTATGAAAGGAGTGGTGTCTGCTCCTTTGAATTTTCCTGGGACTGCATATAGAAGGGCCTTACAGGTAATTGTTAATTTTAGCCCATTGGACTATAATTCTGAATGTTTAATTTAATACAAAGTCTTTGTTTTTTCACTAGCTTCTTCTTGTTTGATATATACTCTGCCTGCTTCACAGTCTCGATCAACTATCCTGAAGTTTATTGAGCACAAAATGGAAGACAGAATAGAGAAAATGAGGGAGGGGAGAGAAACTTTGGATGATGATGATCTTCTTGGATGGGTCTTGAAGCATTCTAATCTTTCCACTGAACAAATTCTTGACTTGATTCTGAGTTTACTCTTTGCTGGCCATGAAACTTCATCAGTAGCCATAGCTTTAGCTATATACTTCTTGCAAGGTTGTCCTAATGCTATTCAACAACTAAGAGTAAGTATATAACTTCTTGGAGGCATTTCTTTTTTAAGTTTTATGGTATCATTTTTAAAGTCTCTTTTTTGTGTGTGAATTCAGGAAGAGCACCAAGAAATTGCAAGTGCCAAGAAGCAATTAGGAGAAATTGAATTGAATTGGGATGACTACAAGAAAATGGAATTCACACAATGTGTAAGCTTTCTCAGAAGTATTTAAACAATATTGAACTAAAATTATTGGAACTTACAGATGAAATTATCTATTAAAAAAAAAATATATATATATATATATGTATATATTTTTTGTGTCTCGTGAAGGTTATTAGTGAGACACTGAGGCTTGGTAACGTAGTGAGGTTTCTCCACAGAAAGGCATTAAAAGATGTTCGGTATAGAGGTAGGACAAGTCACATAAAATTAGTGTTTTCTATGTATGATTGCCGGAATCTGACCCGGTTTGAATTTTTTTTCAATTTTTTTTTTTTTGAGTTTTAAAAATTGTTTTTATCATTCCGTTTGAAAGGTTATGACATTCCATGTGGATGGAAAGTGCTTCCGGTGATATCAGCCGTGCATTTGGATCCTTTACTTTTTGACCAGCCTCAACAATTCAATCCATGGAGATGGCAGGTCAGTACTGACTACTGAGAGCCTTTGACAGCATGCCTTCCATAATGAACATCATTTTTTTATTACTACTATTATAATTTGGTTAAAAAAAAATTATTAAAATAGAATAGAGGGAAAGAAAAGCTGAATAGGTTTTGATTAAGCAGAGGTCCCCCAGGCACATTCATTGGTTTATTGCTGTGGCTCTCACTGGCTAGAATTGGATGATTGGTTGTAGACCCACTTTTGATAATTTGATTCTCTGCCAATTTATTAGTGTCTGAGAATGGTGGATTGCTGTCAAAATTAATTAAGTAGATTTAGTTTTGTTTCCCGTTTTGTTATTTTGGTTAGCTTGACAATGATAACAGAGAATCCAACACTGCTCCTTAACTGTAGTAAACTTCATTACGGTTATGTCTATTATATTATTTGGTCAAATTCCAACAGATAAAGTTCATTAAATGCTTTCTCATTAACATTAAAAAGGAGAGTAAATTCAAGTTCATCAATTCCATGAAAAGAAAAAGGTTAACAGGCACTTAAATAGAGCTAATGGAGCTAACTGTCGACCAACTTTATAGGGTAGAACCAATAGAGTTAATTTTCGACCAACTTTATAGGGTAGAACCAATAGAGTTAACTTTCGACCAACTTTATAAGACGTAAAGTTAGTAGAGTTAACTTTTTGAGTTTCACTGGTCACTTAAGTAGTATTTTTAGTCTTGTTGTCAATTCATCCTTAACGAATAACATTTCCCTAAAATCTTCTCATTGTTGAATGATGTAGAATAAAACCAAACCAAATAGACTCTAGTACCGGTTGGCGTTTATGAGTAGAAGAATAATAGAATAGAATAGGAGAAGAAAAGGGTATTGTAACATTCTATAAAAGCCGTTCATATCTGTCTGCATTTAGGATAAGGCATTAAGATAGTTACAAAGGCATGCTACGACCTCACGGATTTCCTTCCTGATGAACTGTCATGATCAATGAACCAATGTTTCAAACTGTACGGCCACTGGCCTCACAAGTTGTGATCATCTCTCTCTATCTCTCTCTGGTCTGCGTGCGTGTGGGGGGGCCCTGGGGTTTGACATGATTAAAGCCCATGTGGATGTGGGGTTCTCACATGCACGTGTATGAGTGCTTTTTCCCTGTGGGCCATTTCACAAACTGGTCCTAACCAAATTCTAAAAAAGATAAAGGCAAAAAGAGAAAACTTGGTTGGAGATATTTTAGGGTTTGTTTGGTATAAAAAAATTAAAAAAAAAACAATAGAACCATGTAGTTTGGTAAATCACATAAGTGAATGTGTTTTCAAAAAATTATTATGCAATAGTTTAAATGAGTCAGAGAAATCTTTTCCAATCTAATGTAACAGTTTAAATTGTCATTCACGTGTATTTTGTTTAGATGATTTATTATGTTATCTTGACAATTCATATGACTATAAGTATTTGTAAATATTCGTCTAAGTCGTCATGTAAAGAATTGAAGGAAAAAAAAATGTTCATTATTTTTTTAAAAGCAATTTATTTTTATAGTATATCAAATTGATATCTTCTAAATTACTAATCATGAAATAGAACTAAACAAGCCCTTACTTTCTAAAGCATAAAAGCTAATTAAAGATGGAGAAGAGCATGGAACTCTGCAAATTAATAAGGATAATATTAATTATTAATATATATAACAATGATGAAATGCCCATAAGATGAGTCTGGCAAATTATTATTCTCAAAGTTGTTAACCACATCTTCATTTATAGAATACCACAATTTTTTGAGAATGGTGTTAGAATTACTATAAACTTTTTAGCATTTTTCTCTCTTTTCTTTTATTGTAATAGTTAGAAAGGCATTTTTCTATATTTGAACCAAGTATTACTTGCCACGTGAATGTCCATATATATTTTCCTCAATTAGTATCATCTTTTCAATCTAGAGAGTGACAAAGCTTGTGTTTTATAGTGTTATAGTGTCAAGTGTCAACTCTTGAGGGAAAAAGACAGCCTCTTGTTTAGTATATTGGATATGCGGAAGTAAATTTGGTACCTATCTATTCTGTCATCGTAATTCGTAAGCTGAACCCTATCTCGAACGAGTCTTTGATCAATAGTGTCCTGAACTTGTGTCGTTCGATTTTTTATCAACTAGTTCCTATCAGCGGGGTCCTGTGTAACCCGTGTAGCCTCCTTGTGAGCGTAGGCACAAGTGTCTAGCTAGTGGAGTACTGTATTGTGATACAATAAAGAAAGTGAATAGTAGATATAATTATTGGGTTCAAACTTAAACAGAAACTCTCTCGTATAGCGTGATCTCACTAGGAAAATTTAGGACATAGAAGAAAGAGACAACTAAGAAAATTTGTCTGAAAAGGACCATGAAACATAGTGGTAGAGATTGAAAGTTATTAATCTTTGTCAGAGTCGTTGCTAGAATGATCTATTTATGTTTTTCTTTTTTTTCTCTCTCTCTTTGATAATCAGTCTCCTATTTATGCTGACATGGCATGTAATGATTGAAATAACTTCATTTTACTTAGATAAGTCAATCTATCATTAACACCACATTTAGTATTTTCCAATAAAAACAAATCATGTTTGGAGTCGTAAAATAATGTTGTATTTCTAAACTTATCAATGAATGTTAGACCCATCTTCTATGAACTAAGATTATTGTTTAAATATTATGATAAAAAATTGTTCAAACATTCATTTGTTATGTTATTGAAGTTCAAAAATCTCATTCATTATTAAATTTATTCGTAAACATTGTATAATAAAATTAATAGTAGTTTTAACATTTTCCTATGGTTCATTTCCGTCCTTGTGATATTGAGCAGAATAATGCGACACAGGGATCTTCACCATCTGGTTGCCCTAGCATGACAAGTAGTAATAACTTCTTGCCATTTGGGGGCGGACCGCGACTCTGCACCGGATCAGAATTAGCAAAACTAGAAATGGCAGTTTTCATCCACCATCTAGTCCTCAACTACCACTGGGAATTAGCCGATATGGATCAAGCTTTTGCCTTCCCCTTCGTTGATTTTCCAAAAGGCTTACCAATCAGAGTCCGACACTACACTTTCATATAGTTAATAAAAGACAAAGAGCCCATGCATGATTAAACGATAAAAACAGACCCTTCCTTCAGTCTCAGCCATAGCCTTTCATGGTGGACATACAAAAAAAAAAAAAGCAAGAAGAGACGACGTGATTGAGTTCTTGGATTTTCCGACGGCTTAATGTAAGTTATTTTGGCATTATTATGTAAGCTCACATGAACAGAAAGGAAGACAAAGAAAATGAAGTACACAAGACAAGATCCTAGGACCACATATTCCTCTTCCTCACCCTCCACCCCTTAAATTGTAAATTTATTGTCCTCTAGTCCCTCGATCTATGTCGGGACTTGGGAGTAAATGTATTCATTTATATATACATATTATATATGGTTTTCCTTTAATTTGACGTACTTTTCTGTATCATCCAGATATGATTTGTGTCTTATTGCGTTTGATTGAAAGACAAAGGAGTCCTAAGAATCTATAATAGAAGATATGGCATAGTGATAGGTCTATTCAGTACTGTTAAATTATTGAGACATATATAACTCCGATAATAGTTATTATATAACATATTCGATTTGAATTGTACCTAAAATTGTAGATAATATGTCATTTTTGGCATTCAATAATATACCCAATATTAAGCTATGTATTATTAATATTATTCCATATAATTTTTCCCTCGTTGAATTTTCTTAGAAGAAAACAATGGCGTTGACGTTTGACATGCATATTGATGATGCAAAACCCCTGCTTAGCAATAACATTGCTCCCTGCAAGAGGAGGAGAGGAGTCTCGAGCTAAAAGTTGGAAATATTGCACAAAATAATAACTTTTGTGATTACGTGAACAAGAACACAACAAGCAAAACAATATTTGTCTAATGCATAAATAAATAAATAAATATATATATATATATGTGAATAATTAAATATACTTACAAACCAAATGAATGCAGAATTATCAATGCAGATTTAATCAAGATTAGTGTTTGACACTAATTCCTTGAAACAGATTTCATCTCTCACACTAGCTTTACTGATGCTTTTGAGACTTATAAATGGGTGTTTTCTTCTTAGAATTCAATGATTAACAACACACAAAAGAAGCACAACAATTTCCATGCAAAGTGAATAAAATTATGCCTTCCTCTTTATAAATGACTATGCCAAAAAAAAAAAAAAAAACCTTTTAAAACTTTTTTTTTATTTACTAAAATGAGATAAAGAAATCTTATTTATAGACACACTTGCACTTATTCAAAAAATGTGCAATAGCAAACCGACTATTGTTCCATTGTGTTTCGGACAAGCCAAATAGAAATGCACAAATTAAATAAATAATAATAAGTTAATACTAGAAGGCTAGAAGGACTTCGCCCCAACCCACTGACACGCGCACTCGTGCCCACGCCAACCAAGTCCAACTTACCTCAACTCAGTGAGGCAAAAGCCGCAAAACACATACATTTGCGGTGGAAGGTCCACTGGTTGTCTTTCCCTTCCGCACTAAAGTGGAGTGCCCTCTGGGGCTCAACCCAATAGTCAAGTTATGTATAAACTCATCACTAATTTAAACTATGTTCAACAGGAATTTTAGGAGTCGGTTTCTCATTCACTTTTTAATAATTTTACCGTTTTAGACGAGTGGTCACATTACATTATGTTTGTTAAATATTAGCATTGATACACCATGTTGAATAAGCTAGTATAGATGCAGAAGCGAAAACATAAAGTGTAGAACACAATAACACACGAGGGTTATATGGTTCAATCTAACGGCCTACATCCATGGAAACCCTAAAGGACTACATCAATAATATATTATAGTGTAGTACAAATCCTATGTTACAATGAACCATAACATGTGTATATATAGTAGACTAAACCCTAAACTAATAGACTTCTAGTACAAGTAGGAGACTTGGCTTGCACACAAAGTAGAATTAGGCTTGGGCCTATGCTAATGAGCTAATATATCTCCAACACCCCCTCTCAAACTCAAGATGGAAGCTTGATGAAATCTTGAGATTTGATAAGGTTGAGAAGATCCCTTGAATGAAGTTTGGCTCTGTGACGATAGTTTGAGGAAAGCAATGGTCTTGCAGTGTTGATGCGACTTCTAACGGTAGCATGACTATACCGGAGAGTTTTGACGGCAGCAATACGAAGCCAAAGAAGATGAACGCAGCGAAAAAAAATACCGAGGAAGACAAAGATTGCTCTTAAATATACCGTAAGGACAAAAAACCATGACCACAAGAAGGTGGCTCTGATACCATGTTAAATATTAGCATTGATACACCATGTTGAATAAGCTAGTATAGATGCAGAAATGAAAACATAAAGTGTAGAACACAATAACACACGAGGGTTGGTATCACTGAATAAAAGAATGTAATATAAAGTCTATCTGTAGAATGAGTGATTTCAAGACCTAAGAAGTAGCTGAGATATCCAAGATCTTTCATCTCAAACTGCTGACTGAGAAAAGCCTTGAGTTCTTGAATGCCACTGAGGTCATCACCAGTTATGATCATATCATCCACATATAAGAGGAGTAAAATAGTGCCTTTGTCAGTGCGACGAAAAAATAAGGCAGAATCATAGTGACTGGCCATGTAACCCAAGTGAGAGATGGTAGAGCTGAATTTGGAAAACCAAGCTCGTGGAGCTTGTTTAAGACCATAAAGTGCACGTCGAATGTGGCAAACCTTGTTTGAGTCAACAGAGAGACCAGGAGGAGGTTGCATATACACTTCTTCACTTAAATCCCCATTAAGAAATGCATTTTTGACATCCATCTGAAAAAGGTCCCATTTACTGGCAGCAGCAACAGCTAAGAGGGCACGAACATATGAGATACGAGCAACCGGAGCAAAGGTCTCTTCATAATCAATCCCATACTCTTGTGTAAAACCTTTTGCAACAAGACGAGCTTTGTTGCGCTCAATGGACCCATCAGAGCGAGTCTTAATCTTGTAGATCCACTTACAACCAACCACAGATTTCTCAGGAGGAAGTGTCACTAAATCCCAAGTATGGTTTTTAGATAATGCATCAAGTTCCTCTTTCATTGCAATCTGCCATAAAGGGTCAGTGGAAGCCTCACGATAGGTGTGAGGCTCGTGTAGTGTAGCAAGAGCAGTGTAACAATGATAGTCAAGTAAATGTGCAGGAATAGATCTTACCCGAGTTGAGTGACGAGGTAGAATGTCTTGTGCAAGATCTTCAGGCGGAGCAGGAGTAGGAGACCCAAGCTCAGAATTGGGGTTGGGTAGCTCGTCTTCAACCTGTTCATTTTTCACCTGTTCATTTTTCACCTATTCATTAAAGGGTGAACTAGGAAAGGGATCAATGATATCTGGTGGTTGGACAGAGAAGTCTACAGCAACAGAATCATGAGCAACTACAGGAGGATTAGGAGCAGCTACAGAAGGAATATGTGTCTCATCTGGAAAAAGATCTAAGACAGAGGAGGAAGACAAGGAAGCACTGAAATGAGAAAGTTCGACAAAGAGGCGATGTTCCCAAAAGTTAACATTACGAGAGACACGAAGACGATGAGAGACAGGATCATAACACCTATACCCCTTTTGAGTTTCGCCATAGCCAAGAAAACAACAAAGTCTTGACCGAGACTCAAGTTTGTTATGCTCATGTGGCTGAAGAAGAACGAAACAAGCAGAACCGAAGGAGCAAAGGTGGTGATAGTCTGGAGGTGACCCAAAAAGGTGCTCATATGGAGTTTGATTTTGGATAATAGGACTCGGAATGAGATTAATAGTATGAACAGCATGAAGAGCAACTTCACCCCAAAAAGGAGCAGGAACTTTAGCAGAGAGAAAGAGAGCACGAACAGTGTCAAGAATATGACAAAGTTTTCGTTCGGCTCTGCCATTTTGCTGAGAGGTACCTGGACAAGTTAGTTGATGAACAGTGCCATAGGAATGCAAAACAGCTTGGAAAGCATATTGAGTGTATTCAAGAGCATTATCAGATCGGAAAATTTTGATGCGTCTGGAAAACTGAGTTTCAACCATTTTTGCAAAATTAGAATATACTTCCAATAATTCAGAACGATGTTTCATATTAAAAATTCAACTATAGCGAGAGTAATCATCAACAAAGACAACAAAATATCTAGACCCACCAATACTAGAGACAAAGGAAGGCCCCCAAACATCAGAATGAATAAGGTCAAAGATATCAGTAGACATGGATTCATTAGTATTGAAAGGTAAAGCTGGTTGTTTTCCTAACTGACATGAAACACAATCAAAATTTTCTGTGGACACTGAACCTAACAAACCTCTAGAAACCAATTGTTGTACCCGAGAGGAAGATGCGTGACCAAGTCGAGCATGCTAAAGTGCAAGGGAAGGAGTGGAAGAAACTACAGCAGCTGCTGCAATAGAAACAGGAGCGACAAGTGGAAGACGAAGGTTGTCCACGGGAAACATACGCCCAACTCTGGGACTGGTCCCAAGCTCCTGTCCCGTCCTAGGATCCTGCACAATGCACCCAGAGTAATCAAAGGTAATACGATAACCTAACTCAGCTAATTGTCCCACAGAAAATAAATTATAAGAAAGGTCAGGAACATTAAAGACTCCAGGAACCGAGAGGTTAGAGGTTGAAACTGAACCTATATTATGACTAGACATTATGGAACCATTTGCTGTGCGAATATTAAAAGGGTGCGGTGCAGGTTTAAGGTCAGAAAATAAGGACGAGTGAGGTGTCATGTGATTGCAACAAGCAGAATCCATAAGCCAAGAGGTAGGAGACATACCAGATAAAGCTGAGAGAGAAGAGGAAGAATATGCATTACCAACCACACGTATGACATTGGCGATGATATTTATAAGATCATCTCTGGAAATGGAGAAAGTGGATACAGAAGACTTAGACTGTGCAGAGACATGAGGCATTGGTTGGACACTCTCAGTGTTAGCAACAGTAACAGCAGAAATTGAAACAGCTGATTTGTTGCAATGATAGCAAGTCTTAATATTGTGGCCAAAACGTTTGCAAAAATTGCAAAAACGTTTTATGGATTAGCAGCGACGATTGTTGCAATAAGAAGAAGACCTGTCCTTATTCTTCATTTAGAAGAAAAATATGCAAAAATAGACCGCAAAAATGAAATCTACGCGAAAAACTAGGTAAGGAGCACCTGGACTGAAAAAGTTAACCCGAGCAAAAAGTCAACGGTTAAAGTCAACGGCCGGTCAAAGTCAACGGTCAAAGTCAACGTGGTCAACGGTCTGGTGCTGACGTAAGCAAGCTGACGTGTCGCTGACGTAAGCAATGATGACTTCATTAGGGCCGACGTGGCAAGATGATGACGTCAGCAAAACCGTGGCAGGCGCGTGATAGGCGCGTGAGGCGCGTGGCAGGCGCGTGAGAGCGTGACTGAGGCTGTGACAGCGCGTGAGGGCGCGTGAGGCGCATGACCGAGACGCGGTTTCTTCAGGTAGCGCGTGAGAGCGCGTGCAGACTCCGATGCTTGCGAGACTTCCACAAATGCGTAGATCGAGGCGAGACGATCACGGTGGTATGTGCAAAAACGTTATCAGAGGAAGATGCACGGCGGAGACGGTGATTGCAGTGGTCTGTGTGGTGCAGGACTCCTCAACAACGGCAGCTGCAGTTCCGGAACCTGAGGACAACGGTTGAGAGACGTCGTAGGTTCAACGATGGGTGGCTGCAGTGACTGTTGTGATGGCGGAAGCGATAAGGGTGGAGTAACACCAAGAGAGACAAGACTGCTAAAAGAAAGGTTAGAGCAGTGGCTCTGATACCATGTTAGAAATACTGAACAATTGTATTGTATTTCTCAATAAAAGAATGTACATAGATGCCTTTATATAGGAGGCATATGTGTGCAGTACAAGTAAATATGTGTGCTATACAAGTAACCTAACTGGGCCTAAAGCCCACAACACTATATACGTTAACAATGTTAACACTTCATGGAGGAGAATTCCTCCCAACTTGGATACACCTCAAAGGATGTGTGAGTCCACTTTAATTTTGGCTCAAAGTTAGCCACCCAAAATACTTGCAAAAACTATTAGAAGTCAAATTTTCATTCACTCTTAAATAGTTTTGATGTTTTAGACAAGTAATCATATCACATGATATTAATCTCCTCACAGAGGAGAATACCTCCCAACTTGGATCCGCCTCAAAGGATGTGTGAGTCCACTATAATTTTGGCTCAAAGATAACCACCAAAATACTTACAAAAACCATTTAAGAGTTAATTTCTCATTCCCTCTTTAATAGTTTTTCCATTTTAGACAAGTGGTCACATCACATGATGTTAATCTCCTCATGGAGGAGAATACCGCCCAACTCGGATCCACCTCAAAGGAAGTGTTAGTCCATTTTAATTTTGGCTCAAAGATAGCCACCCAAATACTTGCAAAAACCATTTAGGAGTTAGTTTCTCATTCACTCTTTAATAGTTTTGTTGTTTTAGACAAGTGGTTACATAACATTATTTTAATCTCCTCATAGAGGAGAATCTTCCAACTTGGACCTGCTTCAAAAGATGTGTGAGTCCACTTCAATTTTAGCTCAAAGATAGCCACCCAAATATTTGCAAAAACCATTTAGGAATCAATTTCTCATTCATTCTTTAATATTTTTGTTGTTTTAGATGAGTGGTTACATCACATGATATTCATCTCCTCACGGAGGAGAATACCTCCCAACTTGGATCCGCCTCACAAGATGTGTGAGTCCACTTTAATTTTTGTTCAAAGAATGCCACCAAAATACTTGCAAAAACCGTTTAGGAGTTAATTTCTCATTTACTCTTTAATAATTTTGTTCTTTTAGACAAGTGGTCGCATTGCATTATGTTAATCTCCTCACAGAGGAGAATAACTCCCAACTTGAATTTGCCTCAAAAGATGTGTGAATCCACTTTAATTTTGGCTTAAGCTAGCCATCCAAATACTTTGCAAAACCCATTTTTCCTAACACTATACATAATCAGGAAACTGCTCCCTGCAAAAGTGTCGGTTATAATTATCAGTTATAATTTGGTTGGAATAGTCTCCCTCCATCTAAATTGGTGCTCATTGCGTATTGAATCTATTGATGCTTATTATTAGTATTATTTATTTCCCTTATGAAGCAGTGACATAGTTTGACTAGTTCCTGATGGCTTGTTGAAGGACCCAACTGTCACGGCCAACAAAATAGGGAATTGCAAATTCATTATATATACTTTCTCAACCTCGCAAATGCAAAATAGAATTGAAACTTAGATGGAAATTAAGGCTAGTTTGTCGTCTAGCTGGGCAGCAGTCTCGTATATTTCTATCTTCCCCCCTTGAGAAAAAGTTCAAAAGATTTTAAAAAGTTTTTGGTTGGTACTTGCCTACTTGGTACCATATCTTTGATTGCTTTTAGTTTTGGGACCCCTTCCTATTTGCTCATCTTCTCCCACACGCCTCTCATTTTCATATACCTTAAAAAATAGAAAAATCGCAACTGGATTCACTCAATAGTCCACCGACCAGTCTGAGTAATCAACCAAGCACAATTTGAAGTATTGGAACAGTAGAGGGTCTAATTTTCTCAACAAAAGAAAAAAAAAAACAAAAAAAAAACAAAAAAGAGAGTAGAAGATCTAGTTTATAAGAATTCATTATTGTCACGGGTCCATGAAGTAGAAGACCCGCAATCGAATTTCTTCATGGTCTTGGCAGTGGGGCTCGAATTTTCTTGATTGACAATAAGAACGTCGTTTACATTTTTCGATCGCTATTCGGTCTCCTTTAGCGGCTCAATTGGCTACTTTGCGACTTTCTAATTCCATTTGTTTTCCCAATCTTGATGCGCACTCCAAAATTTCTACCACCAAAGAATTTTCCCTTTCCAAAGTATCTGATATGTTCTATGAATAATTTTGTGAAAATTGGCAGTGTTTGGATATGTGATTAAACTCAATTCGAGACATATATATAGTGTGGGTTTGGATAGAAAGTTTAGCTACGGTGCATTTTCCTCCTGCGCGTTTTCTGTTTTTTTTTTTTTTTTGGCCAGATTTTGTTGATTTTGTGGGACAAAAATTACTGTGCATGGGTTTGGATAGAAAGTTTAGCTACGGTGCATTTTCCTTCTGTGCGTTTTCTGTTTTTTTTTTTTTTTTTGGCCAGCTTTTGTTGATTTTGTGGGACAAAAATTACTATGCATAAACAGTGTGTGCACTGTTTACACACTGTTCATGCTTACACAGTACTCGAGTACTGTGTAAATATATATATATATATATATATATATATATTTTGTTTGGGGATAATCTACAAATAAACATAAAGATAAAAGAAAGTAGGTTTTTTATGTTTTTATTTATTTAAACAAAAGCATTGTAAAATACAGAGATTTTAATTTCAAAATTTGAATTTATTTTCTACATTAATTAAAATTATTCATTGTTTTCTCATAAAAATTATTCACTATTTTCTGTATAAAGGCGCGCACGGGAAACGAGGGTCAAAAAACCACCGATTGTCGTGGCGCTCGTCGCCGAGGACTCGCTTTTGTAAGGGATGCCTTAGTCTGCCTCGGCAGCATCCCAAAGGGGATGCCTTAGTCTTAGCTACATGCCCATGTGGCTACCTTTACCTTGAAAGCGTGCCTTCGAGTCTGCTTTCACCTTAGCAGCATGCATGCCTTGTCCTTGGCTGCGTGACCTTACATATTAAAAAATATTAAAAATGAGTCCCACGGTACTATTCACACATTTAAAAATTATTTTGCCACAGTGTTTTCAGCAACAATCAGTTTTTAGCAACTTTCAGCAACAATCAGTTGTATCTAAATGGACAATGGGTTTGGATCCACTTTTCCAGCCCACGTTTGCATTTTGCGTTTTGTATATATATATATATATATATATATTTTTTTTCCAGGCGTTTGAGTGAGGACAGAGGAATCCAGCTACTGTGCAATTATTGTGCAGTTACTGTTCGTGAACAGTAGCTGTAGTTGTTGACTTTTTGGTTCATGAACAGTGCATTTGTGCACTATTTACGGACCCACAAATTTCACTTTTTAACAACTTTTTCATTAAAAATAGGTCCCACAATACTATTCACACATTTAAAAATTATTTTGCTACAGTATTTTCAGTTTTCAGTTTTTAGTTCAGTTCAGTTCAGCAAAATAAGCTGTATCCAAACGGACCCATAAGAGTTACCACCGCATTGTCTAGGCAATGTTATATGTATGATTACCCTCAAATAAAGTTATCAACAAGAAAATGTAAAATGTCTGGTAGAATATATTTCATTCAAACTAGTAAAGGAAAAAAAAGTCTAGCTCTTCTTGTTAAAGCATGGATACCAGCGTTGGCCTACCTTTTAGTATAAGAGAAGGAATGAGTTCGTAAAGAACCCACAATTTATAGACTTAGTTTCTTTTACAAGATGTCCTATGAGTGAGAGAGAAGACTGAAGAGTCCCCCCACACAAAAAGGGCCTAAAAACCAACTTCATAGTCACCATGGGTTGCACCATGTACGGTCAAATGAACCCCCCTGAGCTAGCAATATATATATATATATATATATTTGACTATGCTAAAATAAAAAATTGAACATCTTGACTCTAATTTTTTTTTTAAACCCACTTGAAATAATCTTAAATATGATCCTCTTAACAATATTTTAGTATTTTTAAACACACACAAAAACAAAAACAAAAAAAACCCCAACAACAAACCAATTTTATCTAAAATATGGGGGGAATAGTAAGCACAACAACAAATTTGAAAAAAATTAATGGAAAATTCACAGTTTACGTTCTATTTTCAATGTAAGATTTACATTATTTCTAAACAAATTTGTACAATATTGTATATTTTTTGCAAATATGTACAGTATAATTATCTATAATGTAAATTTTACATTGATTCTAATTTCTAAACAAATGTGTACAATATAATTGTCTACAGTGTAAATATTACTTTGATAGTATAATGTAAATATATAATTGTCCTAAACTAATAGATAAAAGTATTTTAAGCAGTAATAATTAAAATGCACTTGGCAACAATAATTAATATATTCATTGTATTAAGAAAAAAATATGTCAAATGAATTTATAATTTATTTTTTATCCTATTGCTGATACATACAAATTTGTAATATGAAAACCATATAAACGACAAGATTCATCTCTTACTCAAGACGCATCTTCTTACTGGACCCCCTCCCCCCCAAAAAATAAAAAAATCCTAAAGCCACCACTGGGAGTCATCTTCAAATAGAGTTCTTCTAGTTGCCAACATTTTCAATGTCCCCTCCGATGAAGCTAGGTAGAGATATTTTCTCGGATAACATTAATTCCTAATTACAACATTGATCCCCGCTACATTTGTATATGCAAAAATTGCCCCATCAAAGTTAGTCTTCAGCTCGTCAAAGGTTGGAGGTTTCCACTTGATGTTGGCTGAGTTTGAATTTAATTAAAAAAACCGAAAGTGCTACAGTCAAAAAATTGTACCTAAGTTTTAAGCCCTGAAAATATAAGTAAAACAAATGAATGGCAAGTCCCTATAAAGTTTGGGTGAATTTGCAATCTGAAGATTAATTATCTACTCTTCCAAACATTCTGTTGTTCAATTTAAGTATCAAATTTCCAATGGACTACTTTTGGACCAAATTAAACATTCACTCCCAAGGGAATGACATATTTCCGTATCCCTTCAACACTTTTAATTAGCTCTGTATATATAATTACGTTGGTAATTCTATTCAGTGCTTTCCTCATATAGAAACCCAACTAGCAAGGCCAATTCTATAGTGTATATATATTAGTTACGTAAAAGGTCTTAATTGCATGCACTATTCCAATTTCTATAATATCAAGGACAAGGCCAACGACCCATGAATCAAATAATTCCTCGCCTAAGGTATGTCCTGGTTAGGTTTCCTTTCGCTTTCCAGTATTCTTTAGTTACGTTCCTTTCTCGATGTGATTCATGGGTTTCTGACATTTTTCCGTTAATATTGCTTCTGTCCTAGTCATATATATAGATTTATAGGTCTGTTCCCCTATGTGGTACGGGAAGCGAGCACGTTATGGATTTGATTGTGGGTTCCAAAAACTACTCTACTGACCAAAGCGTCAACAGCACAATCCTGTTTCATCATAATTTCAGAGATGGTAGTCTCTCCCCATGTGGTGTGGGAAGCAGCACGTTGTTGATTTGAATTGTGGGTTCTAAATAAACTGTTGGAGAATGAAGAGTTACTGACCAAAGCGTCATCTCAATGTACAGTATAGTAACTTCCCTTGTCATTTTCATTTCTGGTGATATGATTAGTGGCTATATATGCATGGGATAGCTTGGAAATGAAGTCTATCTCTTTTCTATGGTGGAGCGAGTAGAACTGTAGAACCGTGTAATGTGTCCCCTTTGCATGTTGCACAAAATAATTAGCTTAATAATGAGCAACCCAGGCATGGAAAAGTTTGGCAGTACCGACCCATATGTACACATTGTCCTCGTCTCATCGACGACAAGGACAGGAAAAAAAAGCGTTCTTGATGTTTTTCTTAGGCGTTTTAGTTTACTAAAAATTCACGAAGTATATGTATATCTTCTTGACTTTCTTTTTTTAATTATTTGGATTTTTGTTTTTCTTCTTGATCTAAATTGTAAACTAATATTGTCGGTATTATTAAATTAATTCACATAAGATTGTGCCGACAACGATAAGTAGTTTTTCCTTTTCTGTTTTTGTTAATTTTTTATATTTATATATAAATTATACTTCATCACATATATATGATTGAATAAATATTCATATATAATGAGGTTGCCACTTTGTTTTTTGTTTTTTTCTTTTTGTGCTTACTTTTCAAATAATATATTAATATCGCTTGAATGTGATATATTAACGAATCTGGGTTATGTTTCATTAAAAATATGTCAGTATATATAATTCAGCTTAGCTAAAGCAATCGGAAATATTAAAAAAAATCTTCATTTAAAATGGATTTATTTCATAACATAAATTAAATATTACAAATCTAAGTATATATCTAATGTCACGTTATTTAAAATTGTAAATAACACATTATATATATCATTAGAACTTAAATAAAAAATGAAACGTTAACTATTAACAGGACTAGTGAAATGGAAGGAACTTATTCTACCAAGAAGTCTTGCATGTATTAGATTTATACATTTTTCCTCTCACAATGTGTGAATCTTACGACCACACCCACACACACATATATATATATATATATGACTTAAACATTGCAATAAGAAGATACGCATGAAATACCTTTAAAAATATAATAATTTTTCGGTTGTCGCACCCAAGAGCAGGGGTTGTCTATAAATATAAGTAGATCTTGGCAATCCAAAAGCAATCGACTGTGAGGAAAAGAAAATATTACTAGTCTTTAGCACAAGACATCTTGTTCGCCTTAGCTCACATGTCTGCTCAGCCCCATTTACCATTTACCATTTCTTAATTTCAAATTTTGACATCAAATGCATAATCACACCGAGGGGTGAAAATTTGTATTTAGGGGCTAATCCAATTCATTTAATAATCTTGTCAAAAATCCATTATCCTTAATACAACTTGTTTATTAAGTGGGTTAACACAACACAACCAATACGACACTCTTAATAAACATGCGGTATTAGGTTGACACATACATAATCTATTTTAACTTGTTTAACAAAATATATCGCATGGGTTGACATAAATACAACTCATTTTAACATGTTTAAAATATGTTAGCCAAAAATTTAAACCTACTTTTTTATTTCATAAACAAATAATTTCTATACAATTTTATTTCATAGTAACATCAATTAAAGTACAATAGCATACAATTTAAAAGTTATTCTTTCAAATGAAATAACCTTAGAAGAATAAATATAATAAAAGTTTTTTATTTTTGGTAAAAGGGTTAGAAATTTTAGAGTTTTAATGAAACAATTTTGAATATAACATTAAAATTCCTTTAATTAATTCATTTTACATTTAAAGGGGTTAAAGGGGTTCATGTTAAAAAAATAAATGGGTCAACTTGTTTTGCCACAAATAATGAATTAGGTAATCTCAAGTTGACTGTGTACGAAGCATGTCAACACAAAAATGACTCACTTATTAATTGTACTAAACACTAGCCCACCAAAAAAAAAAAGTATCTTATTATTCTTATATGTGTGGTGTCAAATATTGTCACCCTTAACCCTCAACAAATTAAAGAAATGAAGAAAAAAAAAAACAAACTTGAATTCCATTTAGACAAAGTATAGCTCCAAATTAGTTTGAAGATATTTCCTCTAATTCATTGCATAGTAATTTATATGACTATTCATATATATTATTTAAACAAGTTGCATAATCATTTAAAAAGTAATGCTACAATCACAAACTATTTTACAAAATTAATTTTTACAAACTATTGTTATAGTCAATTTTTATTGGTTCTTATATAAACATATTATTAATATCACTTTTTTACTTACCAATAACCATTTACCACATCAACATTTGTAAAAAAATGTTGTAAAATAGTTTATAACTTTAATATTTTCCTTCATTTAAAAAGTCATGCTATTCTAAAAAAAATAAATGTCATGTAATTAAAATTACGCATAAATAGTTTTTTCAATTGTCACGCAACATGTTGGAACTGGGAAGAAGAAAAAAACTAAATATTCTTCCTTTCCGATTTCCTGTTTAATAAAGAGAACTCTTCTCATCAAAAAAAAAAAAAAAAAAAAAAGAAGAAGGAAGAGAACTCTTCGTTTAACAGCCCAATTCAAATTTCAAAAGGCATCCTACTGATCTCATCACCAGAGCGTGGACAAAAACCGGTAAAACTTTGAAAGCGATCACCTGGGCTTGTGCTTGACTAGGTGGTAACATCACCAAGTCCAACTGAGTGCAAGCCCATTCCCTTGTTTTCTGTGAGGGGTTGAGGGCTAGCCCAATCCAGTCAGCATTTGTGTAAAACCCCTTTTGTGGACTAAAACCCCAAAAGCTTTCCGCGTAATGATATGGGCTTTACAGCAAGCGTCCTGACTCTTGGGTGTGAAACCATCAGTCCATCACCAAAATCCAAAATACAAGTTGGTAATTCTTTTTCACTTAAGCAATAAAGAAAAAATAGATGTCATCAGTTTTTTTTTTTTTTTTTTTTGAGAAACAGTTGTCATCAGTTAATCATACAGTATAATTTAAATCTTATCTCAAAAAATGATAATCATACTTCAAAGGTTTGGAGAAGATATTCCCAATGGGACTTTCATTTGAGTGTTAATTTTTTTATAACTTTTCAAAGTTAGTCTAGTATGGGATAGAATCTGGAAAGATTTAGAACTTTTTACTATGATTTTCATTGACAATTTGGTTTAGAAGGAACAAGCTTCGGAATCCATCTCAGGTTTTCCCCATTAACTCCGTCTACCAGCAAGCTCAAGACTCACGTTCTGAATTTTGCAAACTTAGCCACGGCCTACACCTCCCTCAAACAAACCCCAATTTACTTAGACTTTGCCTTCTACCAACAACGGTAAAATCAACTTTGATGGAGTTGCGCTCACAAATGAAAATAGATGGTATCGGTGTGGTTGTTAGAGATAATCGAGTATGGTTATAGCCTCAATGTCCCAAAATAGACTCTCTCAATTTTTGAAGTTGAAGCGATGACAGCAATGAGAGTACTGAAATTTGCTTTAGAATTTGAGATTTCTTCTACAATAATTGAAGGTGATTATGAGTTAGTGATTAATCCCCTTCATTTGCCTGATTTAGTCTTATGATATGAGATGCAAAAATATTAACAAAGTCTTTCTGTAGTTTTAACTTTTCTCATGTTCGACATGAAGGAAATTTTGTTACTCATAATATTGCCGTGCATGTTATTCATGTCACAGGTTTATGAAAAATATCCCATCACGCATCTATATTTCAAGCAAATTTGGCTTATGTTTCTTAATAAAGTTTGCAACTTTCTTCTATATATATATATATATATATATGGGTTGGGTTTAAGTTACACCTAATATAACTCTAAGCAATGTTACACCACTTGTGAATTTTGACAAATCCACCGTTAGATTGTACTATCTTTGTTGTAAGGACTCAAAATGTTTTGGACCTAAACAATAAGATTTGTAGAGTGTGGATAAAAGGACTAAGTACCAACAAAGCAAATAATGATCAGTGTGAGATTCATAGAACTAAGAATCAAGGAATTTAACTAAGTGTTTATGAGGATAATAACGATGACTTCGGCTAAAGATTTATGAAGAAATTTTGTTCTCGGCTTAGTCCGAGGAATTCTTTGCTCAAAGCTGACATATGTAAGGGTTGTCCTTCAACACCCTCAAGATCCCTTTTTTCGGTTATTGTCCTAATCGGTTTCTTTCTCTTTTTTCTTTTTTCCTCCCTTTCTTGATGGGGGTGCGATCTATTATATAGTCTTTTTTTAGTTGATCTCTGTCGTCCACTTATTAATCATTCAAGCCTATACTTGAGTATCTATCCCATCAGCCGCCTTTGCAGGCTTTCTGTTAGTTGAAGCAACCAAGGCATCACTGCTGGCTGGTCAACTCACCATTAATGTGATCAGAATGTAGGTGGAGTGCATTTAATGAGTGAGTGACAGCTCATCCTAGGAATATGCCATTTCCTCGGTTTGGACCTTGGGCCTGATGTGGAGTGGGCCGGAGTTGCCATAATATTTGGGGCCCCACATTTGTATATTCTACAAGGTTGCAATATTTTAAGGTGATCAAAAATTAATAGCCATGTGATCAAGTAATTGTTTAAATTCAAGTATTTGTAGTTTAAAATAATTCATAAAAGATGAGTTTATGGATTGAATAGTAAATAAAATTCAATTGACATGAAAATTGGCATGAATGTTAAAAACAAGTAATTCAACAGTAGGATTTTCAAAATATGAATTTTATAACAACTTATTGGGTAATATAACATTACTTAGAGTTACATCAGGTGTAACTTGAACCCAACTCTCTCTCTCTCTATATATATATATATACAAATTGGCATAAATGTTAAGAACATATAGAACATGTAATTCAACGGTAGGATTTTTAAAATATGAATTCTATAACAACTTGTTGGGTGGTGTAACATTGCTTAGAGTTACACCACCCAATAAGTTGTTATAGAATTCATATTTTAAAAATCTTACAGTTGAATTACATGTTCTAGACGTTTTTAACATTCATGCCAATTTTCATATCAATTGAATTTTATTTACCATTCGATCCATAAACTAATATTTATGCATTATTTTAAACTACAAAATTTGAATTTAAATAATTGATTGATGACATGACTATTAATCTTTGATCACCTTGAAATTTTGCAAGCATGGAGAATATACAAAGATAATACAATCTAATAGTGGATTTGTCAAAATTTGTATCTAATTAAAAAATATTGAGTAGTGTAGCCTTACTTAAAGTTACACTAGGTATAACTTGAACCCAACACACACACACACATATATATATATATATAATGGAATATAAATAATATTTCCATATTATTTGAAAATTATAATCTACACTATTCTTTTTCCTCTATTTCTATTATAGTTGAAATAACATTCTCTCATTTTTAATTTCATTAATTTGCAAAGATTTTTTTTTTCCAAAAATAATATATTTTTTCTTAATATTGAATTCTCCACGAAAACTCCGCACTTTTTCTGGCACCCAAAGTGACTTTTGGGCCTAACCTTTTATGGGACTGGGCCATTAGTGGTGGGAATAGTGGGCACTTGGCTAGCGTCTCCATCATATCCGTGGAGGCTAAAAAGAAAGCCAGCGTGTTTCCTCTTCGTGCCAGTCGTTAGTTGACGTAGCGCTGTTGGTTTCCTCTTCGTGACCACCATTTTAGCTCATGACTCATGAGTTATGCGTGGCCTCACTTGGGCTCCAAAACGCCAACCTAATTTTCATGGGTATTAATAGAACTGTTCAGACGTTGACTATTGTCTAATTTTTGAGGAGAGATGCTACGTCTACAACAATTTTACAATATTTTTACAACAAATCACAGGTGGTTAGTTGTTATTGGTTCAAATTTGAAACTAACACTAAGATTACTTTTTTGCCCCAACAATAACAACCAATAACAACCTGCCACTTAGGAAATGTTGTAAAAATGTTGTAGAAATGTTGTAGACATAGCATTTCTCATTTTTGAGAGGTTTGAAAAGCATCCATCCCCCGTGGTTCTAGAATCAAAACCTAATTATATCATCAATAAGTCAACCATGATGATATTTTTTAGAACAATGCTATTTTTTTTTTTAGAAACAAACTAACAGTTAAATATACACTTAATTACACTTTTACCACGCTTAAACACATTACTTAACTCAAAGTACTATTACAAAAGGGTATAACTCTTGTAGTAGTAGAGTGAAACTTTAAGTAATGGAAAAGAGTTACACTCAAGTGATTTGTAATTATAAAATTATTTTTTTAGAATAATGTTATAGTTACAAATTATTTTGCAAAATTTTTACAATTTGTTGTTGTGAATTAATACCGGTTTTTATCCTAGTTTATCACTAACATTACTTTTTCACTTATTTGTAGTCAATTATCACTAATTGTAAAATAGTTTGTAATTATAACTTTTTTTTTTTTTTAATGAATGGGCTTGAACCCCAAATGTTATCAACATACAAGTTAAACAATTAGTAATTTATTTGTTAATCAAGCAAATATTCTTCATATGTTTGTTAGTCTTATTTACAGCCTCCATCATTTTAAAGAATCACCATAAATTTGTTATCTTTTAAATAAAAATATACAAGTTTTCAAAATTATCATTAGTTTTTTTTAGCAAATTAATTACCATTTATTTATTTTTTACAATAATAATTTTTTAAAATGCCAATAATCATTAATATAAATTTTAGCAAAAGGTGTATATTGATTGTTAAATAAAGTATAAAATGGTAAGTTGGGAATTTAACAATATTGTGTTCATCAACATTTTAAATATGATTATATTTTAGGACAATAAAAAATAGAATAGATGACTAACAAAAAGAAATAAAGTATATCCCATCAAAAAAAAAAAGAAAAAAGAAGTAAAGTATATTTTTAAAGCCAAACAAAGTATATACTTGATTTTTCATACAATAATATTCAAGTCAAAGTAGTATCTATCTAGTTTACTTTCAAGGGTAAAGTATATATCGTCCAACTATCATGTTTGGTGAGACTTTCAATGAGTATATTAATTAATCTTTTTTTTTTAATACTCTACACTAGATAGAATTTGAAATTTATGGCAATATTACTCTTTACCATTAGGCTAATGCATAAATTAGTTTCCTTTGGATATAGATAAGGTCAGGGTGGGCTCAATGTATTTGGGACCTAAGGCGACAACTTTAATAGGGTCTTTTTGTATTTAAATATTAATTAAATCAGATTATTTAACTTTTGGTTTCAATTTTTTCTTCATTTAAAAATTATTTTTCGTGCATTTTGAGATGCAAAATAATTAATTAAGTTTTTGTATTCAAATTCTGCTAACATTTTATTTTTTATTTGTAACACGTCTAGTCTACTCACGTTTTTTTTTTATTACTATTTTTCTCATTTTTTCAAAATACAAGTATATTTTAACACTTTTTCAACAAAAAACTAAATAGGTTAATATCAAACACATACCATATTAGGTGTATTAAGTTGAAATATAAGAGTGACATTTATTTATTTGATGAGCAGTCTAAGATGACTGATATGAGTTGTTGAGTCTACCTCCATGATCTCTTTGATTGGTTTCTACCACGTCCTTTTTCACCTCTTTGGTTTAGTTAGAACTGTGCAAAGGGTTGAGTTAGGGTTTTTGCTATTTGTTGCAACAAAAATAGCCATGACATTATCCTTGGGATACTCATTGGTATTTCTAAATTCTAATATGTTTCTTCTTTGCCTAAAGTAGGACATGTAACTCATCAAAAGTCGGTCTATCACTCATTGTGCATATTGTTGGACAAAAAACATTGTACTCTTTGAGTAATCCCTTGAGTACTATATTGTTGGACAAAAGACACTTCTTCATTGTCAATAATAACTCCCACAACCTTTAATTTATTCATGCTTTCTTTGAGTTTTTTTTTTTTTTTTGAGAAAGCTTTCTTTGAGTTTATGTAAATACTTCTCTCAATAAAAATAAAAATAAAATAAAAAAAAGTTCATGTAAATATGCATTCACTGAATCATTATCATTTTTTGACGATGTGATGTTCAATATTGAGGTTGAGTATTTTTTAGTGTGAGGATGAATCTCTTGTGCAAAATCAACTCAAGCCACGACAAACATCAGGTGAGAGAGTAAAGTTGATAGAGGTGACTTAAAAAATGTCTATCTTTTAACATCCTCATTGTATAAGCTAATTATGGATTAATGAAATTACTATAGACTTTTACCCACAAAAGAATAAAGAAAAGAAAAAGTCGATGGTCAACAGTTTCAATTTCACCCAAAAAAGAAAAAGAAAACTCAAGTCATAAATTCTTATTGAGAAAAATTAATAGATACTTTAAAGATGTTGGTTTAAAAAAAAATTAAAAATTTTTTATGAAAAAAGTAAAAAAAAAATTATTTACTTATTTTTACATTTTTTTTATATTTCTTATAAAAGGTGTTTATGAAATAATTTATTAACAAATGCTTTAAGATACTCCTTAATGAAATCAAGCATAACTTTGATATGGTATTTAGGTGTTATTTTTTTTTTTTGAACGGTATTTAGGTGTTATTTCTTAAGTTATCTTTCTAAGATTTTACTATATGAATTTTTTATCACAAAATAAAAGTATATTTTTTTAATTATGTGACTATATAGTTAAATTTTAAAAAAAAAAATTAAAAAAAAACAGCCGCCTTACGTATTTTTGTCTAAAGAAACCTACTGTTATTTGCTAAAAAAAAAAAAAAAAAAAAAAAAAACCTTAGAGAGTGGCAATTTCCGTAGATAGAATGCAAGATTAGGGGCAGTCATAACAGTTATTCCCATCGCATGCATCATCATTTCATTAATCAATCCCGTTAGCTACCTCCGACTATCAACTTGAACTCCCTCACATTTCGCCTCCACAGCTACTCCGCCAAGCCAATTCAGCAAAAACCCCCTCAGATAAAACCCCTACAGCAGAGGGAGATAAAGAAACAAAAAAAAAAAGTAACCAGACACAGCCGGATATAGCTTCAAGCTATCTAGCTAGCTATATATTATAGACCCGAGATGTGGCGGTGCGTTTCCCGAGGACTTCGCGTCCCTTCTTCCAGAAGATCGCCCCTCAATGACTCCCTCAGATCTCACATTTCACGCTTTTTCTCCACTGACTCGGTGCGATCTCTCTCTCTCTATCTCTCTCGCACTTGGTTTTAGGTTTTATGCTCTTCACGATCTCTCTGATTTTGTATCGTAACCTTTTGGATGATTGAGCTAAGTTCTTTATCCGATTAGTTTTTTATTTTTGAATTTTTTGGATTCCGATAGATTTTTGTGCTTCTTTCCGTGATCGATAGTCTTTTTGAATTGTTTGATTTTAAAAATAATTTCGCCCTGATTGGTTGCCGAGAACTCGTAGGAAAATGAGAGAATCTAAGCTTGTTTTCATCTTAGTTTTTTCCACTGTTTGAAACTCCAAACACACCATTAATATCCACCGAACCGAGCTCAATACAGCTAGCTGGATTAGTTCAATTTTTTATCTTCCGAATTATCGTTATTTATTTCCTCTCAACTGCTTGAAGCAAACGCTACCACCTAATAAAAAAAAAAAAAAAAAAACTCTGATTTTTTGTTGTGGCCAAATTATATTAGCTTATTTTGTTTTGCGTTATTCAATGTCTATGCTTTTATGCTTTTATTCCTTTCATTTCAATTATATGTCATCAATAGCTCGCTTCATGCGTGCCTTACCAATCAATCAAAAATATATATATATATATATATATTTCAATTCTGTCTTTAATAGCACGCTGTGTGTGCCTTACCAATATATATATATACACACACACACACACACACACACATATACAGAGCCTATGAAGATGGAGCTACAGTGATGAGATTAAATGATGCATGTTGTGGAAAATAACATCACGGGGATAAAAACGCTGTCGTTTAGTTTCATCACTGTAGCTCCATCTTCATAGGTTCTGTATTATATATATAATTTTATTTTTGGGTTCGCTGCTGTATTTTTAGCATTGGTTTGATTGCAAGTGGTTATAAGGCATGGATTTTGTTTGTGGCAGACTGGGGGACGCTCCTCATACACGGTAGTTGATCATACATATGATGCGGTAGTTGTAGGAGCTGGTGGTGCTGGGCTAAGAGCAGCCATAGGGCTTTCAGAGCATGGATTCAATACGGCCTGCATTACAAAGCTCTTCCCTACTCGTTCACACACTGTTGCCGCTCAGGTATGAGATGTTATATTTTTTTGTAAATGTTTTACCAACTGTGGTTCGTGTAGATTGTAACTAGTATGTCTTTGTATTATTACACTGGTATTTTGGTTCAGTTGTGTGGTTTTAAACCTGTTCATGGCATCGGACATTTTCTGTCTTAGCTTCATTTTGAATTTCATTATGAGTAATAATTGTAGGATAAGATGGTCATTGACATGTATGATTTGGGAGGTTGTTTGCATGTTCTACCGTATTTGGTAACTGGCGTGTTCTCAGTCATACGATCATGACTCTGATTTTTGAATGACCCATTGATGATTATAAAGGATTACTTCAAGTTACTTATAATATAAGCCTGTATATAGTCTGTATTGGTCTACCAAATGCCATTTTAATGATTTCACATTATGTTTGATTTTTATATGCATTGCATTATAGGAAGCATATAGTATTTAGTGTTTGGCTGGTCTTATGTGTTTGTTGTGATAAACTAATTGATAAATTTTGTCCATATAATTGCTTTCCAAAAGATAAAAAAGGGTGCTTTTATCCACATTGACCTGGGCCATTATGATTCCATTATTTGGTTTCCTTTCATTATATCTGGGGCATTCAAAGCTGACAATTATGAATTCTTCACTTTACCTAGTTGAATGGTGACTATTATTCATTTCTGTCATTTTCACTGTTCATAACTTCATCTCGTGTCCACATCAATGATCCAAGTCTGGTTTTTCTGCTTTTTTCATCAACTGCGTACTAATGCGTCTCTCTTCATTGACTCAATGTTAAACTTCTGTCAATGGCTTGGATCCTTTGCTTAACTGTGATATTTGAATTCTGCATAGGGTGGTATAAATGCTGCATTAGGCAACATGACTGAAGATGACTGGAGGTGGCACATGTATGACACAGTAAAGGGAAGTGATTGGCTTGGTATGTTGTTAAACTAGACAAATCTTTCATTTTATTTGCAGTGCTCTTATTTAATATCCAGATTGGATGTTTGTTGCAAATTACTTTCTTATGTGAATTACAAGGAGGATAGAGATCCTGTATTGCTTGTATTAGCTTCATCCACATTTGGTTTAGTGTGTTTTTACATATCTAGGCACCTTTTACAGTAATGTGTCTTCCCAGAGCCACGCCTTGTGTTTTCCTGTTATGCATGTACTGCTTGCCGTATGTAATGGCGTGTTTACCTCAAAGATAGCCAAAATTGAAGTTTTTTATGCAAGGAGGCTATGTGGGTTCTGAATGGTTGAGGTCACATGCTCTTATTGGAAATATTGACATACAGTGTCAAGCACTGACGCACCCATTGCAAAATTTATAACTATTTATTATAGGTCTGTTCTAGTTATATTTTTAACATGCAATGGTATTGCATTTTATGTAGGTGATCAGGATGCCATTCAATATATGTGTAGGGAGGCACCAAAAGCTGTGATTGAGCTTGAGAATTATGGGTTACCATTTTCTCGGACTGAAGATGGAAGAATATATCAGCGGGCATTTGGTGGTCAAAGCCTTAATTTTGGAAAAGGTAAGTTGCTGCTGCCATCCATGTTTGGAATTTGAAAGTCTTTCTTGTGGATTGCGTTTAAAGTTGTCTGATTTTGGCTTCTCTTGTTTTCTATTGTTATAGGTGGACAGGCATATCGTTGTGCATGTGCTGCTGACCGAACTGGACATGCTTTATTGCATACTCTCTACGGCCAGGCTATGAAACATAATACCCAATTTTTTGTGGAGTATTTTGCTTTGGATCTAATAATGAACAGTGATGGTAAGTTATTGCATGATAACTCTTGCTTTACACTGTCCTGGAGCTGGTTGAAAATGCCAATATAATCATCTAACTAAGTTTATATTATTCCTTGCAATATCATCATATCTTGTTGGTTTCATAAATGTTGCTGGTGTTATAAGCTTTTCTCATTCCTACAATCACAACATACAAATATTTATTTGTAACACACTCATGCTCGCTACACTAGGTTTCCCAAGTCAATACATCCTAGTTGGTGAATATTCTTCATGGGGTTGTTTGGTATTACCTGAGGATAACTTTGTATCTGTACTTTGTTTAATCTATGCATCTCAATGGCTCTTTGAGTTTTGCGTGTGTTTTCCCCTGTGGCAATATGTTCAGCCACCTAACTTTCAAGAGTTACCTTTTTTTTTTTTTTTTTGGGGGGGGGGGGGGGGTTGGGGAGAGAGAGAGAGAGAAGGGGAAGAGGGGGGGGGGGGGGGGGGGGGGTGGTGGCTCCATTGGATCCCAGGTGGTAGAGAAGGTTTGTTGATTGTATGGGAAGGTTAATTGATTCTTGATGTTGCAGGTAGCTGCCAGGGGGTAATCGCATTAAATATGGAGGATGGGACGTTACATCGGTTCCGTGCTGCTTCCACAATTCTGGCTACAGGGGTACTATAATTGTTGTAAATTTTTTATTTCCTGGCTGGGGATTTTTCAATTAAGATCATCTTAATTTGTTTTAAACATAAATATTGATATATGTCATGTTTCTCCTAGGGTTACGGTAGAACATACTTTTCTGCAACCTCGGCTCATACATGTACGGGAGATGGCAATGCCATGGTTGCACGTGCTGGGCTCCCACTTGAGGTTTATTTTGTTGCTTCTCCAATATTGGCTTTATATTTAACTTATTTTATACTTTATATCTTTATATGTATCTATGTTTTCTGATGATATATTCGTCCTGCAGGATTTAGAATTTGTGCAGTTTCACCCGACAGGTATATATGGTGCTGGTTGCCTCATCACTGAAGGTTGGTATTTTTTTGGTTATTTTGGTGATCTATTATTGCTTTTGGTTGACTACTCTGTTTAGTTTTCTGACCCATTATGATTTTAACTGTGTTAATCTTGTTTAATTTAAAATTAATCATTTTTTAATAATTTTTTGGCATTTTCATTTGTAACTTGTAGGATCCCGTGGTGAAGGTGGTATTCTTAGGAACAGTGAAGGTGAGCGTTTCATGGAACGATATGCCCCTACAGCAAAAGATCTTGCATCGCGAGATGTTGTTTCAAGATCTATGACTATGGAAATTCGCGAGGGTCGTGGTGTAGGTATGACATGCTCCTAGAAAAATATTTTTCATCCTGGTGGCCTTGTTGTCCAGTAACGGAAGACTTAGGTCTTAATGTTGTTATATGGTAGATCTATGCTACAATTTGTGCAAAGTATTTATTATGGCCATTGCCCAATGAAATTAATGATTAATAACTATTTGCAATAAACATCCATGTAGGATGTATCCATACTGTTTGTGAGCAGTCATAAGTTTCATGCAAAGTTATATATTGTAAAATCCGCATACCTGCAATTTTAAAATTTTCTGTTTTGTTTTATGTTTCCTTGTAACTTTAATTTAATCTTCTACAGGACCTTTGAAGGACCATATCTATCTCCACTTGAATCACTTACCTCCAGAAGTACTGAAGGAGAGACTTCCCGGTATCTCTGAAACTGCTGCTATTTTTGCTGGTGTTGATGTTACAAAGGAGCCCATTCCTGTTTTACCTACTGTGCACTATAACATGGGTGGAATTCCCACCAATTACCATGGCGAGGTATGATTTAGAGCAATTCATGTAAAGTAGGGCCTCTTAAATTAATCATCATACTCTAAAAATTGATTCTCATATTTAATATATTCCTTTTCAAACTAACTCAGCTCTATGGCTTATAATCTCTATAGTTCAAATGTAACTAATAGTATTTCCTGATTTATTGGTACACAATATTACATATAAATGAACTCTATGCAGGTGATTCTCTCTCTCACACACACACACCAACAATTATACGGATAAAGTGCAGAAAGTCCCCCTGAAATTTGAGATTGTTGCAGTTACACCCCCTCATCTTTTATTTGCACCAATTTAGTACATGTAATTCAGCATAGCTCCTTCTGTTAGTGTGCCATTCAAAATCTAACATCCCACACTCAGATCTCTCTCTTTTGTTTGACTTTCTTCTTCTTCACTTGCCTAAGTCCTTAGCCATGGCCGAATGCTTTGCTCACTTGGCAGCCATGACCAACCCGCCACTGCCACAATCCATCGTCAGAGCTACTGCTGATGGTGGCTCTCCTTTCTTTTCCTTTTTCTTTGAGTCAGGCATAATCTATCCAATCAATAACTCATTTTTTCACGTAATAACTTTTCAACCAGTAAGTGCACAAGTTCATATTCAAGAAAGGGTGCATTTCAACTCCAATCAGTAATATCGAATCAGTTACAAAAAGCTAAATTGAAATTTCTAAGAAATTGCAGGACATATTTATGAAAGTGTGCATTTCACTAATGATCCGCCTGTTAATTTCTAAGAAATTACAGGAAAATAAAATAAACTGAATTTCTTTTATTAATTTTTTTACTTTGGGTCCAAAGAATATTAAATAAAAAAAATATACTTATAAAACCTTAAACTATTATTTGCCATGGTTAAGGTGAAATTATTCCATAATTTAGCAATTAAAATGAAAAAAACCAGAAAGCTGTTTACACTTATAATACTTCGCCTTCTTTCCAACCAAACAAGCAAATAAAGCACACCCAGTTCTTCTCCATCTCTATATAGGAAACCCCTGACTGAATCTCCTTAAGCATTCCTTTCCCAACTTTGACATTGACAATCGTCTCCATCACCATCATTGGCAGTGGCCTCCCACTTCTCGACTCCTTAAGTTCCTTTCTCTTTCTTGCTTCAAGACTGTCATGGCCATAGGATTTGGATAATAGAGATCACAATTTGGGCTAGCGGTGGGTTTGAGGTTGGGTCCTTTTCTGGTGGTTGAAGGTGACATAAGCGGTTGGATGGTTGATTTTGAAACCTTGGTGGTGGGTTTTTTTTTGGTTGAAGGTGTCATGCATATCCAAAATCTTTACTTTGCCTTTCTAAAATTGAAAGCAACATTAGATTTTAGACGGCACACTAACAGATTGGGCTATTTGGCACAATGCTGAAGTTCATGTACTAAATTTGGGGGGGTGGGGGGTGGCTAAGTGTAACAACTCCAAAGTTTAGGGGGTCTTAGTGCATTTGACCCAAAATATATTGACGAACCCAAGTACATGGTTTAAGATATTTATATGAGTGGTCTCGCACCCTAGGATATAGCAATATGCATTCCATTGTGGATATAGCCATGTGTATTCCAACTGAAGAAAAACAAACACCTAAGATGATTTAATCAAGCCTAGTTAGCTTGTCAGAAGTTTCTGTGATCTGTGATCACTATGCAATACTGCTTTCTTGAAACCCAACAACATAGGATCTCTCCCCCCCCCCCCCCCCAAAAAAAAAAAAAGCTGTGCTATTGCCTTTATCCCATAGACACCATATCATACCTTTCCATACGATCCCTCTCTGATTCCTCCAGTAACTAATCACTTTTTTTTTTTTAATTATTTATTTATTTTAGAAAGGCAAGTTTGCACATTGTGAGCACTAGGGTAAAACCCTTTGCTTATTCGTTTTGTTTTAATGGAATACTTATTACGTATTAAAAAAAAAAAAAAAACCTTATTGTCAAGAACCCAGTGGTTCCTAATGGGAATTGCATGGCTTTGACTAAATTCGAGGTTGTCACCCTCCAAAGAATTGTTAAGAGAGAAAGACGTAGAAATATTAGAGAAAGAGAAATGCAATAAGCAACAAATTGGTTATAATTCAAGATTTCCCCATATGAGATTACATGCAACTGTTTATACAATTCAAGGCCTACTTATTCAACATGTGCTCTAATTAATTAGCCCATGTGATTAATGTGTTATGTGTGTTAAACTCTAATTAAAATGTGCTAAACTTTAACTAACTCAATCCTTTGTATTCTACTTGGATATGGTGGGGGTTGCTAACACTTGTGCACACACCAATGGGTTTTGAACTCATAAACTCAACCTCCACACATTCTTATAGGAGAAGGTAGTGGTGCCATTTGAGCTAGAGCTGACCCAAGGCATAACAAACAAAATAAATTCTGGTATAGCGAGAAATTGTGAGGCTCCCTTCTTTTTCGCTTTCAGTTGACATTTCTTTGCTAAAAAATGATAACCAAAGTTGGAATATATAATGTGCAAGTAAGTGGTTTAAATGTTAATTTTGATTCTTAAAATCAGCCACTAATAAACAATATTGTCTAGTATTCATTGCTATTTTTGTTTGACACCTTAATTAGAAATCATCATATAGCCTACTGTGTAGTTCTTTTGTGCAAATCTGCTTGTTTCTTACTGGCATGCCTTTGTTCCTCAGGTAGTTACAATTAAAGGTGATGATCCGGATGCTGTAGTTCCTGGATTAATGGCTGCTGGTGAGGCAGCATGTGCATCAGTTCATGGTGCCAATCGACTTGGTGCAAATTCCCTCCTTGACATTGTTGTTTTTGGACGAGCATGTGCAAATAGAGTTGCAGAAGTTCAGAGACCAGGCAAGTTTATTTTACAGTTAATTTGGAGACTTGATTATGAAATCTGTATGAGAAACTAAAGATAACTCCACTTGAAATTGAGTAGGGGAGAAACAAAAACCTTTGGAGAAGGATGCTGGTGAGAAGACTATTGCATGGCTGGACAAAATAAGGAATTCAAATGGCTCAATACCAACTTCAAAAATTCGGTTGAATATGCAACGAATAATGCAAAATAATGCTGCTGTGTTCCGTACACAGGAAACATTAGAAGAAGGTACTTTTTTGCAAGTTGTAGTTTTCTCTTTGTTTTTCTGTTTCTAGTACATAGTTTACCTGAATTTGGTAGCTTGAAGTCAAGACTTAACATCGTCCATGACATAAACTGAGTTTTCCTTGTAGGAATCTTTTCGGGGTTGGAAACTGATGCTACTGTTACACCTTTTAATCAGCCCAAATAAAGAGCATCTTGACCATCTTCTCCTCTCTTTGTTGTTTCTGCAGGTTGTCAATTGATTGACAAGGCATGGGAGAGCTTTCATGATGTTCAATTGAAGGACCGGAGTTTGATATGGTAAATTTTGGGGACAATGAACTTAATGATAAAATGTTTCATGTGAATTCACTTTTTTTTAATGAGCTTAAATTATAAATTTTTTACAGGAACTCTGACTTGATAGAGACTATAGAGTTAGAAAATCTTTTGATAAATGCTTGTATCACAATGCATTCTGCTGAAGCCAGGAAAGAAAGTAGAGGGGCACATGCACGCGAAGATTTTACGGTTAGTCTTGTTTCTTTTGAAGTTAATGTGTTCCCTTTCATAGTACTTTTCTGTGTAACGAGATAAGTTTCTCTGGTTTTGTAGAAAAGAGATGATGAGAAGTGGATGAAACACACATTGGGGTAAGTTATTTTCTCAGCCCTCCTGAAAGAGTAGCATTGATTTTGAAATTATAGGTTGCCATTGTCATTGGAGTTGACCTAGAAATCAAGCTTTTTCTTTTGTGTGTAATGTCACAATTAAGTCCCTTATGATAGTGGCAGACTTCTGTTGGATTACTAACATGTATCCTGAACCATAAATGTGGGTTGGGTGGTTTGTTTTGGTTGGTGCGTGGTGTCATGGTAGCCTACTGCAAGTTTAGCATTTTAGTTTTGAGTATATATCCATAGTAACCTGCATAATGATGGTTGTATATTTATACCTGAATTACCTGGGCTATTATGTCTCACACTGATTGGGAAAAAATCAGAGGGAAAGGAGAAAGTAGGAAGGAATAATGTCTGTCTCTTGTTTGGGAGTGTGAAGAGGGAAAAGAGTGGATTTGGAGGGATAAAAACCCACCTTTGGGCTCATTTTTTATTTTCTCAAAAGTGGGATTATTTGACAGGAAGGAAAGGAGAATCTTTCAGTACCCAAAGTGCCCTCAACATAGGGGTAAAATGGTCAATAAAGAGAAAGGGAAAAATGGTAATTGAGGTTTAATTCATTATAATGAGGGATGCTCCATTGCCGTATAGCAGTTGTAGTAGTACTGGTTTGTTTAGAAGAATGCGCTTATGAGCAAGCTTAGCTTTTTGAGTCAATCAAAATTGCATTTGAACCTAGGAGAAGGCAGCTACTCCAAATTACATAAAGAAGTGGCAGGTGTTGTGAGCTATAGCCTTATATGTTTAAATTTTTTGTTCTCTTCTCCATATCAATAAAAATTATCATTAAAAAAAAAAAAAAATTTGTTTTCATATTTTGTGGTGTTGGAAATAATCCAGACCATGTCAACTTATTGCTAGTCCTGATCATTTGTTCATGAATTTAAAAGTCCCGGCTTTTCTCATTTGAGGCTGATAAGTAACGAAGGCGCAAGCAATTTATTTATTTTGGCTAAAATTATAAATGCTTTTTTATATTAGGGAAAATTCATTTTAAACCCAATAGTTTAGAGAGTGTAACAAATTAAACCTTGAAGTTTAATGAAGTAACAAATTAAACCCTAAAGTTTGAAAAAGTAACAAACTAAAACCTCAACCTATATTAAACCTTAAACACAAAAGCTAAGGTTTAACATGCCATTTGCATACCACTTTGTTTGAACTTATTGGTTGTTGTAAGTTGTAACTTCTCTTGGTCTGCCATCTTTGTACACATCTTAGTGTGCTGGGTGGTGCTAGTTCTTTTCAATAAAATTCCTTACTTATCAAAAAAAGAACAGACTGAGGTTTAATGTTATACTTTTGAAATTATAAGGTTTAAGTTGTTACTTTTTGAAACTTCCAAGGTTTAATTTGTTACACCCTAAATTATACGGTTTAAAATGTAATTTTTCCTTTATATTATTATGTTCATCCTCATCTTTTAGAGTTCTTTACTTATAATTGCATGAAATATCAAACACTTGCTATACAACTGCTAGAAAAATGACCTGAAAAGTGAAAACATTACAGCTTCTGAATGAATGCTCAATAGGGGGGAAAAAAACCATGGCAAGCCAAACAATATTAGGGTTGTGCAACAACCTGCTCTGCACTGTGCCAACCCGTGTGAGTTTACAACAATATTTGGTGCGGGTCGGTCAGATTTAAACCCTAAATGTGCTGGTCAGTTCAGCGTGCAAGTTGAATTAGCCTGCTCTAACCAACCTAACCTGCCTATATAAATAGAAATGGATGCTTGTATATGGTGAGGTTGCCCATGCCCAGTCAACCCCTACTTAACCTAATCCCCTGCTCTTTGCTTTCACATTTCATTTTCTTTCACCGTGAGATCACATTGCTGCTGCCTCTTCTCCCAAAAATCACTCCCTCTTCTTCTCAAAGTGGTGCGTCCATCTTTCTCTCCCTTCTTGTCAGTAGGAACCAAGGGTGGGATTGTTCTTACTAGTAGCCAATTAATCTTCCCCACTGGAAGTGGTCAGAGTCTACCGAGTTGGGATTTGCATAGAGTAGTAGAGACCTATATTAGTCTCTGGACTTTTTATGCTTTTTTTTTTTTTTGGAATTAAAAAAATACACATTTTTTTCATTATATTTTGTCTAAATAATTATGGCATAAATCAAGATTGTTTTTACAACATGCAATTTTTCTTTTCAAAGAATGCACTTAGAGAATCATGACAATATCATGGGAAAGGTTTTTATCCCATTATTTTTTGATTCTTTATTGTTTATTCCTTCATAGCAAATTAATGGAAAAACTCTACATATATGCACTTATATTTTACTTATTATTTCCCCCCCCCCCCCCACCCCCCACCACCAAAAAAAATTTTTGAATAAAAAATGGTTTTTCTGTTAGTTGATGATAATACGTAACTGACTTTTCCTTTGATGATTTCTCTTGATGAATTATTTTTCTGATACATACAATCAACCCGCAAAAACTGCTGAGCCAGAACACCCCCCCACCTTGTCAATTCTTTGGGGAGGCAGTTCACTGGCAGTTCTAGATTTTCTCAACCCAGCAAATTAGGTTTGGTAAAAAAAAATTCCTTGTTCATCAACATCTGGATTCATCAATCATTCCAATTCAATATACTAACTGGTCATGAATCTACATTATCTCCTGTTTACTGTTTGCAACCAATTCGTGTAGTCTTGCCACTGTCTGCTACATCCACAACAATCAAAATTGTGTCGAGTGTTGAAGAATTGCTATTATCATTCTAATTTTGATAGCAATAATTTGTAATTATATATTCCGCTCTGCTTGAAATTATTTTATTTATGAGTTGTGTTCATTTTTGGTTTGCAGGCATTGGGAGAATGAGAAGGTCCGGCTAGATTATAGGCCAGTTCACATGAACACACTAGATGATGAGATTGAGACATTCCCACCTAAAGCTCGTGTATATTAATTTGAGACATTTGCTCTAAAAACCTGCAAGGTGGTTTTATGCTAATGGTTTCTCTACAAGTATGCAATAATTCCCCCAAGATAAAATGGATGCGATGAACAATAAATTGTTGTAGTTACAGCATTTTGACGATAATTGTTGCATTACTAGCCTTGGAGTGATATCAGCCATTCATTCGGAGACTGGTTTGTATTTTATGCCATGAAAAAATGGTATTTATTGCTTGTAAGTTGATAATAAATAGTATGCTCTAAATATCTTACAGGACTCAAATTGTTAATGGTAGAGTGGTGGATCTATATGGGAATTAATAATAACTTGTCAATTCAAAAGCTATAAAATTTGTTTTGGAATTGAAGTATGTATAGCATTAATCTTTCTTTTCAAAAAAAAAAAAAAATTATATATATATATACACACATACATATTATGGAGGCCCAAGGATGAGGAAAGGGTTGTAGAACCGTAGAGTGGATATTGGGGCATTACATGTCCGAAGAGGGAGGTTACTCGAGGATAAGAGGAGAAGAGGCAAAAGGTTCTTAGGAGCTTCAGGTGGGAAGGATTGGCTTAAGGAAGAGAATCATGAGAAATTGGGGAAGTTTCTAACAAAAATTAGTCTGTTGTCTTCACATTAAATGGTGAGTAACAGTTTTATTAGCTACATTGATGAGGAATTGACCTAAACAGTGTAATTCACAGGTAAACAACTCTTTCTACCATCTTCCTTAGATATTTAAAAGGACAGGTGTTGCTAGGAGAAATTTGTTAGGTAAATATAGGGGATTAGGATGTGAAGTTGAAGGAGTATATAAGAAAAAGATGGTTCTCATGGAAAAAGGAAGAGACAAATATCAAAAAAAGAAAAAGAGTAACAAAAAGAACATTGAGAGAAGATAGTGAGTAGTGTATTTTTTCGTGTATCATTGGCTTCCTCGGGCAGGCCTGTACTTAGATATTTGCTCACATATTCTATAATATTACGTCTTTTTTCCTTTTTTTCATCCTCGGGCAAGACCTTTTCTTGTTGTTTGATTTCCTCTCTTACAAATCTATTGATTTGGGCCATAGTTGAACTGTACAAACCTACTGTTCTAAGTGAGCCTAAGCCGCTAGATTTTTTGGTCCTTTTATATATATATATATATATATACACAATAGTAGATTACATATTGGGAAAAATAGTGAATGGTTTGGAAATTTATACCTACGTTTAGAATTGTTAGGCTAAATGCTTTTAACGGAAGTGGCAGGAATTCAACAAGAAGCATACGAGATACAGTTAAGCTTTGTATGTTTTAGTAAAAAAGGATATTTCGGAAAATGTCTTTTTGCATTTTTTTGGTATTTGATGCAGTGGAAAATACAAGTAAATTTAAAATGTTTTTTTGTGGTTAACTGAAAACAAACATCAATAGAGTGGAAAATGTTTTCTGTTATTTACAAACGAAAAATATTTTTCAGAATATCACATATTTAACAAATAATTACACAAAACTCCACCAAAAAAAAAATCTCCAATGGTATCGCCCCTCTCTATATGGAATGCGTACTGTTAACACCCCCCCCCCCCCCTCTCTCTCTCTCTCAAATGCATATTTTTGTACAATTGTTGACTTTTTTGAATGACCTTTTTGGACTTTCGTTTTTCATAAACTTTTTTATTTTAATTTATTAAATGGCTATTTGAAACTTTAAATTACCCATATATTATATGTTCCTCAATAATTATTTTCACATAGTTATTTTGAATAGTAAAAAAATTAAGGATTTTTGTATAAGTAAAATGATAGAAAATGTTTTATGAGTTATTTTAATCTCTCTCTCTCTCTCTCTCTCTCTCTCTCACACACACACACACACACATATATATATATATATATATAAACTGAGTGTTATCCCAAAAACTCTATTATCACCATAGTTTATACAAGATATTATCCGCCTACAGACGGAATCAGCCAGGTGTGCCCTAAAATTCTCCTAGAATGGTTTGAAACGTTGTTGCTTTGAGTGTTCATGATTTATATATCAAGCTGGCCTTTAATACAGTTGAGGAACATATAATAGAATGTTGATCGTCCCTATCTAGCTTGATAAAAATAATATATTTGGCTCCATATCTTCTTTTGGGTGTTCATTTTATTGTGTGCTAATACCATTTTGTTGGGTGCAAAAATTAAGAGACTTCACATAAAATATAAAAACTGATTAAGAATAATTGTAACAAGTTATTCATTTGAAATTAGAACTCTCTCAATAAAATAACATCAAGTCAATGAATTTAAAGTTTTTTTCTTATTCAGTTATATTTTGACGATTAAAAAAAAAAAAAAAAAATTGCCTCTTCCATAAGATCAAAACATGTCAAGAAGTACCCTGCCGCTATCATTTTGAAATGAGCTGCTTTGTGGTGAATACGAATCCACGTGGCGTGTTTTTTCGTGAGTAAATGAATTGGATTGATTTTTTTTTATTTTTATTTATTTTTTATTTTTTATTTTTTTGAATTCGGCTTGGTTCAAGTTTGGATTGCTAAAATTTCAACTCATTTAACCCAACCCAACCCAACCCAACCCAATCTATGTTGTTAATAGTTTAAAAATATATGTTTTAAATGTTTGTTATTTAGATTTTGAAACTTTGCTTAAATTTTTTAATATAATTTATTTTGATAAAATATGAATATTTTTAGATAATTGATTAAAATATCTAAAAGTTACACTGTTTAGACCTTATACCACTTAACTACCAATTTTAATTGATGGATTCAATTATTAACCCAAATGGTTAAATAACACGAGATTTAAATCGTTATGCTCAATCACAAATGAATAATTCAAAACATCAATCACAGAAATACCATGTAGAGACAATATTTGTTTGCGTAGTGAAAACTCTAAACGGTAAAAATACTTAGGGAATGTCATGGAATGAACCAACAATGAAAGCCTAACAAATTCAATTTTCTTATTAAGCACAACAAAATTATCTCAATCCAATTACACAATGGATTGTGTTAATTTTTAGAATTATCATAGGTTTAATTTTTAGAATTATCATAGGTTGGGTTTTAGTTTTCTCAACCTAAAGAGGTTGGTTGGATTGAAAAATACCTCAAACTCAACCCTATTGGCATAGTTGTAAATATCGTACGATACGCGATACGTATCGTATAATACGTATCGTACTGCATACAAAAAATTTCGTATAGTAAAGGTGTATCATAAATGCTCATGAATCGTCTGATATATAAATACGTATCGTATGAATTGTATCATATCAGTGAATCGTACGATATGTACGATACATAGACATAGGGATTTAAAATGAGTTTTTTTGTTAAAATTTGTGGTTTTATTTGATTTAAACAAGTTGTTAGAATTTTTGAACACAAAATTATTGGGAAACTTAATTGAGTTTAATAAAATAGCAAGTCCGTGACTTTTTTTTTCCTTCCTTCTCTTTTTTCTACAAAATTTAGACTATGCTCATAACACTCAATTTCATATGTGCAAATTTATTTTCTATGCTATTAATAATGTATTATATGAAAACATAACTATTTTGTTATTATTATTATGAGTCTAAAAAATCTAGAATGCTAAGAAAAAATATGAAGAAAAAATTATTAGAATAAAACAACAAAAAATAGTAAATGTTTATAATCACGAAGAAAATATCTATGAAAAAATAATTTTGCAAGACGTTGAACATGATGATAACATTGACTTATATGGAGTTGATTTGCCAAGATAATGAAAATATATTTTTATTTTGGTTCATATATCATGTATTATCACTTCTGAGTTTAATAAATTAGAACGTGCATATTATAAACATAAGTTAATTTGATTTATTTAGTTAGTTTTGTTAAATTTGATTACATAAGTAATGATTAAATTGATCATTAGTTGAAAATATTTCGAATTTATAATGAATATACTTTTTATACATGTATATCTATATTATTTTATAATTTTATTAAGTGTTTGTATATTTTATGATACACAATTCAATATGATACACGATACAAAAAAATCAAAAATCGATTTACAATGTGATTCACGATTTGACAACTATGTCTATCGGCAGGGCACGTCATAAGGATTAGAATATGGTGAGAAGTATTGATCGTTTTTAGAAATGGGCTGCTTTGTGGGGGATATGTAATCCATGTAGTGTGGCAGACACATGGGCCTCATAAAAAAAACCATGTAAAACAAATTTTAAAAATAAGGAACAGATGGAAGTTCAGTCATCAACCCCAATCAAGGATCAAAAAAGAAAGAGGACAAAATGAATTGAATAAGTTAGAAGTATTAGTTTAATAAATAAAATTTTTCTTAAAAAAAAAAAAAAAAAACCGAGTTTAATGAAGAATATTAGTTCCTAACTTCATTATATTAACAAAATCACTAACATCACAATCACGGGACAGACAAAAGACCAATCATCCATGCCAAGTGGACCTATTATATAAATTTGAAAGCATTATGAAATGCAATTTTAAAATGCTGATTATAGTCGTGATGACTAATGAGCAATATCTTTTCGGTGTAAAATATATGAAATGTTAGAATTTAGAAAGAAACTAATGAGTAGCTTATTTAAATTGTCAAAGGTACAGTGTCCCCCATTATCATGTACCAACGTCCTTCTCCAACCCCATTCAAAAAAGCCACTACCGTCGCCTACTTGTTTCTACCAACTACTATAGTCCTATATATTTCGGCACTAATTTTACGCTGCCAATTTCCAACAAAGCAGTCTTTGCCTTGCCCAAAAAAAAAAAAAAAAGAAAAGAAAAGAAAAAGCAGTCATTGTATTAATGCACTACTTCATTGCAAGTTTGACTGAAAAAACCACCTTAGCGTCATGATTTACAAAAGAACATTTGAATAATAGCATAATTAATGCATACGATTTGTTTTATTATAAGATATGTATTGACTCTGTCTCTGAGTATATATATATATATATATGGCTATGAAAATTGAGAGATCTGTCATTGTTCAAAGGGGATTTGTGTATTTGACAACAATTGAAATACCCTTTTTTTTTAACAAATGGAATTGGAAGAGAGTGATACCCTTTTACAACAAAGACAGGAATCATCTTCACAGACGGAAATTCAAAAATTATAATGACTTAAAAGACTGTTTTTGATACGTCGTGATTACAAACCAGGAAAAGGATACGTTCTGGTTTTATATAACGTAGTGTGCGTACGTGTGTGTGTGTGTGATTTCAATGGATTCGGTGTGGCTCATCATGGCAAATCAAGACTATGACAACAATTAAAACATGGACTAAGTTAAACGTCTCCAACTCTCCAAGACTCCAACTTCACGTAGGGTTCCTCTCAACCAAAAAAGATCACGTGGGTGTTTTTATTTTTTTCCCTTTCTCTTTTGAGACAAATGAAAGAGGACAACATTAAGATAGCAAAGTTGGAATAATTATAGGGTTGTGTTAAGTTGTTATTTTTGTATGTATTTGTATTGGATTTATTCAGTGTCAAATTTATTTGTAAGTTTCATATTTTGATGTATTTTTCTTGGGGGATTACATGAAGTTTTAGTTAAGATACTTGAGTCTGGTCTAAGTTGATCAAAGCTCTTCAGAATGGAATCATGACTTGTCTGAGACCAAACTTGCACGTGAAAATGCCACACGTCTCAAGATAGGAGTTTTGTTTATGAGTGTCATGACTAGCTCGCGACTTGCTTGATGACAAAATTATGGCTCCTCATTCTTACCTGCAACCAAATTATTTGGTACCATTGCTAATTCATCCACTCTATTCCATGATCATCTTTAGAAGTAAGAGAAAAACCCTAGGAGAGAGGATTGAGGATGAACTAGTGAGAGTAGATTGTGCTCACATTTTAGAGAGAGAAAACCAATTGTTCATCGAGAGAACCTGTAGCTTTTCTCTTCTCTATCACTCTCTCCATGTTTACTTCTTAGAGAAGAAATTTTTACCTTCACTACCTATACCATTTTTGAGTGTTAGAGAACTGTCGGTTGCTAGGAATCTTTGGAGGTTCAAGCCACAAATCCAAGTTTCACTTGGTGACTAGTGATTGGTCGCTCAACCAGCATTGCTCCATAGAATAAAAGACTTGGCAAAGTCGGATGCCATATAACATGAGCTTAGAGGGCTCAAGTATTAAGGGAGATTGGTCTACTTCAATCTTGTATTGCATCTATTCTATAGTGGAGTTCTGACCAATGAAGTCAACGAAAAGGTTTTTCATCAAGAGCTTTGGTTTCCTCTTTAAATACACGTCTTAATGTTTTTGTATGGTTTAGCTATTTATTTTTCTACACTTTACATTCAGTTTTAATTACTTGAATAGTTGAATATGCTTGCAATATAAATTGGTTAATCACTTACATTAGACATTAATTGTTAATTTGGTTTAAAAGTGATTAAGCCATAAATTTGATTATTAGGAGGTCTATATATTTGCTAGGTCGTCGTTAACATATATATCTTTCTAGCTGGAATCAAAATAAATACATGAGTAAAGAGCTGAAAATTACTTCTTTCTCTTCATAATTTCTTAAGGTTCCACATTTCATCAATAAAGACTTACCGATATAGGATGAGAAAGGCCAAAGGGGGAAAATTTTGAGAAGGCCAACAAGAAATGTGTCAACAAAGTTTTCTTATTTAAGTAAATTAGAAAATTCTTGGAAACTATATATGCATCTCTTCAAGGGATGAGTATTTAAAGGCTACATTAACTATTAACAATCACTGTCTTTGCTTAATTTCATCTTCAACTGCATATCGTTTTTACGTCCTCAGGTAGCTGGTAGCCTGGTAGCCAAGTCTTTCATTAGTAACAATACCGTAACTATTGTTATATGCATATTTTCACTCCAAGTTGTGTTTCAGTACTAGTGTTGGCCCTATAAGTCTAAAACACATAGATCACATGTGAAATGTTCACAGTTTTCAACAAGTTGATTGAGCAGGACAATCCTACATAAAGAAGTGCTTGTATAATGTTGGGCGCTCGAATAGTGTCATGGTTCATGAGATTCTACCCAATCACACACGTTTAATTTCACCAAACCTTTTCCCAAATATAGCATTTTTTAGGTTTAGACTTTACACTCCACACTCTAGAAAACACAGACACGAACACGGGTACAGGTACGGACACAAATACGATACAGTAGCACAAGCAAATTCTAAAAAATTATAATATAAAACGGCTGATACAATACTGGTACAATACGAGTACAACACTCTAAATAAAGAGTTCGTGCTTACTAGCCTATAATTCTATTACTATTGAATATAGATGGCTCCAGATTTCCTTCAGAACTAAACCAAGCAAGTTCGTAATGGCCTAGTCACTAAGTGGCCTTAGCATATTACTAAGATTGAACTATTTCAGCCCAAAAAAAAAAAAAGAAAAAAAGAAGGAAGAATCATTTAGAAAAGGGATTAGATAGCGGTTTGGCAATTGAGATGGAGAGGTGATTGTAAAACACAGTAGCACAAGCAAATTCTGAAAAATTATAATATAAACGCTAATACAATACCGGTACGATACGGGTATGGCACTCTAAATAAAGAGTCCGTGCTTACTAGCCTATAATTCTATTACTATTGAATACAGATGGCTCTAGATTTCCTTCAGAACTAAACCAAGCAAGTTTGTAATGGCCCAATCACTAGGAGCATTCTCATCAAACCTTGTATAAGTGCTAAAATGCTATTTTTAGCATCTGAAACCACAAAATGCTGCTCCATCAAACATGCTATATCCTAAAAATTTTGCAATCTTGCTACAGTGTGCTCTCAAAAATGAGAGTGCACTATAGCTCAAATCTTATAAAAAAAGTAATTTTTTATTACTTCTCTCATCTCTCTCATTGTACTCTTCTTTCTTTTTCTCTCATCGTTGTTCTCTCATATTTTTTTTCTTTCTTTTCTTCTTTCCTTCACTCTCACTAGTCCCACTTCTTTTCTCTTTTCTTCTTTCTTTCTCTTTTCTTCATTCACTGGCATCCACAACTAAAAACCACGGTGGTAGTGGTGGTGTTGAAGTTTTTTTCTTTTCTTTTTTCTTTTTATTTTTTTTCGGTGGTGGTGGTCTTGGTGGATTGTTTGGGTAATTTTTTTTTGTTTGGAGGTAGCTTGTGATTTTGATGGTGGTTGTTTTGGCTGGTGGTGTCGGTTTATTTTAAGGGGTTTTGTGGTGGGTTATTAATGACGGTGGTTGTAGTGGTGGTGGTTTTTTTTTTGGGTTTTTTTTTTACCGTGGGTTGTGGCTACCACAATGGTGGTGGTGGCGGTTAATGGTGGTTGTTTTGGGTTTTTTTTTGGTGGGTTGTGGCTGCCATGGTGGTGCTAGTGGTGGTTCTAGTTTGTGGATTTTTGGTGGTCCGGTTTGTGTTTTTTTTTTTCCTCTAGTGGTAGTGGCCAGCTGTAGGGGTTGGTGGCAATGGATGTGGGTTCTGATCAGAGTTATGGCAATAATGTAGTGGTGGTTGAGTGAGTTATGTAGCTAGTGGGTTGTGGTGGATGGTGGTTTTTTTTTTTTTTTAGGTGGTGGTGGCTGACGGTGGCTAGTGGTGGGTGTGGCTGTGGGTTTACTAGGTTGAGGGATGAGAAAGATAGATGAGATGTAAGTGGATTGCTTCAGGAGGAGAGAGAGACATATAAACAATTAATATTTTAATGAAGTGGCAAAAAATATAAAATCTTTGATGTTGGGTGTATTGTAAAATGAGGAGTTAAAATTGATAAAGTAGGTTTTTGAGATGGTAAATGCTAAATTTTTTAAAAGTTTTGATGAGAATGCTCTAAGTGACCTTAGCATATTACTAAGATTGAACTATTTCAGCCCAAAAAAAAGAAAAAAAAAAAAAGAAAAAAAGAAGGAAGAATCATTTAGAAAAGGGATTAGATAGCGCTTTGGCAACTGAGATGGAGAGGTGATTGGATGTTGATAATTTGCAACCTTAGCAAAGCAGTGAAAAGAAATCTGAGACAAAGTTAAGATAGGGTGCATCAGTGGGCCTTTTGGAATTCGAAGATAAGCTACGAATGGATAGCTTTGATATTATTATTATTTTTTTCATTTTCTAATCATACATCCAGTCACGATGGATTAAGACATCTATTTTTGTCTATTTAGCTGCGTATGGTCACTAACTATGGTGTAAACAATAATATTAATTTGAAAGGTCTTTTTAATTGTCAACTTTGGAAAGAAAGTAGTTTTTTTTTTTTTTTTTTTTTTTTGGGGGGGGGGGGGGGGGAAGAAGTTAATTATTTAATTTTATATCATTGAAAAATAAATAAATCAATAAAAATAAGTTCAAATAAACTCACTCAAAGCAAGTGAACTCATGACAATGGTAACAAAGATATGCTAAAAATCATATGTGCCAATATCATAAAGAAGATGAAAATGGTCAAATGAGTTTGGTACAAATAGTATTGGGTAAAATATTATTTTGGTTTCTAAATTTTGCCAAAAGTTTGTTTTTCATCCCTAAACTTTAAAAAAATTCTTTTTTCATCCCTAAATTTTATAAATAATTTTTTCAATAGTTAAGAGACAAAAATAGAGATGAAAAAATAATTTTTTTCAATAGTTTAGGGATGAAAAAACAAACATTTTGGTAAAGTTTAAGAACAAAATAAAACATTTTCAATAGTTTAAGGATAAAAAATGATCTTCTCAAAGTTTAGGAACGAAAAAAACAAACTTTTGGCAAAGTTTTGGGACCGAAATAGTATTTTACCCAATATGTGTGGGGTCACGTTTCACAGCCCAAGCCCAATATGTGTGGACTTGTGGGTCAATGAGCCAAATACAATAAATTTGTATTGAGTGGATCAAAAAATTGGGCCCTAATGAATCTAACAACGGCGGGAATAGGGTTGAAAGACAGTTGTGCACGAACAATGCATGTAAGATCAAGTGGATATGTGTTGTCCGATAAGGCAAGTCTCTGGTTATATATGTAGATATCACTAGAATTGATTACCAATGCCACTTTGGTTGCTCCCGTGCCCCTTTTTTCATAGAGAGTCTCTCACATTATATAGTCCCCTTTAGTCTATCTTGATCCTACACTTGTTGATCATTTAACCCCACACTTGAGTGCATGTCTCATCAGACACCCACTTTGGTCTTTTGTAAGTCACGGTAGTCAAGGTAGCACTGTTCAGGGGTTATCTCCAATAAATGCGGTCAGAAAAGTAGCTGCAGTATATTCAATGCGGTGGCGGTAGCCTTCTCTTAGATATTCCTAAGCTCCCATCACTTTTGCACGTGTATGATGTACGTTCTCACTAATGGAGTCTCTAGGAAGGTCACCTTGATTATTCGGAGCACAGACCTGAGCTACATTTGTCATGTTCGAGGAGGGGTCCCTTCTCGGATCACTTTTCCACTTGTCCCTTATTTATGAGACTTTAAGGTTGGGATTCTCCCTCACTGTTTGTCCCTTCTCGAATCATTCAATATCTTCAAATCGAGCCCATGGCCCAATATATGTTTTTTGGCCCTTATCCCTACAGTGTTTTTTACACTTACATTTCACTAGAGACATAATGATGAAATACACACCCTTGCTCTTTCTGGCCACAAGAAGGACAGTATATTTATAATTTATTCCTATATAAACAATTGTTATTGACTATGGTATTGCTAGTTGAGCTACATGGTGTAATTTTTTGTTGGAACTCTTCCCATCTCCTCTTTTGTTTCCTGAGTTGTTTTCCATTTCCGTAGAAGAAGGAGAGTGTTTGCCTTGTACTATGTTCCCTTGTCTCATTGAAAAATTATTAAGTAAGAAGTTCAGGATCTCCTTTCATATCAATGATATATCTTATTATAAATTTAAGTCTAAAACATTAATTTTTGTCTCTAAATTTTATGAAAATTTTGTTTTTCATCTTTAATCTTTATAATAATTTTTTTCTCATCCTTAAACTGTGTAAAAAAAAAAAAAAAACCCAATAGTTTAGAAATAAAAATAGAAATGAAAAAAAAATTCAAAATTTTAAAGTGAAATATTTTCAATAGTTTAAGGATAAAAATAAAATTTTAAATTAAAAATAAATAAATAAACTTTTAACAAAAATTTATGAATAAAAATAATATTTTAATCTAAACTTAATTAATAAAATCCATTATTATACGAGAAGAAGTACTTTTGAAATTCAATAATTACTTTATTTAATTAACTTTATTAAAAATTTAAAAAAAGAACAGCTTATTCATTATTGAATTTTTTATTTTTTGGAACCATCTTTTTCTAGTGAATTTTCGAAATTAAAGAACATAATGAATGCGAGCAAGAATAATTGAATAAACAAATGAATTTTTAAAAAAAAAACAAAACAAAATATAAATAATTTCCATCCGTTGGACTTCAAGGACTAAACTTAGCTGAGTTGAGTGGGGTCTCTTTGATGTGGTGGACAGTAGACAATAGGACTAGGTCTTAGAGTCTAATAAGAGTCTACGACACCACCGAGCCGTGGTGTGGTGCTGCGAAGTTACTTTCGCCGGGTTGTTATGTCTTCTCTGACTTCTCCGTCGAAACACTCTCCACCGTTGCTTTTTCTCATTTTGTTGCGTTCTGATTGGCCCAAACGTTACTCTTCTGGGTCCTACCGTTTCACTTTTTTGGATTTTTCCTCTTTCGTCCTTGGCAAGGAGGGGCCCATGTGGTCCAATTGGGCCACCTAGCCGCCCAAAAAGAAGTGACACCAATGTGGCAAAGGCCTCCACTTTAGCTTACCAATACAGAAGAGAGACGACAAGCTATGGCGTTTTTCACCTTTCCCCCACTTCTCTCTCTTTTTTTTTTAGTATCAAACTTTAATCTTTATCACTCCCTTCACTCTCATGACGAAAAAGGTCAAATTTGAAAAAATATAATAATCGTGAAAGAAATGTTTATTTAGGACTAAAAATTTACTGGCAGCCACCTTGTATTGCAGACTTTTTTTTATTTTATATAATCCTTGTATTGTAGACTTGTAGTGGGTGGCACATTGATTTTTCTCCCTCTCAAGTTAACAAAAATTTTGACCATATTTTGTCGGTATCATTGAAAACTGTTGGCTAAAAGATCTATAAAATGATCAATTGCCTTCAAATTTTATCATACGAAGAAATTATAAATTCAATCATTTAATTTTTTTTTTCTTCCATTTTCTCTTAGGTTTTTTTTTTTTTTTTTTTTTTTTGATGGACAGTAAGGTAGAGCTAAAATTCAAGCCTAAAACTAATTGCTCTGATACCAAAATAAATTAGTGTAAGACTAAGATAATCTATGCGTAAATATAAAAAAAAAAAATGAAGATCCTTGTAAGAGGGATCCAAAAAAAAAGAGAGGGAGAGAACATTCTAACCAAGAGCTGACATATTTGTTTAAGAGATAAAGAAATACACATATATAAAACGGACATTCCTTAGGCATGACCAAGGATAATTTTTTCTTCATAATTTGTGGTCTTAGTCATTTCATTGGCGTCTTATTTCATTGTGATTAAATTTAACTTGTTAAGTGATCAATATCCAACCCATTCTCTAAAAATCTATTATAGTGGGCTTATCAGACCACTATCTGGGTCATTCTTGGGTTGTGGACCAACTTGTGTTCTTACAATAGGAAATATGAACATAGAAGAAAGAAAAAATTGCTACTTTTCTTAAGTGTATTTGTTTGGTTAGAAGTATAGAAACGTACAAGGATGATTTTTTTTTTTTTTTGGTTGTAAAGAAAAATAGAATGAGAGAAATTATAATTTGCATAAAGTACTAATATGCCTTTATTAGGTAAAAAAATGTTATTTTATTATTTGTATAATATGCATTAAATATTTAATTAAGCTACAAATATTAAGATAGGCACACACAATTCATTAGGGATAAGCATGTCAATCTAATCTCTTACTTGTTGGGAGGAAAAAAAAATGGATACAACCATAAAAAATAAAAATAAAAATAACTAATGCACCTATGGGGGGGGGGGGGGGGGGGGGGGGGGCGGTGGTGGGGTCGTGGGAATTCTAATGGTTAAGGTAAAAAGGCTGAACTCAATGGCAAGACGAAGTCAAGCAGTGCGAGTGGAGGATCGATGGCATATGTCAAGTAGTATGAGTGGAGGCGACAACCATAAATCCAAAAAACAATGGTTTGAAGAAGCCATTGATCAAAGTGGAGGACAAAGCAACTTCACTAACTTGAAGACTACTCGAGAAAGGTGTGTAATGGTAAATTTTTAATTTTAAATCATCGTCAATTGTTTCCCCTTTTCCACCCAATTTGAAAATATAATTAAAAAATGGTGGCTTAAGAGGAAATTCCCCACCTCACCATTGTATTTTCAACCAAACCAGGGAAATTTATACCTTCCCTTTATTTTCCTTCCCCCTTTTTTCCATCATCTTAGTTTTTACCTCCAATCAAATACAAACAAGGAATTCAAAACACAAAAGAAACAACAGAGGAACCAACTACTTCTTTCATTTCCACATAAAAGAACAACAATATGTGGGAGTTGTTAAATTAATGTACATACATTGTAACAAGGAAAATGGAATTAAGATTTAGGGAAGGTGTCTCATAGATTGAATGTTGTATATATAGGTATATACAATGATAGGTTGTAATAATGATGGTTGAGTTTGGAGAATATGGTTTCATAAAATGAAAATTCAAGTTCTAGAATTTTCTAAGTGAAAATTTGAAATCTGAATTTTCTAGAATTTTCTAGAATTTTTTGGAATTTTCTGGTGACTATTGAGAAAGATTGAAGAGGTTTCACACGTGCTTTTTCATGAAACATAACGAGGTTTCAATCTTTGTCAACCGTTTTATGAAAAAAGTAACTAACTCTCCATACGTGCTTTTTCATAAAATAGGTTTATGTTCACTTAAATAAATAACTAACTCTCCATACGTGCATTTTCATGAAATATAACCCTATGGGTATAAATAAAGACTTATATTCTCTTAAAAAACTAATTTTCACAAAATCAAAAGTTAGAGAGAAACACAAGAAATCTTGTGGTCATTCTCCAGAATTGCTATTTGTAGAACTCAACATCTTGGTTGTATCCTGGAGACAAATTTGCAATAACCCTTTAGTGACAAAAGTGTGGGGTGGGGGGGGCAAATATTATCTAAGGAAAATGATATAGTGTCTCCAAGTTATCTACTTTCTTTTTGTCTTTTCCATTAATCTTGTTCTTCCATTATTACTGTGGGTGAGAAAGCCCGACGTCACAAAATGGGCCTGAGGCCCAGTTCAAATACGACTCAATGTCCGAAGAGATTAAATGTATCAATGCTCGGCCATCCTGCGGAAGCACAGCCCGTTGATTAAAAAAAAACTCGGTCCGAAGACAACCCAATATGGCCGAAGAGATCCTACTTGAGGGAGCAGCCCAGAGCTTGATCGGGTAGCCGAGCTGAAGGTCTCCCTCCCAGGACAGAATTTCGAACACGTCTGACTGCGTAGCTATCACAAAATGTCTAGCCAAAAAAGCTGTCACCGCCACATTTAATGCATTACAGCAACTTTCCTGGCCGCATTTATGTGGAGAAGACACCTGAACAGTGCGTCTTCACCCACCACCACTCACTGCAGGTTAAAGCAGACGGCTGATGTGACTAGTACTCAAGTGGGTGTCTGGATGGAGGACAAGTGTGCGGTGGAGATGGGAAAAGGGGGTCTATATAATGGAAGCAAGTCTCGCAGAGTAGAGGGGGAGAAAAAATTGTATTTGACTGAGCATTTAAATAAAAGCAAACTCTTCGGACTACAGGGGTTCATCTCGTAAAAGAATTTGACTCAATCTGCCTTTGTTATTAGTTTTTGTTCATCTGGACCGTTGCTAAATCCACCATTAGCCCATTTGTTTGGCCCATTCTCTACAAATTTATTGTGGGAAATTTGGAGGGCTCACCATATAAAAGTCTTGGTGCCTAGCCCAACAAATTTTGACCCTACAATTGGCGCCGTCTGTGGGAAACAGCTGGAGCAAAGGTGGAAGCAACACCTCGGAAGATGGTCGAACCAAGGCAACGACCAGCTGAATCCAGGTCGTCTAAGAACACCAATCCCTTTCTTCGTCTGGAGCGAAGGCAGAATCGTGAGGAAAGTGTGCACACCGCACGTAACGACCAAAACCAGTCGCATGGGGAGAGCCACATGTCTCATGCAGAGAAGAACGAAGGCATGCAAAGAGAAATAGACAGGCTCAAAAGGGAGTTGCGCCATGCAAAGAGGAAGCGTAGCCCCTCGTATTCTGATGAAGACCTTGAGGACGAAGGAGATGCTGGCTACAAACAGAAGCATCGGACACCGGCCAACGAATCCTTTACCTATGAAGAACTGCGTCATGATGGGAGGGGCTTTCAGGATCCCTTATTGAGGGGCGCAGGGAACGATGCCATGAGCAAAGCTCTAGATCAGATCTCCCGGTCTCCTTTTACACGAAATATCGAGGGTGCCAGACTTCCCAGACGTTTCCACCAACCCACATTCACCATCTACAATGGCAGAACCGACCCAGTGGAACACGTGAGTCATTTCAACCAGCGAATGGCAGTTCACTCCAGGGACGAGGCCCTGATGTGCAAAGTTTTTCCATCCAGTTTGGGACCAATAGCCATGAGATGGTTCGACAGTCTGAAGGCAAACACTATTAGCTCTTTCCAAGGGCTAACCCAGGCCTTTGGGTCTCGTTTCGTCACTTGCCGTAGGGTGCCCCAGTCCGTGGCCTCGCTGTTGTCTGTCAGCATGAAAGGGAACGAGACACTGAAGTCATATTCAGATAGATTCTGGGAAACATACAATGAGGTAGAGGAAGACTGTGAATCGATGGCTGTTAGCTCTTTTAAACTAGGCCTCCCCACTGAACATCCCTTGAGAACGTCTTTGACGCGCAAGCCTGCCACCAGCATACGCCAGTTGATGGACAGGATTGACAAGTACAAAAGAGTTGAGGAGGATCAGCAGCAGAGTAAGGGAAAGGAGAAGGTTATCCCTCAGGAGGGGAGGGATTTCAGGTCGGACAGACAGAATCACAATAGGCCGAGGAAGGACTGGGCCGGGCAAAGCACAGCGAACTTTCAGACGGTCAACGCAGTTTTTCGGGAACCAGTGCACCAAGTCCTGGATAAGATAAAAAACGAACCATTCTTCAAAAGGCCGAACAAGATGGTGGGAAACCCTGAAAGGCGCAACCACAATTTTTACTGTCATTATCACCTGGACCACGGCCACACCACTGAGGACTGCAGGAGCCTGTGGGATCATTTGGACCAGCTGGTTGGAGAGGGCAGGTTGAAGCACCTCCTACACCCCTCATATGGCCAAGGAAATCAAACCAGCACGGGGCCCAGAAGGGGTGATTTCGTAAAACCTCCTTTGGGAACGATCAATGTCATTTTTGCCGCACCAGGAAGGACAGGGTCTTGCCCATCTAGGATATTGTCAGTCGCTCGGATACCCTCGAATAAGGTTAACAGAGAGCCGAAGAGGTCTAGGACAGACGTCCCGGTCTTGGGTTTTTCGGAGGAAGACAAAATAGGAACAATACAGCCGCATGATGATGCACTGGTAGTCACCCTGAGAATAGGAGGATACGACGTCAAAAGGGTGATGGTGGATGAGGGGAGCGCTGCAGAAATAATGTATCCAGATCTATATAGGGGGCTGAACTTGTCCCCCGAAGACTTGACTCCATACAGTTCACCTTTAGTCAGTTTCGATGGAAACGTAATCGTGCCGAAGGGGCAGATTAGACTGCCCGTGCAAACCGGTGCTGAGATTGTGGAGGTAGATTTCATAGTGGTGGATGCCTACTCACCCTACACCGCCATTGTAGGCAGACCTTGGCTTCATACCCTTGGGGCTGTGTCTTCCACCCTACACCAGAAGGTTAAGTACCCCTCTGAGGGGGTAGTTGAAGAAATTCGAGGGGATCAGGCTATGTCCAGGCAATGTCTAGTGGCAGCCATCCAGCACGAACGGCATGCCGAGCCCTCAAATGGTGACAAGGGAAGTTTATAGCAATTAAGGTCTTCGGCGACGGAAACCGGAACATCGGCCGGAGAAGCAGAGTGCGAAAGCTTGACAAGAATAGTTGTTGATAATAATCCAGAGAAGTTCTTTCAGGTCGGATCTATGCTGCCTCCTCAGGAGAAGGGGGAGTTGATAGAGTTCCTCAGGGGGAACATTGATGTATTTGCATGGGATCCTGCGGAGGCCCCGGGGGTAAGCCCGGATTTCATTTGCCACCATCTAAACGTAGATCCCACCATCATCCCCAAGAAACAACCGCTCCGGCGGCCATCGAAGGAACACGCAGATGCAATCAGGGAAGAGGTAACGAAGCTCAAGCAGGCAGGGGCTATCAAGGAAATTTTTTACCCCGAATGGCTGGCCAACACAGTGGTGGTAAAAAAGAAAAGTGGGAAATGGCGGGTGTGCGTGGACTTCACTGATCTCAATAGAGCTTGTCCCAAGGATCCTTTTCCCATGCCGAAGATAGATCAACTAGTTGACGCTACCGTTGGGCACCCTCGGATGAGTTTCTTGGACGCCTTTCAAGGCTATCATCAGATACCTCTGGCACTAGCCGACCAGAGCAAAACGGCTTTCGTAACCCCTATAGGAAATTACCACTACAAGGTAATGCCGTTTGGCTTGAAGAATGCTGGAGCTACCTATCAGAGAATGATGACCAGGATGTTTGAACCACAGCTGGGCAAAAGCGTGGAGGTTTATATCGACGACATGGTGGTTAAAAGTAAGGTTATCACGGAACATATTGGGGACCTTCGGGACATCTTCGAGATTCTGAGGCGACACAGACTACGCTTGAATGCCTCCAAATGTTCGTTTGGCGTGGGGTCGGGCAAGTTCCTGGGGTATATGGTCACCCATAGGGGAATCGAAGTTAACCCCGACCAGATAAAGGCCATCAACGACTTGCAAGCCCCTCGGAACCCCAAGGAGATCCAGAAGCTGACTGGGATGACCGCTGCCCTTAACAGATTCATTTCCAGATCAGCCGATAGGTGTAGGCCTTTTTTCTCGTTAATCAATAAGTGGAAGGATTTCAAGTGGACGGAGGAATGTGCCGTTGCTTTCCAGCAACTTAAGGACTACTTGGCTAGACCTCCCATCATGTCCAGCCCCGAGCCAGATGAAATCCTGTTCGCCTACATCGCTGTGGCTCCTAGTGCTGTTAGCTTGGTGCTGATCCGAACAGACTGTGGCGTGCAGAAACCCGTCTATTATGTGAGCAAATCGCTGCAGGAAGCTGAGACTCGTTATTTGCCCCTAGAGAAGGCCATTCTAGCTGTCGTGATGGGTACTAAGAAACTGCCCCACTATTTTCAAGCTCATACCGTCATAGTCCTTACCCAGCTCCCACTCAGAACAATACTCCGAAGTGCGGATTACACAGGGAGAATCGCCAAGTGGGGGACGATGCTGGGGGCTTTTGATATTAAGTACATGCCCCGCACGTCGGTGAAGGGCCAGGTCCTTGCGGACTTGGTCGCGGAATTCACAGAGCCCCCGTTAGACGAAGTAACCCCAACATTGACCCCTGGGAATAGGACCGTTGGCATGGTCGCCTCACGGAGCCCCTTGCCCTGGGAGGTGTACGTTGATGGCGCATCAAACCAAAGGGGCTCTGGAGTGGGGCTTGTGCTGTTAACCCCAGAAAGAATTACCATCGAAAAAGCTTTAAGACTGAATTTCTCAGCAACGAATAATGAGGCAGAATATGAGGCTCTACTGATGGGGATGAGGATGGTACGAAGGTTAGGGGGAAAGTCGCTCGAGGTACTCTCGGACTCAAGATTAATCGTCGGTCAAGTACAGGGAGAATTTGAGGCCAAGGACGAGAGGATGCAGGGGTACTTGAGCCTAGTTAAGTCCTTGCAATCAGAGTTTGAATATTTTAACCTGCGGCACATTCCCAGAAGTGGCAATACACACGCAGATTCATTGGCCACCCTCGCCACCTCTTCGGCACAGGCATTGCCAAGGGTTATCCTCATTGAGGATATGCAGGAGCCTACGGAAACAAGAAAAGAGTCACTCCAAGTCCACTGCGTCAGAGCCGACCCGTGCTGGATGGATCCCATCATCAAGTTCTTGAAGGATGATGTGTTGCCCGAAGGAAAAGAGGAAGCGGACAAAATACGAAGAAAGGCCACAAGGTTCTGGCTGTCCGAGGAACGGAAACTTTATAAACGTTCCTATTCGGGTCCGTACTTACTGTGCATGCGCCCTGAAGCGGCAGAGTCACTACTGGAAGAATTGCATGAAGGGATATGCGGAAGCCATACAGGAGGCAGGTCCTTGGCCCACCGGGCCATCACCCAGGGCTATTGGTGGCCGTGTATGCAGAAAGAGGCCCACGAATATGTAAAGAAGTGCGATCAATGCCAACGGTTTGCGCCGAACATACACCAGCCAGGTGGTAACCTTAATCCACTATCCAGCCCGTGGCCTTTTGCTCAATGGGGTCTGGACATCGTAGGCCCGTTCCCTAAGGCAGCGGGAAACAGGAAGTACTTGCTGGTCGGGACGGACTATTTCACCAAGTGGGTAGAAGCCGAACCTCTGGCAAATATCAGGGACGTAGATGTGAAGAAGTTCATTTGGAAAAATATCGTCACCAGATTTGGAGTCCCACGTACCCTCATCTCGGACAACGGGCTTCAGTTCGATAGCAAAGCTTTTAGAAGTTATTGCAATGAGTTGGGAATCACAAATAGATACTCCACTCCCGCCTACCCCCAGGGAAATGGGCAAGCCGAAGCTGTCAATAAAGTCATTGTTAACGGGCTAAAAAAGAGGCTGGATGATGCGAAGGGTAGATGGATAGAAGAACTACCCCACGTATTATGGGCATATAGGACTACGCCTCGTAGGTCCACTGGGGAGACCCCCTTTTCGATGACCTATGGAGCTGAAGCTGTTATACCTCTCGAGACCGGATTCCCTACCTACAGGACTAGCTATTTCAACCAAGCCAACAACGATGGACATCTGGAGAAGAGTTTGGATCTGATTGAGGAACGAAGGGAAAACGCAATGGTCCGATTGGCTCATTACCAGCAGAAACTCAAACAGGGCCATGATGCCAACGTGAGGTTGAGACCCCTTGAGCCTGGTGATCTGGTCCTGAGGAAGGTGGTAGGCAACGCAAAGAATCCAGCATGGGGAAAACTGGGGCCGAACTGGGAAGGTCCATATCGCATCACCTCAAAGGCCGGCATTGGGGCATACTTTCTAGAAGACCTGGACAATAATGTAGTACCTAGGCCGTGGAATGTAAATAACCTCAAAAGATACTACTATTAAATGAATTCTTCACTCAGCCATGATTGCATCTCTGTCAGGGTAGTTCTCTCAAGTGTTTAAACTTAAATCCAATCATGCCTGTAGTCCTCGGACCAGATGATTTGGGTTAGTTAACACCTTTACGTCTCTCAAGTGTTTAAACTTAAATCCAATCATGCCTGTAGTCCTCGGACCAGATGATTTGGGTTAGTTAACACTCCTTTACGTCTCTCAAGTGTTTAAACTTAAATCCAATCATGCCTGTAGTCCTCGGACCAGATGATTTGGGTTAGTTAACACCTTTACGTCTCTCAAGTGTTTAAACTTAAATCCAATCATGCCTGTAGTCCTCGGACCAGATGATTTGGGTTAGTTAACACTCCTTTACGTCTCTCAAGTGTTTAAACTTAAATCCAATCATGCCTGTAGTCCTCGGACCAGATGATTTGGGTTAGTTAACACCTTTACGTCTCTCAAGTGTTTAAACTTAAATCCAATCATGCCTGTAGTCCTCGGACCAGATGATTTGGGTTAACACTCCTTTACGTCTCTCAAGTGTTTAAACTTAAATCCAATCATGCCTGTAGTCCTCGGACCAGATGATTTGGGTTAGTTAACACCTTTACGTTTCTCTCAAGTGTTTAAACTTAAACCCAATCATGCCTGTAGTCCTCGGACCAGATGATTTGGGTTAGTTAACACCTTTACGTTTCTCTCAAGTGTTTAAACTTAAATCCAATCATTCCCGTAGTCCTCGGACCAGATGATTTGGGTTAGTTAACACTCCTTTAAGTGTTTAAACTTAAATCCAATCATTCCCGTAGTCCTCGGACCAGATGATTTGGGTTAGTTAACACTCCTTTAAGTGTTTAAACTTAAATCCAATCATTCCTGTAGTCCTCGGACCAGATGATTTGGGTTAGTTAACACTCCTTTACTTCTCTCAAGTGTTTAAACTTAAATCCAATCATTCCTGTAGTCCTCGGACCAGATGATTTGGGTTAGTTAACACTCCTTTACTTCTCTCAAATGTTTAAACTTAAATCCAATCATTCCTGTAGTCCTCGGACCAGATGATTTGGGTTAGTTAACACTCCTTTACGTTTCTCTCAAGTGCTTAAACTTAAATCCAATCATTCCTGTAGTCCCCGGACCAGACGATTTGGGTTAGTTAACACCTTTACATGTTCCTCTTAAGTGTTTAGACTTTATTTTTATCATGCCCGTGGTCCTCGGACCGGATGTTTCAGATTGATTAATATGTTCTTCGAACAATTCTCACTAGCGTTTAGTTGACAACTGCCCACATAATTAATTGGTTGACGGAGTATGTAGACTTAGGTAAACGTTACGTCAAACATAATTATCCTTGTTAACCATAAAGACAAACATATTCTAAAAAAGAAAAGAAGCAACAAAGAACAAAAGCAAACTATTTCATTGCAAGGGCGGTTTCATTACAAAATGGGCAATACAGTCCTAACTATTACACAGCCCTAACATCCTAAGCCTTATCTTGAGGCATCGGATCCATTGTTGGTAGACTACCCGCATCTCCAATCTGAAGGGGGGCTGGGTTTGCCTCAGTCTGTACGGAGAGATCCTGACCGGCCGAAGGAGCTTCCGACGCATCTGGCAGGTCACTTATATCAGGGTGGAAATAGATGCTCTCGGATTGCCTTAGAGCAGACTCCGCAGGGACTCCAGCCGCATCAAGGCATTTGCCCCATGTGATTGCGCAGTAGTCTCTGCATACTTTGGCTAACTCCTCGGCCAGCCTAGTTTGGGTCTCTTGCACCCCCAGCATGTAGGCAGCCTGTTTCTCGGCCTCAACCGCTTCCTTGGCCAACTGAGCGTCCTCCTTGGCCAACTTAGCAGCATCCCTGGCTTTGGCTAGCTCGGCCTGCAGCTCGTTCACCAGTGCCCTCTCTGTTTCCAGATTGGTCTCGGTGACGTATAGTTTCTGCCGCTGATCCTCGGCCTGCTTCTCGGCATTCTTCAGGCCTGCCTCAGCGCTTCTCCTTGCCTTCACCTCCTCCTTCAGCTCCTCAGAGATGCGGGCATAGTCGTCCTTCGCCTTGCCCAAGGCCTTCTCCACCTCCTCCCTTGATCGGGCCTCAGCCTGCACTTTAATCTCCTTTTCCTTGTTCCATTCCTCCGCCACAAAGATTTGCTGAGCGATCTGCATGGCAACCAAAGTTTTGTGTTAAGTAGCGAAAGCGCATAAAGGCTACGAAAGAGTCACTTATCTCACCATGCCTAAATCCCTTTTTAGGGACAAGAAAAGCTCCTGTTCGGAGAAGCGCTGATAGGACTCCATGTCCTTCGGAAGGAGGAGAGGCTTCTCCAGCGCATCCGCTATGCGCCCTGCTTTCCCCCCTGCATAGTTTCGCAGGGACGCATCGTGTGGGATGGAGGCGCCATCCAATGTGAGCTTTGGAGACCACGCCCGAGTCCTCCGCCGCACGTCTGCGACCTGGTCTTCTTCTCGGCTCTCCACAGAAGACGCCCGTTTGCCCCTAGTATCATGGGACGTCTTCTGTTGTTTGGGGCCCTTCGGAGGGACTACCTCCCCCTCCTCAACATCAGTTACTTCTGTTACCACCCTTTTCTTCTTCAGATCGGGTAACGCTTTTAGCCCAAGATCCTTTGGGGCTGGAGGAGGGGGTGGTGGTGGAAGGTTGACCTTAGGCTGGGAGGTGCCAACGCCAGTACCTTTGGCCACGTCCTTTGACTTCCGGTTTTTCAACAAGGACGATAGGCTCTGCATGTCTTCGTCAGAATCGTCTGGCCGGGCTAGATTTAAGAGCGGAGCAGCAGAATGCCTATCAAGTGCCTCCCCGGCAGACAAAATTTCGACTTCCCCCGAGTCTTCCTCTTCGAATTTGAACTGGTCGATCTGCTGATCAAGCGAGGGGGTAGAGGAAGCCTTTTCCTCCTCTACTACCGGTTCAAGGGGAACTTGTCGGACGGGCTGGACGAGCAGCGGTATATCTTGCGGATTAGGATGGGGCACTGGGGCAAGGTCGAAGGAGGCCAAAAAGGTCTTCCGTGCCACGTCAATGCGATTTATTCGGCGATCCCCGAATGTTATTGCGTTGCCTCTCGGCTGGATTTCAGTCTTCGGGGTGTAGTTGAGTATGAGGGGAACAAACCTAAGTTCACCGTCTTCACTTACGAAAATCTCTGACCGAAGGAGGTAGTTTAAGGCCGCAGTGTTTGTGAGACTCAGCCGAGGAGCTACGTGCCTTCTATCTGTGAACATAGCAATAGAACTCAGGATTGCAATATGGCAAAAGAAAGTCCGAACAGCGAAAAATAAATTTTTTTGTTTAAACTATTAGAAAAGCTCAAGGGGGAATGTCCCACCTGGCGCTCCTAGCTGGGTTGGGCAATGAATCCCATCATGCCAGGCGCCCGAGACGATCAGGTAATCGTCCTTCATCCCTTTGTTGGACTTGGGGAGACCAGAGAGGAGTCTGACGACATCGGATCGGGACTTTAGATAGTATCCCGCTCCTTCTTGTTTATGACATTCGTACATGTGTACCACATCGTGCCAAGTCAGTCCCAAACCCAACTGGCGGTTTAGCTCATCAACTGCCCCTAAAATTCTAAATGTGTTGGGTGCGCACTGGTCAGGACTAAGCCTATGGGCGATAAGGTAATTTCTGGTGATTGAACCCATGGGAATGGTCATCCCTCCCTCCAGGAAGGCGATAATGGGGATTATCACCTCACCCTCCTCGCGGTCCAGTAATAGCCCCTCCGTGGAGCAATACCTCAAACCCACTTCCCGAGGGATGCGATACGTCGCCCTAAATTTCTTTATCTGGGAGGGACTGTTCACTAGGTACTCAAATCTACCCATTGATTAATGAAGTCTAAAGCGAGGGAGACGCGGAACAGCGACTGAAGAGAATCTACCAATGGCCGAAGAGGCAAACTGAGTAGATTTCAGAAAATTTCGAAGAGAGGAACTTACGTCGGTTTGGATCGGGGGTTGTTTTTTCCTTGGCCCTACGGAAAGATCGTGGTGGATTCTGGAATGAATTGAAGCAGATGATAGGTAGAGCTGTGAGAGTCTGAACGCTTGAGTTCGCAGGAAGTTTGACGCTTGCAAAGTGAGAAGACGGTCCCCTCCAGGACTTTATATAGTGGCAGGAAAAGTAGGGGGACTTATCCCGCCCGAAACTTTGAGGACAATCTCGACCGTTGATTTGAAATGTGCCGCTAGATCTCAGGGACAAGACGCCGCCTGGAGCAATTAATGGTGCTTCGGAAACAGCGCGACAACAGCGGTTATAAAGAAGGCGCCCAAACCCATGCACACACGTGCAGAATCAAAAATCCAGTGCCTCCATTTGTCAAAGGGTCAAAACCCCACTTTTTCTCTTCGGATGCGAGGTAAAAAGTGAAATTTTGAGGGGCTATTGTGGGTGAGAAAGCCCGACGTCACAAAATGGGCCTGAGGCCCAGTTCAAATACGACTCAATGTCCGAAGAGATTAAATGTATCAATGCTCGGCCATCCTGCGGAAGCACAGCCCGTTGATTAAAAAAAAACTCGGTCCGAAGACAACCCAATATGGCCGAAGAGATCCTACTTGAGGGAGCAGCCCAGAGCTTGATCGGGTAGCCGAGCTGAAGGTCTCCCTCCCAGGACAGAATTTCGAACACGTCTGACTGCGTAGCTATCACAAAATGTCTAGCCAAAAAAGCTGTCACCGCCACATTTAATGCATTACAGCAACTTTCCTGGCCGCATTTATGTGGAGAAGACACCTGAACAGTGCGTCTTCACCCACCACCACTCACTGCAGGTTAAAGCAGACGGCTGATGTGACTAGTACTCAAGTGGGTGTCTGGATGGAGGACAAGTGTGCGGTGGAGATGGGAAAAGGGGGTCTATATAATGGAAGTAAGTCTCGCAGAGTAGAGGGGGAGAAAAAATTGTATTTGACTGAGCATTTAAATAAAAGCAAACTCTTCGGACTACAAGGGTTCATCTCGTAAAAGAATTTGACTCAATCTGCCTTTGTTATTAGTTTTTGTTCATCTGGACCGTTGCTAAATCCACCATTAGCCCATTTGTTTGGCCCATTCTCTACAAATTTATTGTGGGAAATTTGGAGGGCTCACCATATAAAAGTCTTGGTGCCTAGCCCAACAAATTTTGACCCTACAATTACTTTGTGTAATATTCCCAACATTGAATACATGCATTGTCCCTTTTACAACATGTGGATCCATACGAGTGTGTAGTGGTCCATACACTGTTAGAAGATAAATTCATATATTCAAGACAATTCTACTATATAGAGTGTAGATTTATCTAAATATTAATGATTTGATGTTAAATAAATTATTTAAACTTTATCATATAGTTTAAATACTTAGTATTAAAAATACTAAGTATTCTCGAAAAATACTTAGTATTCTCAAAATAAATAAAAAATAAAAAATTTATGACAGCATACATAAAATTATTTATTTAATAAATTATTAAAATTATAATCTTTTGGTCAATATACTTAGATTTACTAGATTTCTCAATATATATATATATATATATAAAAGTCACTTTTACCCACACAAAAAAAAAAAAAAAATTGTTACCCTAAAAAATATTAAATGCTTATGTTTTTGTTAGTGTAAGAACTTGAACATCTATAGATAATGGCGTAGTTAGAATTTTAATTGAAATAAACAAGATTAAAAGTCAAAATTGAAACCAAAAATATTAATAGACATTAACAAATATAAATAAGCAATTGTATAATTGTCATACAAAATATATAATAATATAAATTTATACTATAATTTATTTTTTCATACCAAGTGGGGGGCCCAAAGATTTGGCAACCCCAGCTTGCTCCATATCAGGCCTAAGGCCCATGTCAAGAACAATGCAGTGTCTGAGGATGAGCAAGGAAGGCTCAAACTGTCAGGAGCATTGCCGAGGACGACTATGTTCTTGGCTGGCCGACATTGGAGAAAGAAGCTGTCATCACCACATTAAAAGCACACAACTGACACTTTGGCCGCATTAATAAGGAATTGACAATTGAACAGTAATGCCTTGGTTACTTTAACTAACAAGAGGTCTGGAAAAGCGGCTGATGGAACAAGCTCTCAGACATAATCCCAGATGATCAACAAGTGGAGGGCAAGAATCAACTGAGTAGGACTATATAATGGAATGAACCCTCAGAGGTTTGGAGGATGAGAGTTTGGAGGTTCAGAGGGGAGAAACCTTATATTCATTAGTGACGGTGGAAGAGCTCCTCGGACTGGGCCGAGGACAAACTTTCCCTTAGAACACTTAGCCAAATCCCATTTGAGGATCTTGTAAACCCGCACCAACTATTGTAACGCTCGTTAATTCCTTGTCTTTCTACCCATTTTCTACAAATTTATTGTATTGGGGCGCTTCTCTCGCCGACGTGGGGTTAAGGTATCAAGCCTTACACTACAAGGCCAGCTCTTGGTGGGGTGAAAATCCTGAACCCCCACGTCGCATGGGAAGAAGGCCGGTCCCTACACTAAGATTTTTAGTTGAAGTGTAATGGGAAGGATGAATTTTATTTGAACTTTAAAAATGTTGTAATATGGGATAATTTGAATTTAAATTATTGAAAAATACCATAGGTGCCGTGAGTCAATTTTTATGTTTTCTCTTTGTTTTTTTATTTATTTAATTTTTTATCTTTTTGATAACTTGAAGTGCATCTCTCTCTTTCTCTCTCACAAATTTTAGGTGTGTTTGGATACCACTTATTTGCTGAAAACTGAAAAATTATTACTAAAAACACTGTAACATTTTTTTAAAAAGTGTGAATAGTACTATGAAACTCAAAATGCATTGGTATGCGTGTTTTTACGTTTTTGGCTAGGTTGTGAATAGAATCATGAGACCTAACCAAAAACGCAAACGCTGGATTGCACGTTGGATACGTGCAATCCAAACGCACACTTTAGAACTGTTAATGAAAATCTGAATTAGTAAAAAAATGATTAAGAAAAGGGAAAAAGTGACTTACCAATTGGTAGAAGGATTACTTTCATCTTTCTTCATTTACTTTTCAATTGAATCAATTGTCTCGATTACATCACTACAATTCATGATTGATTAAATCAAAATTTTTATTCGAATGTAATCAACAATTTTCTGAACAGTTTTAAAATTAACTTTATTCTAACATCAATTATCTTCTAAACTTGAAATAGTCATGCTTTTTAAATATAATACTGAAATTTAATTCATTATAGAAAGATATATAATATGATATTATGTACTCCGTATATCTAAAAAAATTTAGTTAACCACTTATTGTGAAGCAGTTAGAACATTCACCCTTGCTTATACAATTTTTTATTATCTATTATTGAATAAGAATCTATTTTTTGTATTTCAACTAATCACTTTTCAAAACACTTACATGTAATTGTCTATTCTATACTTTATTTCATTAATATATTAATTCTTTATCCATCTTTTTTTCCTAATTCATCTCATTCTCTCCCAAATCACCTGCTTCTATCAAGAGCCAACACCAACACAAATCTAGTGACACAACACCAGAACACAAACATGTTTGAGCATTAGTCCCACACCGAAAACAAGATACCCCTTAGACTCTACCATTGCTGAGACCACCACCCTAAAATTGACCTACTGCATAAAATCCATCACTTTAACCTAGACCTAGTTTGTTCACCTAAGTCAAAATCAAGTTAAGTTTTTACAATAATTCATTTAAAAAGGGCCTCAAACTTGCGATCATTGATGTCATAGTCTGGCAATGTAAGATCGAATGCGTAGTCATGAGTAACTCTATTGTTGTTTGACATTCCATTTTGCATAAGCTAACAAGAATACTCGTACTTTTTTCTTTTTTTTTTTGGGGCTAAAATAGGGAAACAAAAATTAATCCCTTTAAATTTAATAGGAAGACAAAATTTAAGTATAGTACCTTAGGTGTTATTCTTTAAATTTTCCTTTTGAAATTCAGTCACATGATTTTTTTTTCCTTATGAGATACAAGTATATTTTTTTAAAAATAACACCTAAGTAATGTACTTAAATTTACCTAAGTAACGTACTTAAATTTTGCTGGAATACTTCTGAGTATGTACTACCAATTAGTCAATTACTTTACCTGCAAAGTCTATATCACAAGTAATACACATGCAATGCACACAATCGGAAGGCCAGATTCAGCAAAAGAAAAAAAAAAACAATCGGAAGGCCAGATTATCATTTTGATAATAATTGATCATTTAACCTACTATGGAGACTCTTAGAAATAGACAGTCTAGTACAGAAACACAGTGTATCTGCAAAATGTAACATGCTAGCACTATTGTTTTTTTGGTAATATTTTCTCTGTTACAGGTAGTTTACAAGAAATATCACCACTGTTTAGCTTAAGAGATTTTTAGCATAGATTTTGTGGAAGGACTGGAAGTCATACATTACCGTTGTATAAAATAATCATGTTTGACGGTAAAAGCTAGATCGGGAAAAAATGGACGGTGAGGATGAGATCACGATTCCCGAAAAGATCAAAAGGTTATGACGTCACTGAGACGGCGATATCGACGCGCCGTATATCGACGTGTCATGGACTAAGGTTTTGGGGAGTGGGGTCCACCTACTTATGTGAAGGTCCCCGAACAGAGCGGGAGGGAAAAAGTGGTACACGTGGACGTTTATGACCTGGTGTTGTCATTTCAAGCTATCAGGTCCCACTTTCGTGTGGGTGCCACGTCATGGATGTCGCACAAAGAGCAAGGACACTCTCCTCAGATTTCAGAAAGAGAGAAAATTGTGAAAAAGGGTTAGTAGGGGCTAAAGGCCTAGTGGGGTCGTAGGCCTCTTTGTTTTTGTATTTTAAAAAGGATTTTACTAATAAAAACAAGGGCAAATAACACTCTCCTCCCTTGAAATTTAGAGAAATGACACTCACCTCCAAACTTGAAAGGAAAAAACACTCCCCCCCTGAGATTTAAAAAAAATAACACTCCCCCCCTTCTGTTAATATTAGTAACGGAATATAAAGCATATTATAAAACATGTTGCTTATATTGATTTTTTAGTCTTTTATAGCACCTTTCCAATTGATTTTTTAAAGTTTGATGATCCTCTTAGATTTTTTAATCGCTCCTCTCTCTAACACTTTGGATCAAAATTTAAGAAATAAAACAATTTGCTGAAGCTTTCAAGCTTTTATTGTTTAAAAATGAGTTTGAAATTTTCAAAGTCACTTATCAATATAAAAAACTTTCAGAGTCAATTTTGGGAATACATTATTAACCAAAGGGTATGTTAGTACACAACATTTTTAATGTCAATTTAACAGAATTTAGATAAATAAATGTCAAAGGGGGGAAAATGTTTTTTTCCTTTAAGTTTGGGGGTGAGTGTCATTTTTCCAAACCTCAAGGGAGGGGAGTGTTATTTGCCCTAAAAACAAAATAATAGTGATAAAATACTATATCCAAAATTTAAAATTATTTAAATATAACAATAAATTTTTACTAAAATAAATTTTTAATGTTTAAAAATTCCCAAAAATTAAGGTCCAAATGTTTTTTGTTTTTTGTTTTTTTTTTTTAGTTTGCAAAAACGACCAAGCTAGAGAAGTCATGATAAAATCATAAAATACAATATTCATTTTCAATATTTTTCCGTTCTAGAATAGAGAAAGTGGGACCGTCTGTTCTTTTGGAGGGACTTTAATCAGGGTTTGTCCTCCTTCTGGGGTTGAGCTTCGTTCTTTAAAGCTGCGCTTCCCAAATCTCACTCTACCTCCCTCTCCATCTCTCTCTCTCTCTCTCTCTCACTCTAGCTTAAGCAAACCAAAATTTGAGATCCCCTTGTTTCTGGGCCTGTAGTTCGTGTATGTACTCTTTCCCTATCTCTATCTCTCTCTTGCTTGCTTGTCTAGTATAAATCACTGTGAATGCTCACAAAACTCTCTTACTGATCTTTTTTTTTGGGGTAATGTGAGTTGCAGTTTTTCCCGGCGAGATTTGGCCGGAGAATGGCATATATGTGTGCGGACAGTGGCAATCTCATGGCGATTGCTCAGCAAGTCATCAAGCAAAAACAACAACAAGAAGAGCAACAACACCACCACCACCACCACCATCATCACCAGCAACATCAACAGCAACTTGTGGGCCTCAATCCACTCTCTCTAAATCCATGGACCACTTCTACTAGTACTACTACTCACCACACTCTGTCTGGTTCTCCAAATTTGGGTTTTGGGCTTTCAGGACCCGCTTTCTCTGACCCGTTTCAAGTTGCCGGTGGTCCAGACACGGGAGAACCCGGGTTTCCGTTTCCGAATCTGGACCAGGACCAGACTGGGTTCAGGTTCCCTGATTTTGGTGGTGGTGCGGGTGGCGAGTTCGACTCGGACGAGTGGATGGATAGCTTAATGGGTGGTGGGGATTCAACGGATAGTTCTAATCTCCCGTCAGGATGCGACGCGTGGCAGAACAATGCTGATTTTGGAATCTACGGTGCTGATCCGTTCACCGCTTGCCCGAGTCGACTCAGTGTCCGTTGCTCTCCACCGTCTGATCTTAACCGAGTCATCTTCTCCGATTCTCAGAAGAGTCCCAGCCTTCCTCAAGTCCCATCGTGGACCCCACCACCACCACCACAACCACAACCTCCGTCTCCGCCGGCAGTAGCTAAAGACGCCAAGCCAGCTAACCTAGCACAACCAACCCTACACAAAAACGAAGTCGCTGGAGTCTCATCTAGCTCACCTGAAATCGAGTCTGCACCACCGCTTCTTAGAAAGCTTCTCGATTGTGCTCGTTTAGCAGAATCCGAACGCGATCGAGCCGTGAAAACACTGATTGGACTCAGGAAATCTGTTTCAGAACACGGAGATCCAACCGAGCGAGTGGGCTACTACTTCTCTGAAGCACTATATAGCAGACTGTCAGAACAAGCAGAGAAAAGCTTGACCATGGTTCAAACCACATCCGAAGACTTCCCGCTCACTTACAAAGCTCTAAACGATGCTTGCCCCAACTCAAAGTTTGCACACTTAACTGCGAACCAAGCGATTCTCGAAGCCACAGCTACGGCGACGAAGATTCACATAGTGGATTTCGGAATCGTTCAAGGAGTTCAATGGGCGGCGCTTCTACAAGCTCTGGCGACCCGGTCCAACGGAAAGCCCACTATGATTCGGATCTCGGGTATACCCGCTCCAGCTTTGGGGACTTCTCCAGCAGCTTCGCTTTTCGCCACCGGAAATCGGCTCCGCGAGTTCGCGAATATTCTCAAACTGAACTTCGAGTTCAAACCGGTCTTGACACCGATTCAAGAACTCAACGAGTCGAGCTTCCGAGTCGAACCGGACGAGGTATTGGCCGTGAACTTCATGCTTCAACTGTACAACCTATTAGACGAAACCCCAGTGGCCGTCGAAACGGCTCTCCGTTTGGCCAAGTCGCTGAATCCAAAAATCGTTACTTTAGGGGAATACGAAGTGAGTTTAAACCGGGTCGGGTTTTTCAACCGGTGCAAGAACGCGTTGAGATACTACTCGGCCATGTTCGAATCACTGGAGCCCAACTTGACCCGCGACTCGCCCGACAGGATCCAAGTGGAGAGACTATTGCTTGGTCGTCGAATAGCTGGTGTGATTGGACCAGAGGAACCGGAAACCAAGAGAGAACGTATGGAGGACAAGGAGCAGTGGAGGGTTTTGATGGAAAGTTCCGGTTTTGAACCGGTAGCCCTCAGCCATTACGCAGTGAGTCAAGCTAAGATACTTTTGTGGAATTACAATTACAGCTCCTCGTATTCTCTAATTGAATCGCCACCTGGGTTTCTATCTCTAGCATGGAACGAAGTCCCACTTCTGAATGTTTCTTCGTGGAGCTGATGGATTTGGCTTTTTGGCCTCAACTTGGTAATTGGTTTCCACCAGTTCTTTTTTCTCTGTTGTGGAACAAAATTTTAGTATCTATACACGCCCCTACGTTGACGACCGGACTATGGAACTTACTCATGGTTTTTAGTTAAAAGTTACAGTTAGTGTTCATTGCAATCTAGCATTAAATACTGCATTCTAAGCCCTTTTGAAAATTGTTTGTTGCTTCTGCAGTTTGTGCTTAGTTTTTTTTACTTATCAAAGTTATTAATGTGGTTTCTGTATTTTTTTTTTTTTTTTTTTTTTTTGGTTGGGGTTTTGTAACTTGTTTGGTACTTTTGAGTATGGAAATTGTAAAAAGGGGGGGGGGGGGGGGGGGGAATTGGAAAATCAAGGGGGGAAAAGAAAATTGTATCATTCCCTTGATGTCAGTATTTCTATATGTAAATTTTGAATCCTAGATATGATTTTAGTTGAATCTCACTGTTCATAATGACCAAGATAGGATTCTTATATTTTACTAGTGTATGATATACGTGAATTGAAGGCATAAGTCATTGTCTCTCATATTCTGCATAGATTGTTTGATTATAAGCTGCAGAAGGCAGTTAGTTTACTTAATTTGTACATGAAAATGATGCTTGTAGAGAATTTTTGCGCATATATAATCGGTTCTCTAAAGTGAAGAGGCCTCCAATAATATGAATTTTGCTGATGGCCAAACTATCTTTCCACTCCGTGTTAGTCTTCTTTGGCTTCGTCTAAGATTTGCACTGACCTGCCATCATTTTCCTTAAAACCCTTGCTGAGGGCCCTTTTGCCTTGCCTGCCAATTGTATTTCTTTTTTAGTCTAGGGGACGATTCTGCTCTTAAATAGCTTTAATGCCTGTACCTTTCATTTTGCAATCAATCTCTCTCACACTCTGTGCTTAACCGTCTTTTGGTGTAACACTTTGTTAGGGAAAGATGAACCAACCCTCATCTCTGACCCCATAGGAGTCTATATATGGGCCAGTGCATGACAAAGAAAGCAGTGGACTGCATGATATTTTCTGTTTATGGTCCGAGTGATTGTGCGTATATATAATCGGTTCTCTAATGTGAAGAGGCCTCCAATAATATGAATTTTGCTGATGGCCAAACTATATTTCCACTCTGTGTTACAGTCTTCTTTGGCTTCGTCTAAGATTTGCACTGACCTGCCATTATTTTCCTTAAAACCCTTGTGCTGAGGGCCCTTTTGCCTTGCCTGCCAATTATATTTCTTTTTGAGTCTAGGGGACGATTCTGCTCTTGAATAGCTTTAATGCCTGTACCTTTCATTCTGCAATCAATCTCTCTCACACACACACTCTCTGCTTACCGTCTTTTGGTGTAACACATTAGTAGGGAAAGATGAGCCAAGCCTCATCTCTGACCCATAGGAGTCTATATGGGCCAGTGCATGACAAAGAAAGCAGTGGACTGCATGATATTTGCTGTTTATGGTCCGAGTGATTGTGACTTCTCGTGGTCATTGTAAATTCACACTTGAGTACTTTGAAAATTTATTTGAGAGGAGGGTCCCATATACCTTTGTGAGGTCTGGTATGTGTCCCCTTCAACCTCTTGGTTGTTTATCACAATTGACAACCCCATACAGTACCGGGCCTATGAAGACGTTTCGGCCCTAAATGGAAAAATCCATTCCGACAGCTTCGGTCGTTCCTTTTGAACCTGAAAATGAATACACAATAACTTGAGGAAGACACTATTTTTGGGGTTATCTTTCAAGATTATCAATTTTTTTTAAATTTTTTTTTTTTTTTAATAGAAAGGTTTGGAATTCTTGATTCACGTTAAGATCCGATCTTAAAGGTTTGCGTCCCATTTGGCCATGATATTTAAGATTTCAATTTTGAAAACAATCTCTACTTTACATCTTTATGTGACCAGGTCCAAATCAGTTTGTAGCAGGAAATCTCTGACCGTGTTTGGTCCCCGTGACCCACGCTGTACGAGTACCAGACCAGTGGTGGACCATTTATTTATGGCAGTAACCTAGCATCCCAAAGTTATCTTGATTTATACTATAATTTTGTGTAAGTAGCTGACTAAAATGGAAAATTCCGCAATTAAATTTGAAAGATTCATTTGAAACCAAGTTCATTGTCTCTTCTTTTCAAAATATAAAGTTCATTATCTTTCTATAATTTTTTGGTAAACAAGGAGCAGCGCAAACTATTGCCACGTTGGCAAGTATAGCCTGAATGTACTGTGGTCATTATGGTCTTTTACATTGTGAGACACTTGAGACATTAAAAAATCAAATGACTTTGAATATTTATATAAACTAAACAAAATCAAATATCATCTCTCATATTTAGTTTAAAAGTTATAAAAAATAAGAATTGAAATGAGAGGGTATGTTAGTACTGACTGTGTTAAAACACCCAAAATGCTATTTTAGCAAACTAAACCACAAAAAACAAACCCCATCCAATGTGCCAAATGTAAAAAAGAAATGCAATAGAGCTACAATATTATTACCAATCTATTGCTAACACAAGTAAAAAAGAGCCTTAACTACCCGTTCATGCTATGTTTGGAGTTTCTACGCATAAATCATAAGTTCTTTGGTTCGTAATGGTCAAAATGAACCATCCACAAGATAAAGATAGTACTTAATTATTGCCATGCAAACTATAATGTACGAGTTGATTCCTAGATTGACAATTTCGGATGTTTATTTAGGTTTGGAACCCTCTCTTTTTCCCCCTTTCAAACAAATCAAAATGATTGAAATTTTTCTATTCTGAATATTGTTAGGTTTAATTCCTCTTACTTTTATTAGATTATTCATAACCGCAGTAAACTAGTACTAGTAGCAATTACTCTAGCACCCTGCTACTATTTTTTTATTATTAATTTCTCTCTCATGTCTCTCTTGGCCCTCTGCCTTTCCCCTTGGAACTCTCTCATCTCTTTCGCGACAATGACAACTCTCATAATGGTGTCAAAGGATTCATGGGTCATGGTTGATTTGCCTTTGGGTTCGTGGGTTTTGGTGTTGATCTTTTCGATCATGGCTGTTATTGGTTCGGGTTGATTTGGTTGATCGCGAATGGTCTGAGATTTTACCTTTTTGGTCTCAGTTGATTTGGTTGATCACAGTGATGGTTGAGTTTGGTTTGGATTAATCATGGTTATTGTGGGTTTTTTTTTTTTTTTTTTTCCCTATGGTGGGATGTATGATATGTTGTTGAATGATGTGAAAAATATAGCATGAGAAACTTTTTTTTTTTTTTTTGGGGCAAAGTATAGGTGACTTTTTTGTTTTTGGTGTGCTAATCGGGTTTTTTTTAGCACACCAAGTATCAAAATGCTCCCATTGTTATTTGAAACCATTCATTCAACTTCAAATCTTAGGGACCCAGATGTGCTGTATTCAAAGACTAGACGAAATTGTTTAGCACAAACGTGACAAACCGTTCATCCATGAGAGAATTTGACGAAACAATTGTAGCCCCCCAAGAAACAATTTGACGAAAAAGCAAAAGTAGATAAATACTATAAAGTCTGCATAGGCACTGTTCTATAGCCCCCCAAGAAATTGCACAGTTGTGGAGTAAAATCAATAGCAATTTACCCAAGTACGATTACCTCTGCGAGCTCTGTTTCTTTTTAGGAGTAGCTTGAGGGGTTTCACACTCTCTGACCACTCCATTACTCTCCGTATTTCAAAGCCAGTAATCATAGCGTCACCATAAAAGGTCGTATTGGCAAGCGAGTCGTGAAAAGGAGGCCAAAGACTGATTTTATGTGACATATCTATGGGTGATTTTATCACTGCTCTTGACAGACACGGTTCGCTGAGTAATGATAGGGACACGTAATTTAGTATTCCCTTCGTCCTACTTTTTTGTCCTCTATTCTATTTTGAGATGTCCTAAAATATTGTTCTGTTTTTAAAAATAAAAGTCATTAATTTACTAATGTTCCTATTATACTCATATTAATTTACTAATTTAATTTTTTGATAAATTTTTTTAAGGGTAATTTTAGAAACTTATACATTTTTAAAAGGTAAACAAGATAATAAATGATATTCCCTTAAAAAGTTTGACTTTTCAAACAGGACAAAAAAAGTGAGACGAAAGATGTACAATTTTATGCTACAACTCGCCGTAACAAGTTATAATCTATATATATATATATATATATATAAAACCGAAACCTCTGAAACTCTCACAATTTTCCACATCATCACTATTTTCTTTTTCTTTTTATTTTAGATTCTTTTTATTTTAAGGGCTCCATAAAACCTGATGGATAAGAAAATATATTCTAAAATAAGTTCTAATTAATACCTAACCATAATAGGAACCAAATTTGACCTAAAAAAACATTAAAATAGTCTAAAAACAAGGAAATAAATCACCTAGACCTAAAATAACGTTTTTTGCATAACTACAAAAATTAAATTGTAAATTCTATCCTACATCAACTTATCACAAAACCCTAGCAATTACCATCTCAAAACCCTAGCAATTACCATCTCAAAACCCTAAACTCAACTTCACTTTAAGATTAAAAAAATAAGAAGGAGAGAGACTCATGTAAAAAAAAAAAAAAACGTAGGTTTTGTCTTTTTTATTTGCTTTCATATGTGCCTGAAATTTTCATTCTATTTTATTGCTTTGTTATGTTTAGAATTGATTTTCTTCTAAGTATTTGGGTTAATCTCTATATTTTGATAGTGTTTTTATGGGTTTGGTTTTTAGGTTGAAATTCTAATAATTATTTTATATTGTATATGGCAGATAAAGCATCTCTATTTTTTGGAGAAAAATCAAAACTGAAACCTATGTCTTCTAGCCCAAAGTGTGGTAAATTTTTATATGTTCTTTTTTTATTGAGAATTTTTATTTGGGTTCATGTGATTTTTTGTTTTTTTATTAAAGTTTTGATTTTTGGTTGATTAATTATTTGTTTGGATTAATTTCAATTAATTATTTGTTTGGATTCAACGTAAAAAAATAATGGAATTAAGTGTTATAAATTTGATAATGTTCCATGTTTTGAATTGTTTATATTATTTAGACTCCTGGTAGGACTCTCTCTTCTCTCCTTAAAATCCTAGCAATTACCATCTCAAAACCCTAAACTTAACTTCACTTTAAAATTAAAAAAATAAGAAGGAGAGAGACTCAACTAAAAAAAAAAAAAAAAAAAACAAAATGTAGGTTTTGTCTTTTTTATTTGTTTTCATATATGCCTGAAATTTTCATTCTATTTTATTATTTTGTTATGTTTAGAATTTATTTTCTTCTAAGTATTTGGGTTAATCTCTATATTTTGATAGTGTTTTTGTGGGTTTGGTTTTTGGATTGAAAATTCTAATAATTATTTTATATTGTATATGGCAGATGAAACATATCTATTTTTTGGAGCTGCAACTTATGTCTTCCAACCCAAGGTGTGGTAAATTTTTATTTGGTATATTATATATGAATTTTTGAATTTGAAGGGTTTTGTTTGGTTTTGAAGTAGAATTTGAGGATTCTATAAAATTTGGAAGGTTTGAGTTTTAAGGTTTTTGGTATTTACGTCTTAGTAAGTTGATCTTAATTCTTTACCTTATATGTTTTTGCTTTATTGAGAATTTTTATTTTGGATTTATGTGATTTTTTGTTTTCTTAATTAAAACTTTGATTTTTGGTTGATTAATTATTTGTTTGGATTAATTTCAATTAATTATTTGTTTGGATTCAACGTAAAAGATAATGGAATTATGTGTTATAAATTTGACAATGTTCCATGTTTTGAATTGTTTATATTGTTATTAATAGACTAAATAAGATTTGTTTTTATCTTTGTAGTTTATATCAGTTTTGAGTATGTGTATATATATAACTTTTGAAAATTTTGCTTTATTAATTTAAGAATTGTAAATTACTTTGTAGATTTCAGTAACTATGTACCTGCAGTGAGATATTGACAATATAAGCATATATATATATATGGTATTAACATTTTATAAAAATCTTTCTTACAATCCAATAACATTCTACGTTAGACAACACTACTAAACTATAGAAAATCATAGAAGTTAAATATTTATTCCCATTGTATTTTATTTAATTATGACAGATCCATTTTTTTTTAAACGCTAATTAGCAAAATGTCTATAATATGCATATTATTAACCTAATTTTTTATTTCTAAATTTCTTAGATTTTATTATATCAATCTTTTTTTCTTTTGAATTCTTGGTGGGTAAATTAGTCTCTCACTAATTTTTTTACTTTAACGTGATGTTAATTAATTGTCTTTTTATTTAATTATCCCATGCATCATACGGGTTAGCGACTAGTTAGTAAGTATGTATATTCAAATGGCCACTATCTCACTTTTACCTATCAAAATTAGCAATTATAATATAAAATTATGCCAAATTACATGTCTCTGAAATTTATCTTGTTCTTTTTTGTTTAATTACTTTTTTTTTTTGGTTTTTTGTTGAATGTGCTTGATGATGTAATCGATGCAGCAACGGTCTCATGGTCCCACCTTAATACTTTATTGAGACATTGAGGCTTGTTTGTAATTTTACTGTCGTTTTCAATGACGTGTCCGTCAATAGCGATAGACTGCGCCTCTGTAGTCTATATTAGTGTCACCACTTTCCGACGGCCCACCGCCAACAATCTCCGGCTCGGCCAAAAATAGCTATAGTCTATACTAGGGTCACCACTCACCCACAACCCCCACCTACGTTCGCCGGCCCAGTCTAAAATAGTGAAGGAGCTGCTGTTCTCTCAGCTAATTTGTGTCCCCATAAAATTTCTCTTTTCTGAAGAGAAAGTACACAAATCAATATAGTGACAATAAAACTTTCTATAAATAATTTAGTTTAGGTCGGGTTAACCTATATTCTTTAGGACTTTTTTTTCTTTTCTTTTTTGACGGCCAAAATGTGCGAGTAAGGGTGACTATTGTGATAGACTCTCATGGGAGTGACCATTGGAGCACTCACCCCTTAGAGGATATTTGATTAAGTCATAGTTACAATTGTTCAGCGTGACAACATACCTCATCCTAGCCTCACAAGAAGGCTAGAACCCTTAGGCTAACAGCAAGAGGGAATTCTCACGTTTCACTCATTAGGGTTCGAACATGGGACCTTAAGTAGCGTTGCACTCTTGCATTCGCATCAAGACCACTAGACAACCATTCTCGGTAGTTTTAGAACATATATTAATTATCTATTTTATAATTTTTTTAATGAAAAATTGAAAAAGTTGTCAAAAAAGTTTTTCACTTTTCATATGTAGTTTCATAAAAAGTGTCTCACCTTAGAGTATACATTAGTAAAATCCTATTAATGACTGTGGCATTTGTGAATCGAACTCATTAAAGAAACAATAAAAAAAAGAGTTTGACAGCACTTCAATTAAGGCTCAATTGATCAAAATTCAATTGCTACTCTATCAAGACTCTCTTGATAATTAAAAAAAGAACAAAAAATTTTGTGGCTAACTTGTTTTAATTCCAGAAAATTGGTTGGGCTCATAATTCTATACCCTACTTAGATCAAGTATTATAAGAGACTATTTTGCAAGACTCTTTGAGAGGGGGGGGGGGGGGGGGTGGGAGGGGCCATGGCCGCATGGCCTTTCCAGCTTCTAGAAAAATCAGTTTATGCATGTATATATTCATGAGCATAATAAACAGTCAAGTACAATCAGACTCAATGTACAGAATTCTAAAGCTTAAATTCACAGTGTATAGGAGCAATCTAGATTCTACAATTAATCCAGCGAGAAACAAAATTTAAAAAAAAAAAAAAAAAAAAACACTTATTACGAGTTTACGACCTCACTCACTTCATTATATTATAATATTTAAGAAAAATTAATCATAAATAGCTTTCAAGGCATAGAAACCATGAATATCTACATCACTGCTCAAGCTATGTATTTTCATAACTAGAATTAAACAATCAAAATACAAAATTTTGATTTCTATTAACAATAGGCCTATTTTGATTTCCTATATCTAACATTTCATTAGTACGTAATGCTTCTTTCACAATCACATGTACATGTTTAAGATTTACGTTTGAATGGAGAGAAAAGAGAGACAAATCTCCCAATATAATGCAATATACTTACAAACATAGGAGGAGCATTGCATATGGCCGCAATGGATGGATTTAGAGGTGATATATGATCTTTATGATATAGCTAGCATGGAAGCTCAACAAAGAATTGAATTAATCTATTTTAATTTTGTGTCAAGTGTTCCGAGTTAGGCTGCATTTGTTTTGGTGGTAAAGGAAATAAAGAAAACGTTTTACACCCTTGAGGGTGTTTGGGTGTGCATGAAAATTCGGTCAAACTAAAAATGAATTTCAGTTGACCGTAAAATACTGAGCCTCACGCATGAAAACCAATTACACTTTCATTTTACCTTCAAATGATTTCCAGCTCAGACACCCGAAGAGAGAGAGAGAGAGAGAGAGAGAGAGAGAGAAAGAGCAAGAAGACCCAAAGAAAGAGCACATTCTCGTCGGACTCACATCCTCACCAGACTCACACAGAAGACCCATCCCTCAAGCTAAGAAAGGAGAGGGTACTCCGCCGACCCATTCCTCATCGTCACCAACCCAGTGAACGACCCACCCCTGAGCCAATCGGACCGCCATGAGCAACCCACCCTTGAGCTGATTTGTCCACCGTGTGAGCAACCCACTCTTAGATCAGACCACCCCTGAGCCAATTGGGCTTGGGATTTTTATTTTTTTGTTTTGATTTTTGTTTCTTTGATTGTTTATATATTTTGATTCTTTGTAATAATATATGTTTGGATCCTAAGAAAATGTGAGAAACATGATAGAAATGGATTTTCTAGAGCATTTTCAGGAACATAACCAAACACTAGAAAATATTTTCCAAAGCATTTTTTGGAATACAACCAAACACTTGAAAATATTTTCCTTTCCCGAAAATATTTTCCCCTGCATTCATTTTACACTCGGAATTCGATTTACATCAAACCAAACGCAGCCTTAGATTTCAAATCTACTTTAATTTTAGAGAAACACTATATCCACAATATTTTTATAATACTTTCACAACAATTCATAGGTGGTAAGTTGTTATTGGTTCTAATTTGAATCTACAACTTAAATTACTTTTTGGTCCATCCATAAAGACCAATAACAATTAACAACATACCACTTAGGATTTATTGTGAAAATGTTATGAACATAGCATTTCTATATCTTAATTTTATTTCAAATCTTCCCTTAATTTAAAACTACTTCAAGGCCATTTAAAAGTACTTTGAAGAATTGAAGCCCATTTGAAAACTATTTTCAACTGATTTGAAATTAATTCAATCTGTTTTACTAGAACTTATCGTCAAGACAAATATAAACTTCAGAGAAATTTTTATTATGCTTTAGAAAATCATATGTGCCTTTTCAACATATTTTTACAATGATTTTATAATTTTTAGAATTATTTTTTCTTATTTAAATTAAGCTTTCAAGACTAAGCAAATTTTCATACTACTAAATGATATCCTCTTTCTTTCTTTTCTTTTTCTTTTTCCTTTTTTTTTGGCAAAACTTCAAAAAGGTGTTGGGAAATTTCTGATAATCAACCGAAAGAAAAAACAAATAATTTATGAATAAAGGCTAGCTCAAAGGCAAGAAACTTTGTTGTTATTTGACAATATTTTTTCTATAAATGATGATGCTAAAGGGCTACTGCAAATTTGTTTTTAGGATAAAACTAAGTCAAGAATTATTCAAGTATCATTTTTGAGAAAATTCTTGTGAATTTCTATAGAATGTTGAAGTGTTCTCACTTAAAAACTAGATATGGATCACTTATAAACAATGGGGTATAGCCTTTTCATTAGGAACCTTTTAGGAGTCACTTTGGTTGATTTAATACCAAAAAATGTTCACAAAACTCACTAGCTGTTTGAAACACTTTAAAATTTGTCTCATAAATTCTGCAGGAAAAAAAAATAATAATAATAATTTTGCATATCTTGACCAATCGATATTTGATTATTAACACTTCGATTGAACAAACTTTAATGACTCGATCGATTATTGACCTACAATCCTGGCTGGAATTGAGCAAAACAGAAAGGTACTTCAAAATTAATTAAACAACACTTGTCTAGTCTCAACTATCCTTCATTCGAACAATACTAGATTTTAATTTATTACAATTCTCTCCACTTTACTTTTCAAATTAAATTTATTTGCACATACTACGACCTACTTGTATATGTCTCTATATGTACAACAAAAGGAACACATTAGTATCAACCTTAGTTAGAAATTATATAAATATAAATATATATATATATATATATATATTAATTTAATAAGTGCCTTTAAAAAGTAATTGAGATTCTCTTAATGGCTATAGATAATTGTAAATTGTTCAAATTCGCTAATTGTTGAGGCACATGACAGTTTTCTTAATGCCATATGAAATTTAGGATTTATTTTAATAAGTGACATACTAATTTTTAAAATAATTGTAATTATTTAGCTGGATGTACAGCTATATTAGAAAGCGCAACCTACAAACATGTTTTGTAATTTATACAAGTAGAGGGCCTGTGCCTATGTACAAGGCATACGACCTATAACCTAATGACTGCTAACAGCCTCTCCCTTAAACTAAACATAGGTTCCAACGAGATCATAGAAGCAAAGACTTAGTTCGCTCGTGAAAATGAAATGCTTCATTATTATATGCCAGTGCGATATGTACTGCAGGCATAGAAGTCATTGCAGGCATAGAAGTTTAAAGGCAATATCGCCAAGCAGTAACTAAACGGTAGTTCAGCCACGATTGGTAGGATATCTTGCCTAGTTTTGTAAGGTCTATAATTGGCGTGTGCATCATTGCATCAATCCACTCAATCCATCGAAACAACCCTCCTATGCGATTCAGATTGGGTGGCAGGTTGATTTTTATAAAATTCACAGAAACCATGCTATATATATTCATCATTTCATCTCTCTTTTATATTCAACTCTCTGCGAGAAAGCATGATTGCCTTCAAATGATTCAGAGGAAAATACAATTTTTTTTAAAAAAATTTATCCGTAAATGCTAAAATAACTTTTAAAGTTAAGTATGCAACATATAACTAAAGCTAACCTGCCAAATTCACTAAGTGGAAACCACCCAAAATTTTCAACAACTAGTCGTATTTTGAGGTAGAAGGGTCGTCGGTGGTTTGAAATTTTTCCAACTTGCCAATGGTGGTTGCAATTTTTTTCCGCAACCTACCCACTTCGACTCATGCACAATCCTAGTCCATAAGCAACATGGGTATTGTACAAAATCAAGGGTGGAGCGAAGGGATTGAAGGGCCCCCTCGCCTTGCCCAAAAATCCCCTTCCCATTTTCTATAATCTAGTTTTTTTTTTTTTTTTTTTTTTTTTTTTTTTTTTTTTTCTTTAAATTTTTTTATGTGTCGAACTTAATTGCATAATATAGAAAAATGTTTCCTATTTTATCAGTGTTTTTAATGTCAAAAAATTATTTAAAAAATTAAGGATTAAAAAAAATAAAGTAAAGAAGCTATATATATTGTAAGGATCGGATTTGAGTTCTTAGCTCATCATGTGGATAGACTTAGGCCCAAAAAGCCCAAATCAATGAATTGTTTAGAATGGGTTGGAAAACTGGGCTCTAGATGATTAAACCAACTTTGGATTAGGTTTGGATGATAAAATAATGCAAAGAGACAAGGTTACAATGAAGAAAAATGGTCCTCGGTGTTATCCGAGGTGATTTGTTCATGTATATTATCTTTAAATTAGGTTACAAGTCTTACTTCCCAATATCACAGTATTTTTCTCTTTCTCAATTCCCAATCCCCTCTTCACGAAAAGGTCTTCTTTCTTATGTAGTTCTTTTTCAAGCATCTTAATCTTACACTTGTTGATCACTTGCATTACTACTTGAGTACCTATTTTATCAAACATCCTTACTGACCTTATTTGCGTTGTGACAGCCAATATTACACTGTTCAGATGTCTTCTCCACATTAATGCAGCCAGAAAAGTAGTTGTCCAACATTTAATGTGGTGGTAGCAGCTTTCCCTTCAAATATTTTAGGACACTTCCCCGCCCAATATTTTGGTAAGAACTATCTACCTTCGTAAGACTTCTTGGAGCTTTGCCATGATCATCGACTAACCTTTACAGACCTCAACATTAGTCAGATGATGATATATTTATCCTCGGCATACCACTTTGATCCATTGTGGTTAAAATTGACCTCTATGCACCATATAGTCCTATCTAATAAAGATTCCATATCCTCGGACAGTCCTGCGTCCTCGGCTCGAGCCATAGTCCTAATTACACAAACTTATGATGGGATTCAAGGCCCAATATCCCTACATATATAATTGAAGATAAAATCTACACACAAAAAAAGAGAGGAAAATTTTACCTTTAAAAGGGTCGAGAGTTCAAATTATTTATATGATAATTTATTATTTTTCCATAAATATGATTGTATAAGTAATAAAATATTAACATAACTATATAATAAACTCTATAATTTGATATTATTTTAAAGTTTAACTCTAAAATTTCATATGCACAAACAGCTACAATATGGCTTAAAATTGTTATAATCTAATTTTTATAAGCTTAACGGATATATTAACATAAGTTTTTATTAAAGTTTATTTAATTACTAAAAACCATTACATAATAATTATAAGAGGAATTTTGATAATGAACAAAAAAAATCGTCACGACTTATTCATATGTAAAAGTCATTACAAATAAACACAATATATTAGATATTGTAGAGCCTCTTTTTTTTATATTCGGGCTGGGCTGTTTCCTGCGGTGATGGGCCCTAGTATTTGCTTCTTTTCTTTTTCTTTCTTTCTGGGTAAGGGAGTCGAGACCGGCCCAACTGAAACTCACTTTGGGCTGGCTTGGCGCAAACTTGGCCTAGACTGCCAGGCTCACTCTTACGGTAAACAGAGTTATTGCAAAGAAAAAGAGATTACGGCAGGCAGGTTATAATGACAATAAAGGTGAAAACAACGAAGCACAACAGCTAATAATGGCAACGACCGAGCATCACAATAATAACAGTAATAATAATAATAGCGTTCTAAGGAAAAACAACAGATTAAACAACTAAAGAGGGCTTAATAATTATTCGGTAAAAGAATCAAGCCCGTGATAACAATCCTTCAAAGAGGAAGAACGTTTCCTCTCAATGAGATTAACCTCCCAGGAGAATATCCTGCCGTGGGGGTTAATAGCTTTGAGGGAATCGGACCTAAATGTTAGATGTCCGAAGGGAGTTTCCCTTTTTTTACTTAATTATTCCTGAGGAAGTGTGACTTTGAGGAGGAGAGGGGGGAAATGATCTATTGGTGCATGCCTCTATACTCACAAGTTGCTTTTTCTTATCTTTTTTTCTTCTCTTCCTTTTCTTTTTCTCAACCTTTTTTCTCTATGATTTTCTCCTCTGTTTTTCGGTCCCTCCTACAGGGCATGGCAAGGCTCCTTTTATAGGGCCTGCCGTGGTTGTTCTTTTACCATTTCACCCTTTAACGGCTTTTGTCTGGTCTGGGCATGCTTGCCGACCACCGTCTGCACTCTGCTTACCCTCGCCAGACAAAGACAGGTGAGTTTTGTTTCTGTCCGCCGTGGCACTGTTCTCCTGCCGCGGCTTTAAATGCTCTCTCTCTCTTCCTATGGCATGCACCTAACGTTTTCTCCCCAATTTTACCTCTTTTGGGCGGTTTGTCATCCCAGCAGGACACACCTCCAAAAGGGTTTGGGCAGAGACCGTGAAATAGAACTTTTCCCTCCTCTCCACCACCAAACCGCACCCCCTTTACCTTTTTCCACTGGCCCATGGCCCCACCATGACCCATATTGGCTGGGTACAGGCTGGTGATGCCTGGGCTTTGTGTATGCTTTCTTGTTAATTACGTTTGAAAAGGGCCTGCCTGCGGCCCATGCGTTTACTGTGTTCTGAAGCTTTGCTTGCATTTGTCTGCCATACTTCTTCATTTTCCCTTGCGGGCTGGGGCGTTCTGTGTCCCCTGGGGTTGGGCCCTTGTTAATGCTGGGTCTTCACATCTTTCTTGGCCCATCCCCTGGTTCGTGTTCTCGCCTTATCTTATTACCTAGCGCTTCCTGCCGTAATGATGTGTTCCTGCTAGGCCTTCTTTTAGAGCCTGCCGTTCCATTCTTTCCTCCAGTGACTCAAGAGAGTCTGCTGGTGTTCTTTTTTGCTTGTGGGCTCTATCATCCCTCTTCTTTTCCTTTTGGGCCTGCGGCCCTTCTTTTTACTTACCTTGGGCTTCCTCGGCCCATTCCATTGTTTTCGGGCTCCTTTGTCCCATTGCATTCTCTTGGGCATCCTTGGCCCGTTTCATCACTTTTGGGCTCCTTTGTCCCATTTGGGCTCCTTAGTCCCTTTTCAATTCTTTGTTCCCATGGGCTTTTTACTAATTTCATTGGGCTTCCCCGGCCCAACTACTGTATACTCATCCTTAGGGCTCATGGGCTTGCCATCAACCCCTACTTTCTTTGTTTTCATTACTTTGGGCCTGTCACGGCCCATTCTTGCTTTCTCATATCATACATTGCCCATGGGTGTTATTTCTCTCTTTCCGGGCCCTTTGGGCCCATTTGCTTTTCTCAAGACCCATCTACTCATGTTATGGACCTGTGTCATATTCTTCCTGCCGCTTGAGCCTAATAATTTTATTCTGTACTCTCATTGCCCGCCTTGCTGGGTTGGGCTGGTTCTTCAAATATGACCCTCAACAGATATGTTATATTTTTATGGGTTTTATAACATTAAAATGGCACTAACTATTACATGAGTGTTCTCGTAGGGGGAAAATCTGTTGCATGATTTTCATTTAAAAAAAAAATCTAAATTGGTCTTAAATATTATATGTCATGTGTGCACGTGCACAATATGTGTATCTATGTATATCCACAATTATATAGAGTATACATTTCAGAGCATTCGCATCAATTCATGCAATTATTTCAGTTTATTTTAGCATAAGAATCTACTTTTCCTATTTTACATACTTTTGAAAATACTTCGTATCAGATTATCTATTTTATATTGCATTATTGTTTTTAATTGTTTCTTTTTCTTCACACACAATAATCACCGCCCCCTCTCTTCTTTCATCCTTGAGATACTTAAAGAAAGAATAAACAACTAAATACAAAATAAATAGTGTCAGTATAAATTTACATAATTACTATAGTAAACTTGTAAATTTATATAATTATACACAGGCTGATATGAGTTATTTTTAAGCAAAATTATGTAAATTCTACACTTTTTTTTTTTCTATTAGACATAAACTAAGGTGAATGCTATTGTTAGTTATAAATTTAATTTGCTCCCTAAAATCTTAACTCTGCCACTGCAAGTAATGGGTCTCGGCCTATGAATTACACTATTACCAACAACCAAGCTACAACCTAATGATTGCTAACGTTATTAATTAATTCATTATTAGTTGACAAGTGTTTTTTTTTTCCTTTTGTATATTTGTAAAAGTATGTGAAACCAGGATTAATTATGAAAGCTAATGATGCAACAGCTGAACTAGTGCGAATCTGCTGCTGGCAATGATTTGTGACAATAGAATGCTTCTCACCTACAAAAAGTGGGGAAAAATAATAGAACGTTGAAGCTGCTGTGTCCTGTGTCCATTTGTAACAGGGGTGGTTGTGCTTTTGGATTTAATAGGCCATGAATCCTAGGCCCTATATTGTATTGTTGGGCCTAAAACCCCGTCTCTTTACGCAGTCTCATTTTGGACACAAACCAAAGAAAATGGAAAATTTCACGAACAGGGGAAAGGTGAACCTTGTGTCATGCCATAATTAATTGAATACAAATTTCTTGAATCATTTTTTTTGTGTACCACTTTATGTTTTACCTGATAAAGGTAAAATTGTAAGTATACGCTCACCAAAGGGAAGGCATGGAACGACGTTCCAAACAAACCCGTCGGCTTTACTTGTAGAGATAGTAGGAGGTCTACGGCTTTAAGTTGACGAGATCAATGTAAGGAGGATGGAAAGTTGACGGCACTAAAGTTGATGGTTCCGACGTAATCTTAACTTGGCCACCACGCATGCGTATATAAAGAAATGTCTTATATCCCACGCTTAGTGTTAGTTTCCTATAAGGAAAGGATTCCGCAATATACGCTCATAAGAATTCCTATAAGGAAAAGACTTCTAACCTAAGGAAGAGATGTCAACCCGTACTACTATAAAAGCCCCAATACCCTCACAAATCAAAATACGCATAATTCATCCCAACTTTGACACTCTAGAGTTGTGAAAAGAAATCTAACTTGACCTTCAGAGGGTATTTGATCAGCACCACACCGGTGCCCTTTGTTAGGTCTTCTCTTTTTGTTGTGCAGGTGTAGTTTCAAGCGTGCGAGTGCTACGTGGCTCACTGGTGATTTTTCGGCATCATCATTACCAATCATAATTTGTTTTACTAATCACAACTTGCCATGTGAATGCTTTTTTTCCATTTTCAACTCTAGTTATTTTATAAAGAAATTAAAATCAATACATGATAACTTATTATTAATGGAACATAGAGTGGTACACAAAAAATAGTACATAGAATTTGTATTGGTTGAAAGTCTTTCCTTTCTACAGCAAAAAGCATGAGTGGTTTTAAATACTCAATATCTTTGCCTGCACAAAAAAAATATTTTGTATCAAATGATACTACATCATGTATATTAAAATCTAATAAATGTGAGACATGTCAACAAAAAATAACTAATCCACTAACACATATGTCCAAAAATAACTACCCACTAACACATGTCTTTTAATTATTAAAAGATTAATTATTTTTTATTGACATATCCCACACTTATTAAATTTTACAGCTGATATAGTATTATTTGATACAAATAACTTCAGACTTGCGCAAAGCTAGTACGCACGTAGGATCGCCAGGACGTCACATTTGGTCGAGAAAAAATGTCACGTTGCATGGCCAGAGGACCACGTAGCAATACTCAAACACTCTTAAAACATGACTCGTGTGCAATTACATTCAACGTGTCACCACCAGGAGTCAGCTGGTTTCTAATTCCTTGTGGTAAGAAGTAAGAACAGGAATGGTCCCTTGGAATCGGATATCATTGCTGACTATTTCTTTTTATTGTGGGTTCATCATTTTGTCTGCATGTGTATATAGCTATTTAAGCAATAGTAGGGTACCATCCAAAGAGCCATTAACATGAATAACGCAATCAGATTAACTCGAACGTATCCACCAACTTTGCTTTCAGTACCTCTGCCACAACAGAAAGCGTCTGGAATCAGATTCAGGAAGATCACAAGTATGTCGACCCAACCTGAGAGTAAGCAAAACAGGGACGAGGTCCAGAAGGGCCTGAACCCAAATCAGAAAACTGGGTAAGGTTTTTTTTCTAATCCATTATCCATTTCATATATATACTGAAGTTTTAATTGTAAGTTGAATTTTTTATCAGTGTTTGAAATTTGTTGTTGCGTATGTGTGGGAATAGGGACGTGATGTCTCATTCGTTTGGGGACGGATACGCCACCAGATCAGATGAGGAAGGATTTGGTGGAATATATGGAGAGAACCAGTCTTTTCAGAAGCCCAAGAAGGTTGAGCCTATCCATGAAAACCATCCTGGTAAGCCACAGTTTAACTTGTTAACCATCAGTATATCTGGTTGGTGCTTCAATATATAGTTTTATAAGCTTGTTTATAAGACCTAAATACATCCAAATAGGACCAAATACCCCCATTAAAACTCCCACAGCTATTTATAGTTTTATATGGTTTGCAATTGCTCTTTTTCTCTCATACAATCCTAATTAAGATTTTTGGAGTTGTACATGTAAAGCTTATGACAAGACACAAGGAAGCGAAGTGAAGGAGAAGGAAAAGGCAAGGCACCAGACCAATGCGAATTCGTAGATACGGGCCATACGGCAGGCCTCTTCTCACCCTTTGGGCCTTTGGCCATGGTCAATCATGTATGAGACCTGTTTAATTAGTGGGGGCTTGTGTTTCCTCTAATAATTAACTACGTCGCTATGTTTTAATGTTCACCGGCGAAGATTTGTTTTGGTCTTTGTTTTTCTTAATAAATTTTGACTTTTGTTTGTGGGCTAAATCATGGATGTTGTATATGTTGGAGACTTATTTTGCAATAGAAAAATATCTTAAATATTTTTTTTTTACTAAATATATCCTGAATATTAGTACTTAAATTCATTGAAAAGTCACACCTTGCTGACTTAACCAACCATAGGATTTAGGTACTAATTAATCTCAGAGGCTACAAACACTAAACAACAGGCTTGTTCAAATTAAGAGAATAATAGGGAATTTTAGTACCATAGAATATTCTACTGATGTTTAAAAGCTAGCAATATGTTCTATTTCCAGAAACTAGGGCTAGGGGCCCATTTGGTACTGTTGTTAAACTATAGTTTCCAGTGTTTAAATACCATAACACGTATTTTCACAACACTTTTTCATCCACGTGTATTTTCACAATACTTGAATTAACAATAATACTAAAAAACTCTTATCAAGTGGACCTAGAAGTCTGTTGTTGAAAATTTGCATGTTTTTTTTCTGTCTGTGGCCTCTTGATTAGTCTACTAAAAAAAGCTTATGAATCTTGAACCTTTAATGGAGTAATGGTGCCAATTTTATGCCAATGAAATTTAGAGAGGTGAGAGGTCCAAGCCCCTCTCTTAACATAAATTGAGTACAAGCAAAGAATGAAGAATGTTAAAGGCAGTTAGAGAGAGCAAAAATCAAAAGAACCAACGAAACCATTTGACAGGCCCGGCCCATCTTTCCAAATTGTCAGCCACTCCATGGACAAAGCCGGCCCATCTTTTCTAGGCGTGAGCCACCCCCATAGACAAAGCCGGGCCTTCTTTCAAAAGTGTGAGCCACCTGCCTAACTAACACCTGAAATTAAATTCAAAATATTTTCCAAACTGTTTTCAGAAAAAATTTTAGGGGTTTTGAGAAGTTGTTCTCCAAAATAGTGTCCTAAAGTCCGTTTGGTAAAATAAGAGGGGGAGGGAGAGAAAATTATTGGAGTGTTTGGTCTGGTGGATTTGTGGAAAGAAAATTGGTAGGTTTTGGGTTTTTTTTTTTTTTTTCCCCTTAAAGTAAGGAGAAAATAAAAAAGAAAACTTGGAGCTTTACTCATAGGGGGTGTTTGGTATTGTTGTTTAAACAACAGTTTTTAGTGTTTAAATATTGAAACACATATTTTCACAACACTTTTTAACCCACACGTATTTCCAAAATACTTAAACAACGATACTATAAATCTCTTACCAAATGTGCAATTGGGCAAATGTCTGTGCAAATTTTAGTTTTATCTTCTCTTTCATATATTTTGCCTTTAGTCTTTTTCAACATGATCTCGCTTCCCTTTCCTTTTTTGGCATTTTTTAAAGTTGTTTGGGTCTTAGTCTCAAACGTTTTTTTTTTTTTTTTTTGGTGTTCATTCATTTCTTTCTTTACTAGTTTCGCACGGGGGAGGGGGGTTTTTATAGTTTTGGGTTCTTGAATTTTTTTGTGCTATTTTTCTTCTATAAAAATAAAGTATTCATTCATACACAATTTAAAAAAAAATAGTAAAAATATAATGTGTTACCCTTTTATATATATATATATATATATATTTATATCTAATATGAATATGATGATAAATTTATATACACTCTATTTTCTATCTTCTTATTTCTCTTCTCGGCCAAATAAAAACAATTTACATCACTCCACTTTTCCACCCTCTAACCAAACATAAAAGAAGGAGATCAAAATATCTTCTATCTTCCCACTTTTTTATTTTTTCCATATTTTTTATCATTTCATTTTTCTATCCTCTCAACCAAATGGACTCTCAAGTGTTTCCTCACCCTAAAAAGTTTATTGCTACTTGATTTTTTTTTTTTTTTTCTTTCTAACCAATTTTTCTTTTCAATTAATGTAATGATAGAAAATTAGGGCAACCTAGCTCGAGATAACTTTTTTTTTTTTTGAGAAACAAACACACACACACACACACACAAGGGTTACTTTTCAAATCCTTGAAACAACCAAATAGAGGTAATGGTGACCCCTTCTCCACTTACCTATAGATTAATCAACATATGATTAATTATATTTAAGAATTATAGTTGTACGACATACAACAAGGTGCCCATTTCCCCGGGCCGAAACTTGAATGGGCCCATGAACAGGTCTTGGCTAAAGGCCCACCATCTCATGGACAAACATTAAGCAGGGCGACAGTGTCAACTCTCCATTTGAGAGTTCAATGAACGGCAGTACGGTCTCCTTAATCAGTAGGTGTAGTAATGATGTTCGGTTGTATCTCATCAGACCGGGAGTGCCTTAGGAGACTTTGTTGCCAAGCAACCTTCGACGGTGAACACCAATCCCAACATCTTAGTTCCTATTCCCAACGAGACTTGCTTTTGTCAGGAATAATCAAATTGGGCCCCACCCGCACGAGTGGTATCAGAAGGCAATCATGACCCAATCCATTATCCTTAAGCTATAAATACATAGGAGTAAAGGGGAAAAGGGGGGTTAGAGAAGGAGGGGGTAAGATTGTGTGAATAACCAAGCACACAAAAGAGTACGAGGGAGAGAGAGAGCTTTGGAAGAGAGAAAGAGAGAAAGGGAAATTGGTATCTATGTAGAGCCTTTCATTGAACCCATTCAGGAGTTAACTATTGTAAGATACTCAAAACCCACTAATTAAGTAAATTGTGAGCCCAGATACCAGGCCTAGTCTGGTGTGGGATATTGGGCACGTACAATAGTGATAGTTATAATCATTATACCTCAATTAAGTCTATCCAATCAACCATGGCAAGCCCACTTCCACCATATTGCTATTGCTACCCCCAAGTTTATGATTTTTTTTGCCTATCTCTATGACCACCATTGTGGAAGATTAGGTATAGTGATGATTTTTCATGCCTCAATTATGCCCTACTTCCCCTTCTCATCCACAAGCATCCCCTTAATGGCATTGTTATAACATTTTCCTTGCTTTTTGGATGTGTTGACTTTATTTGTTGTCACTTAGTGAAATTATTAAAGTCAAACATTGATTTCTAAAAATTAAAATCAAATTTGATTAGGTCAAATAACATAATTTTATTATTATAGCTAAACTCAACTCATGGCCACCTTTAACTTGCGACTGCCCACGTGTCAATCGAATTAGGTTTTTGGGTCAAGTTTTTTTTTTTGAGAGATTTTCAACTTATGGCGTCCGCTCCTGATGATAACTCTTTATCATCAGACCAAGACACCAATCAGTTTTTGGTGTAGGCGGGGATTGAACCCTAGATCTCTTATACAACCATCAGAGACTTTACCAGTTGAGCTAACTGAAACCCACTGGATCAAGTTGATAATCAACTTGATCATATTATGATATGAAAAAACACCTAACTTGTTGCCAACCATGGCTATATGACTCCTCTACGGTTATGCATGACTTGGGAATTTTGATGATTGTATTGGTTGAATTTGCCTCCTACTTGATAGTGTAGATGCATCATGGCAAAGCTACCATTTCTAGTGTAGACTTGCCAGATTTGGATGAGATTTTGTGCCATTAACTGATGACCACCCCTAAACCTAGGGCTATCCACGAGTCAATCAAAGTAAATTTTAGGGTAAAGCTGACAAACTACTTGACCATGGTAGTATGAAAACACTTAACTTGCCATCGACCATGTGTATATGGGGTACTCTATTGTCATCACTTGGGGGTTAATACGATTGGATTAATTGAAATTGCCTAAGAATTAACGGTGTTGACGTGTCCCGGTGAAACTATCATATATGTTAGAGACTTGCTAGATTTGCCATTTGGTTGAGATTGTGTGCACCGTTTTTTGGAGAGAGCCACTGTTCTTTGTAAATCTAGCAAGATCTTTGAAGAATGGTGGTTCACACCAAATAGAGGGGAATGATGATACTTTTTGGATGGATTGATTGGAGTTGATTTTTAGACTCACCCAACTCAAGATTATCAAATTTCCTTAGCATAGACACGTCATTGACTTACTTCGTGATTGGGTCGGATCACCAGATCGGATCGGATCGCTTTCGGATTCGTCTGGTAGGAAAACCTCGTGTTCCACGCAAGTAGCACGACAGCGTGTTTAACAAGGTCAGCCCAGCCCATCAAACGTGCTTAACGACAACGCTATAGAAAATTGACCTGTAGCCAGCATGGAAAATACCCACGAGTCGCGACACCAACAAATACGCAAACAATGTCGTCGACCCACATACGTGGTCACATAATAGCCGTCCATCTCCAAAACAATATTCAATCTCACCCGTCCACTTCGTAACCGTTCTCATATATAAACGATAGGGTGTGCCTTCCAAAACCATTCAATCCGAATCTGAAGGCCTCTCTCGCCTACCTTCCTCTCTTCTTTCTGCGATGTTTCTCATCCAGATCTATTCTGCGTGGCTTCTCTGCCACGCGTTTTGTTCTCGAATTCAGCTTGATCGCTCTGAGAGCTACAAGTAGATGGCCGCTTCAACAGCTTAAACCAGCTGAACCTTCAGATGTTCTGGTTTGGCTGAGAGAGCTAATCCAAGGTTTGAATTCAAATCCACCATAATCTGATGTTGATAATTAGTTGTGTGAGCCTTGGATTGCTAATCCTTCGACTAGTTTCTGATTCATAATCAGCTTTTTATTTGTTTTCTCAGATCTCTCATATATTCGCCTAGCTTTTAATGGATCCGCTATGGTTTCGATTATAAGGTTTGTTACTCTGATTATTTACTATTACTGAAATTTATCAACCCTGGAATGTTTCCTGTTTGCTATTTTTGCGAATACAGCACGACACGGAAAGTCGTCGTGGTTTGTCTAAAGATCGTTGCAGGGATTTCAAATTTATGTATCAGGCACGCATGGCGCAATCGATGAGCTGCCTTTGGATCCGGAATCAGATTTCTATTCAATTCCCAATTCGCCTAAACTGCTGGATCTGAGGGCATACATAACGACACCAATATGAGAATGACTCAATTGTTGTTGGGCTGTGTCAGTGTGTGATGTAAATGTTTATGAATGAGAAAGCAGAGAGGGATATTGGGACTTGGAGAAAAAAATTGTAAAGGGATGTATAAGATAGATTGGGACAAAAGGCCCGAGTTGAGAGAGGGCAAAATCGTTCCGATTGATCTTTGTCATCCGACCTTTGCCATGACGGGTGCGCTTGCTTGGCAGGTCACAAAAAAAAAACATAATAAAAAAATTGATGTGTTTTTGGTTTTGAGGGAGAGATCGCACGGGGAGTTTGCCCGGGGTCTCTCCCACTCTGGTGTGTGTTCCGTGTCCTTCCCTTCCCTTCCTGCTATTTCTTTTCTAATTAAGTTCGCGAAGCCAATGACTACTACTACCACAGGATGAGCTTAGCAACATCAGCAATTGATTCACTACTCGCGTGGCCTTGAGGTATACTATACTAAATTCCTTCTAGTTGCAACGACACCAGTCAATTCTTTCAACATAGGGTAGGAGTGCAGGATAATACTTTTTACTATTTGCTAAGACTGGATACAAGTGCTGCAGAGACGGTTACATTTAGTTACAGATTTTTTTTTAACATAGTTTTACTTATAAAAATAAAATTATTAGTTAGTTCTATCAAGTAAAAACTGAAATAAATTTGCATGTTGGGTTCAAATGCCATAAAAAGCAATCATAATGGAAATGAAAATAAAAATAATTAATATTTATTGGAAATATTGTCATTTGCAATTTGCTATAAAAGAAGTTCATCAATTCAACAATTGTGTTTTATGTTCTGGGTTTTCTTGTCGTACCTCGAAGTTAGCAATGGTTTCCCGAATAATATTGGAGAATCTAATTTTGCCCAAAGAAAAGTAGTGTTGCATGTTAGTGTATCAATTGATTATTTGATCTCCAATGCCCTCAAGCATAGCAGCCGTGTTTCAATTCTTTAATGACTGTTTATTGAGAGATATGTTGCACTGTTGTTGTTGAAGATCATGAGGGTTCTTTCAAATTTATGTTGGTTTCAATAGATATATGTTTGGACAATTTTCTGCAACAATACTGCACTATCAGTCATGTATCAACTTAAAACTATTTCTCTCCTTTTAAAGATGTGGTTCCTCAATGATATGCGGAGTACTGATGATAATTTGTTAAGGCCTAATTGGCAGCAATACCAGCAAATTAATTGAACAAATTTCAGATACAATGTGCAATGTTTACCTTGTAAAGGCTGGCACCACCAATATTTCTTGTAAATATATTTATTTACTCTTTGTAGCAATGGAGCATGCTGTTCTTTTGCTTTGCTTGTATGTCAATATATCATGGAGTCCAATATGGACGGCTTGATTGCATCTTTGTATAAACTACTTGTCATCTTGCAAGGATGACTCATTATGTACTTGGTGGCCTTTCGCTGCATTTTGTTATTGTTGGAGAGGATCAATTATACTGCTGTATTTGAGTCTTTTTGTGGGCTGTGGCGAGGCTGAACGTGGAAGCAGCATGAGGTTGTTGCCATCATATTTGATGGTGTTTTGACAGTTGCAGAAGATCCCCAAGTAAGCTCTTTATGCTATTCAATGTTTGAGGTGATGATAGTATAATCTATAAATACTAGCATTTTTGAACCTTTTCATTCAGTTTTGATCTGTCATGTATACCTACGGTCATTGTAGCCGGTACAACCATTGGCAATTTTCTTTGCATCCTTTCTAGTGATACAAGTTCAGCAGTCTATTCATTCAACTTCTTCAATCTATTCATTATAAAGTGACATGGTTAATTCTGGGAATACAGTTGGTTGTAGGTACTTTCAATTTCTTGGTCTTCAGTTTTGATCTATTATTATGTATCTTTTACGGCCATTATAGCACTTATATTATTGGCAATTTGTACCTTTTCTTATGGTTTATAGTAATCTTTTACAGCCATTATAGCCGTTATATAACAACTACCATTGACAATTTGTACCTTTTACAGCCATTATAACCCTTATATGACTACCATAACGTTTTTTTAATTTTATCAATTTATAATTGTAATTATGTTGAAATATAGTTATTTTGTTATAACTTATAAGCTTTTGTTGATCCATTGGTCTTTAGTTTCAATCTATTATGTATCTTTTACAGCCATTTTAGCTGTTATGACTACTGTGACATTTTTTTATATCAATTTATAATTGCAGTTTTGTTGTAATCTTGTTTTTTTTGTTATAACTTATAAGCTTTTGTTGATCCACTATTCTTCCTCAGTAATTATATTTCTTACCAGTATCTTTTTCTTGTGCGAACTGTTGAATCAGTGTTCGTTTGGGAAAAATTTATTTAGGGTTTTGCTGAAAGTGTGTTTGCATACATGTACTAAAAAGCTTATAACTCTAGCTAAACAGACATGAAAGCATTAATCTCATTCTATTTTTGTGTTGACATTTTTATTTTTTGCTTCAGCACTGTTATTTAATGATTTAAAAAACAAACTATTTTAAGCTAAAGTTGGTATTTTTATTTTTTCATTGGTGCCAGTGGATGAATGTTTCACTAATAAAAAATATGCACAACAGGGCAAATGGTTTCAATTAAAAAAAAAAAAATCTATTTGAATTCAATCACTGTAAGGTAGTTTGTGATAGATGATTGAGATTTCATAAGAATCTTTTAATTTTATAAATATTTTTTATAAATAGATTTCATGAGAATAGTAGTTTATGATAGATGATATTTTTAATTTTAAATCGGATTATTATGTTCTGTTTGTCAAGATGGAATGTGATTATACCTTGTAAAGACTTGTTTGCTACCTTTCGAGTAGCATGAAAGGCTAATGAGTAAATTAGCTGCTAACATTTGTTTTCTGTTCAAAGCAGTCATGTAATTATATAATTTATGGGTTAACAGATTTTTGTTTTGAGAATTCTCATTTTGCTTATATGTAGTTGTGATGAAAGTTTGGAGGGGAGGGGATGAGTGTGGGGAGTAAGAATGGCTGTCCTTTGCAATGTATTTCTCTATAATTAGTGCTTTTTTTTTTTTTCATTTGAAAACTATACATATGTAGACAAGTTATTATTCATGAATAGTTTCAGCAGTGTCCTTCCCAAAATTCTTGTTTGCTTTCGGTGGAAAAGAGTTTTCACTTTTTGTGAAAGCATTTCACCATCCGTGAGACAAGTTACTATTTATGAATAGTTTCAGCAATGTCCTTTTTAGGATTCTCGAATAGTTACTGTTGGAACTATTTGTGAATAGTAACATTATATATAAATAACGGATGGTGAAATGCTTTTAGGTGAAAACTCTTTTCTTCCGAAAGCAAATGGAAATCCTGGAAAGGACATTGCTGAAACTTAATAGGAACTTGTCCATATAAATATAAACAAGTTACTAAAAGCATTTCACCATCTGTAATATATAGACAAGTTACTACTTATAAATGGTAAAAGCATTTTACCATTCGTTACATATAGACAAGTTACTATTTAGGAATAGTAAAAGCATTTCAACAACTGTTATATATATAGAGAAGTTACTATTGATGAATAGTTCTAGTAGTGTCCTTTCCAGGATTCCCGTTTGCTTTTAGTGGAAAAATGTTTTCACCTTCCGTAAAAGCATTTCACCATCCGTGATTATCAGCAATCTTAGGAGGATCCAAAGCTCTCTCCAGTTTATTTAAGGAAGAAAAAGCTCCATTTTGAAGTAGGTCCTTAAGAGAGCCCACTCCTCATAAATTACAAGAGTTTATCTCCTTACAGAATTCCTTTGTAATCTTGTATTAGGAACATACCTATTCTTGTAGTCAGATGGCCTCACCCACTCCTCAGAAATTACAAGAGCTTCTCCTTGACCTAATAGAAAAGGTGGAAGACCCAATTGTTAAGGCTCAGTACCTTAGCAAGTTTCAGAAAACCTTAGTCAGAGAGACCAAGGATCCCAAACCGAAGTCCTCTAAATCTTCAATCAACTTTGAGGAAATCCTTAATAGGTTTACCAAAGTTAAGAAGAAAGTTACGATTAATGACCTTTAACATGAAATCAAGAAAACTAAATTTGAGGTTAGAACCCTTAAAGAAGAAGTTAGGAAATTTGGCCAAGTCCTAACCATTCTTAGGATTGATCATAACTTCCTTGATCAGAAAATGAAGCATCCAGATAATACTTATCATCATGGCAATGATGAGGTAGGTCCCTCATACCAAAATCCTTCAGATGATGAAGTAGAAAACATCTTTGATGAGTCAGCCAACCTTAGTCTTCGAACTAAGGACAAAATAGCTAGGATAGATGATTGCCAGTTATTTAACCTCAAGTGTCCTACCCTCAATGACTTCAAATGGTATGAAGATGTCTTCACCACTAGAGTCATGCTTAGAGACGATTTTAACTCTCCATTTTGGAAGGAGAAGTTTATTAATGGTCTACCTAGTCTTTTTGCCTATAAGATTTTGCTAACACTTGGCAGTCCTTAAGGAGTCATAGATTATGACAACTTGACCTATGGAGATATATCTAGTGTCATCTACAGGGAATGCCTAAAGATGTGCATTGATATGAAGATTAGCAGGAAAGCCAAGTACGATGCAGGAAGCTTTTGTACCCAATATGATATACGTCCCATAGCCCCATCAAAGGGAAAGTCTAGAAGGAAACCAAAACAACATTCCTGACTTCCTTATTCGTGAATTCTTGTAGAATCCCTAAACAGTCTTTACCTAGCATGCCTAGTCAGGCAAAGAACCCTGGCCAGGATTCCCATTTGCTTTCGGTGGAAAAGTATTCACCTTCAGTAAAAGCAATTCACCTTTCAGAATTCTCGGCAATCACCAGAGGATCCTAAGCTCCCTCCAGTTTATAAAAGGAAGCTTCAGTTCCAGTCCAAGGCAGGCTTGGTTCCAGTCATTCATAAAACCTCCACTTACGAAATCCCTTAGTAATCCTGTATTAGGAACATACCCAATCCTGTAATCATATGGCATTTTCCCATTTCTATAGTCACATGGCCTTAGTCGGCCTTTTCTCATATCTGTAACTTACCCCTTTGTGGTGTATATATATAGAGTTGAAAGTTGCAAAAAATTAAGGTTGTTGTGGCCGAATTGGTGTCTTAGTCATATGATAAAAAGTTAATAACAGAAACTATGAAATTCCTCTAAAAAAATGTTGATTAATTTTATTTTATTTTAGAGGTCTTAACTATTTAATTTTGAAAACGGTTTATATTTGAAAAGCCTATTAAAAAAGTTTTTCATTTTCTCAATTACAAAAAAGGATTCTTTAAATGGTTTTTAGGAGCACTCACAGCAGTGTAACTAAATAGCTATTTTAGCTACATCAAAACACAAAAAAAGGATTGCAGTAGTGGAGTAATAGCTAAAATTTTTTAGCTACTTGCTACAGTGTACAATAATAAATGGCTGTGCACGGTAGCCCAAAGCTAAAAGCAAATAATATTTTTTATTCACAACTTTCATTAAAATAATATTTCTTTCTTTTTTCTATTTCTTTTTTTCCTCCTCCGTTTCACTCACTCTCTTTTTCAAAAACAAAACTCTCACCTATCTCTTAATCTCTTGCCCATCCTCCTCTTCAAACTCTCACCTCTGATTCATCCATCATCCTCACCGTTTTAGCTGGCATAAAGCTTAGTTTTTCTTTTTCCTTCTTTCTTTCAATGATGGAAAAGAGAGAGCAAACTGAGGGAGGAAAAGTGAAAGAACTTTTACAAAATGAAGACTATAGACTCTCCTATTTGTACTCTCGTGTTGCGTAAGCTTGTAAACTGAAGGAAAGAAAAAGAAGAATGGTGCGAATTGGGAAGAAAGAAACAAATAACTGAAAAAGAAGAAGAATGAAAAAGTAGAGAAGAAAGTATATTATATTATTATGGAGTGGAGGTTTTTTAAGGTCTTGTGGTGCAAATTAAACATTGGAAAGTGAAGCATTATATTTTAAAAGTGGATGAGATGAGACATGAGAGTGACGGTTGGCAGGTGAATTAAGAGAAAAATAAAAGAAAAGAATTTTTTTTAAAATTTTTTACATTATTTTTGAGTTAATATTTTATATAATAAATGTTACTTTTACAATATTTTACAATAATTTCATAATAAGTTTAGGCTGCGTTTGTTTTGGTGGTAATGGAAATTTGGAAAATATTTTACACTCTTGAGGGTGTTTGGATGCGCATGTCAAACTGAAAACCAATTTCAGTTGACCGTAAAATAGGCACCCCGACTCTGTAAAACCAATTACATACTCATTTTATCTTCAATTGATTTTCAGCCTCACTCAAAACTTAACCACTTGAAGAGAGAGAGAGAGAGAGAGAGCACCAGAGGAATTAGACTGCTGTTCAAGCTTTGGTCGCGGTGTAAGCTTCGTCCACCGTCCTCTTCTCTTCCTCCTTTGTTCTCTTTCTTTTCCTCTTACCAACCATGCCCGAATCTTCAAGCACGTCACTGATCTACAACCCACCACCCACTCCCGCCATCGCTGCCGCCTCTAAATCGAACCATCGATCTCGTCGTCCAAAGCCCCAAGGTTGATACCAATCTTGACAATTGATCTGGTCGCCACCACCGATCGCGGATCCAGTTGCCACCACTGATCTTCGATTTGGTCGCCAACAATCACTAGCCCACTCTACTTCACTCTCAAACCCACCCAATTTGGCCGCCACTGTCCTCCATCCACTCGGATCTTCTCTTTACCTTGTTCTCTCTCTTTCCCTCCATCTCTCTTTCTTGATCTAATGAGTTTGTGAATAAAAAATGTTTTTATTTTAATTTTTGGTTGTGTTAAGCTTATATTTTGTAAGAAAATAACATTTTTAGAATGTTATCAAACACCAGAAATCGTTTTCCGAACTATTGTCCATTGTAGAACTAAACACTCGGATTTTATTTTTCTTATGGGAATTTACTATCCCATGCATTCATTTTATACTCAGGATTCGATTTACATTGAACCAAACGTAGGCTTAGTAGTTAAGATATTAGAAATTGTTTTAGGCCCAAAAATATAATTGTATGCGTGTGTGTATATATATATATATATAATTTGGGATTAAAAAAATTATTATGGTTGCAGCGTCAGTAGCGGCGGTAGCGGCGGCGATCGCAATTATAGTGGCAGTGGCGGTGGAAGAGTCGGTGGTGGCAGCAGCGGCAGTAGTGTTTGCGGGTGGTTGTGATTGTTATTTATTATAGTGGATATATTATTTTATTGTGATGTTTATATTATTTTTTTTGTATTGAAAGTTAAAATAGGTTTATTGTTACAGCATATTTTATAAAATAAGTGGATAAAATAAATATAATAACTTTTTGTGATGAGAAATAACTAAATTTTTAACTTCACTATTTTAGATGTTCTAAAAACATAGATTAGAAACCTTATTTTAATTATTTAGGTTGGATTTTTTATTTTTTATTTTTTGGGCTCAACATTTATTTAGATTGATTTGATTATAGATAAAGATAGAGCTGGTGCGGGCTTTATCTGGCGGGTCCGGGGGATGGAGTGCCGTGTTTCACGAGGTCAGTTGTCAATTTTGGAATAAATTTCCAAATTGCGTAGGAACAACGCACATTGACGTGTCAACATCCACCACCTAACTTTGAATTTGAGTGGTAGCCAGCTCATAGCTCCTTGTCATGTGCAAGTAGTTGTCGATATTATCTAAATATCCACCGACCGCACGGCATCACGAAAAGTAAGGCGATGCCTTTCCCACGTATCTTCTATTATAGCCGTTGCTCTCCTTTAAAGTCGTTCATCTCAACCGTCCATCCTTCAATCCCCATCTATAAAGTTAGGTTTCTCCTCTTATTCATCCTCTCATCCCAGCCTCCTCTCTCTTTCATTTCTATAGCTTATTGTTTCTTCAGCCTTTAGATTCTTAATTTCATTTCGATCCGTAAAAGCCGGTTGCTTTCTCCGCCTTGCAGATTTCTACAAAACTGTATTTAAGGTAAGTTTTTCTTTATGATTCTTCGCTCTCTCATCATCTGTAGATCTATTCGTTTCTGAGCTATGAAGCTTAATTCATGTTCGATTCGATTCTTCTAGCCTTTGATATTCACCGGAAGCCTGCGATTACGACCGAGTGCCATGGAATTCACGGACTGCTCGAGGAGAAGAAGCTCATCTATGGCTGGCTGTTCGTTCTGTACCAGATCTACACAACTGGCTGAGATCTAGAGGCTAATCAATCCACTCTATGGAGCATATGATATTGAACTCTGTACTCTTTGTATGCGATGATGATGATGGTTAAGCAAGGCTTTGTGATGTAGTAATCGCTAAGTGGAAAGTCCCTATACTATGTGTAAGTAATCAGGGAAGGCCTAATTTCAGGGGGCCTGAGTCCCTGATTGATCGATGGATCGATCGATAGATTTATGATTGTTTCGACCTTTGCCATGGCAGGTGCGCTTGCATGGCAGGTCAACCCATCTCTTAATAAAAATTTTGATTTTTGTGTTTTGAGAGGGAGATCGCACGGGGATTTGCCCGGGGTCTCTTTCTCTCTCTGTGGTGCGCTGCGTCTTTATTGTTTTTTATTCTGCTCTTCAAATTGTCCATCCATCTTGATCGTGCATATCTGAATATGATACACAGACTATCCGAGCCAATAACACCGTCTTGATCTTCATCGGGCTGGCTTAACCTGCCAGGTTTAAAGGTACACTACTTTTACACAGACTATTCCTTCATTCAATTTCACATGTTACTAATTTTTTATTCCAACTTTCCACTGACAAATGCTACTACGTTATCTTTACTGAATGTGAAAAAATGGAGATTAGTAGATTTGTTCTATCAAAAACTTAATCATACTCTATGAACTTATCAGGGGCTCTGTAATTTATGCTGATTGGCCAGAAATATGTATGTTTATTTGTTAAAAGGTGTTACCATTTTCTTTAAATGGCCCTTTGGGTCCAGCACCAAAATTTCAATTTGAATATTTGTGGTTGTGTATACTTTTGAACAGCTAAAAGGAATTACATACTATATAAGTGCTTTTGGGTCCAGCACCAAAACTTGAATTGGAATGATTATTAGCGGATGAATCTATTTTTTAACAGTTGAAAGTTAATACCATTTTCTATTAAAGGCTGTGTGTCCAGCGCTATAACTTATCATAATTGTCCACGGAAGCCCTTACACCATTTATGCCCAGAAATGGTGCGTCCAAGCCATTTGCACTGACTTTTTACCTAGTACTGTTTGATTTAGTGTCAAATAGCAGTTAATTTTATAATACCTGAGTTGGATGTAATTGTTGTGTTGTTTCAAGTGGCAGACTATAATGTTAATTTTGATAGAAAAATTCATTGCTGCAAAGTAGGCAGGCAATGGTCTGTAATTATTCTGATATATTTTTGGAAATGCTTCTTGTTCCATTATTTGCATTATTTGTGGTGGTTTTAGTGAGATGTACCCGGTATGTTATTGACTGGGATGAGAAATGGTTTTGTAGTCTAATAATTTGAAGTTAAGCTACGAATAAAACTTGGGCGCTATTCTTTAGGAATTGTGCCGAAGTTTTATTCTTAGCGTAGATAATCATGGTATGTTGGGGTGGGTGGGTGGTTTCTTCATTTTGTTGATCAAGACATTGCAGCACACGCCCTTGCTGTTTGGAGAGGATAAGCGTTTACAGGCGGTTCATTCGGGATTTCTGGTTGCAGAAAGGTTTACTGAAGATCCATATCCAGTTATCCGAGGTGACTCAATTGTGATTAATGATCAAATTATTTCATTTATACGTTTTCTGTGTGTGTTTTTGCTCTATTTTTTCTTCACTACCATGTACTTCACAAGCTAATCAATAGTATTGTAGCTGATGTCGTTTATTATTCTGTCCTTTAATAATTTTTACACAGTTATCTTGCATTATTGAAATATCTCAATATCAATGTATTTTGTGTGTATATGTGGATGTGGTTCAGGAACATCCAAGTTAATTTTCCCCCACCCGTGGTTTTAGGATTGTATCGATTGGATACAATTTATTGTTGTTGAAAATATTGTAGCAAAATAATTTTTAAAAGAATGAATGGTATTGTGAACTGATTATTGATATTTTTTAATGTCTGAACACATACGTAGTTTATAAACAGTAAATATTGTTTCTCAAAGTCAACAACTGCAGGCCAAAAAAAATAAAAGAGAAAAATGGGCTTTGAAAACGCAGTCGGATTAATTGCTATCCAAACCCACACTATGCAACTAATTTGGCGGCTTCGTTTTTAAAGTGCGTTTTTTTTTTTTTTTTGGCTTGCATTTGTTGGCTTTGAGAGCCATATTTACTGTTTATAAACCGTGTATGCATGGTTTACACACTGTGTATATACTGTTTATTCATTAAAAAATATTAACCATGGGTCCGCACTATTTATAATATATTTAAAAAGTACGTTGTTATAATATTTTCAGCAATAATTAGTTTTTAGCAAAAATAAGATGAATTCAATAGGATGCATATTCTTGTACTTCCAACAAGTTACACTAAGCTTGAAAAGCAATGATAGCAGAAAACATATCTATATATATTGAGACGTATAGAAAGTTGACCTGATTTGTTATGGGTATTATTGATGTTAAATAGAACATAACATAATTAAATCAATAAAATAAATCATGTATTTTTTTTAAGAAAAAAAACATACCCTTAATTTTCACCTGCATACTCATAGCATTTTGAGCAAATTTATCAAATTTTTGTCAATTTTTGTTACTTTTTAATAGATTCTCAATGTCATTTAAATATTAATTATTTATTTGTCTTTCAACTACACATCTTTAAACATACTATTATTTATTCTTTTTTTAACTACACATTTTTTAACTTTTTTTTGTTTAATACTTAATTATTATAATAGAAAAAAAGTACTTGAAAAATGAAAAAAAAATTGAGGTATAGTTAAGTTGTTGGAGCATAATAGTAGCATGTATTTTCTGTATATTTTGGCTATGCATACTTTGGAGATGCTCTTAGATCCGTTCCGACCAACTCTTAACGGTAAAAAGTCGTCTTGTTGGTTGAATGATAAATATGGGCTTATATCTCAAAGCTAATTATTGTTGTAGTAAAAATAATTTTAAAACGTATTAATTGTGTTGTGAAACTTGGGGGACTGTTTGGATAAAACTGACAATATTTTAGAAAAATAAATTTTAAATGTGAATAGTATTATGGGTATTTTTAATGAAAAAATTGTTGAAAAGTAGGTAGGTAAATTTTGTGAACAGTGTATAAATTTATCGGTGTGCACAATTTATTCAGAAAAGTCAACTATTGCGGCTAAAAAATAACGGAGTTTTGTGCTTCTTAAATGCTTTTTTGCGCACTCTTTTTTTAGCTGTGATAGTTGATTTTTTTGTGTGAACAGTATACACTAGTGTATCTGTCTACAGGGATTACACTTCTTTCTAACTTTTTTATTAAAAATAAGTCTCATCATATTATTTATATATTTAAAAATTATTTTGTTATAGTGAATTTAGTTTTTATTTATATTCAAATGGACGGTTGGTTTTAAAGTGTTTTGCTTAAAAGTACTTGTGGGTCTTGTACTTTGTTTACGAGACATGTAAATATTTTTTTCAATAAAAATAATTGAAGTGGTTTTTACAGTGTTATTTATATTTAAAAATTATTTTGTTATAATATTTTTAGTAATAAGCGGTATTCAAATATATCTCAGTAATATGCAGTATTTAAACACATCTTTAAAAAGTTAAGCAATGAAATGTTTGAGTAATAAGGCTCTGTATGGCATATTTATTTAAATATTTTGTATAAGTTTTTAAATAATATTATACGTATTTTTATACTATTATTTTCACAAATTTTTATCCTTGTTCTTAATTTTTAAGTAAACACTTTTTAAGAGCTTGTTTAGATATAATTTATTTTTGTTGAAAATTAAAAATATTGTAGTAAAATAATTTTTAAATGTATGAATAGTACTGTGAAACTAATTATTAATGAAAAAGTTGCTAAAAATATAGATGGGAGGTCTTATAAACAGTGCACTGGTGCTTTGTTTAGGTGAATTTTTTTTTTCTGTCTTCTTCTGTGGACTTTTTATCTCGTGAATAGTGCAGTTATGGGATCCATAAATTTTATTTTTTTAGTAATTGGTTTTATTAAAAATAGGTCTTATACTATTTACACATTTAAAAATAAATTTTTTTAGCGTTTTCAGTTTTCAATAAAAATAAATTGTATCTATACGGACCACGTTTCATACTGTATTTTTTACCGATGAATTCTGTTCTTACTGATGAATTGGTATCTGGAAAGGTCTCACATGAATTCTGTTTTTAAGATTTAGTTTTTTTTTTTTTTTTTCATGTACATTTTGATAATTCTGAATCAAAAGATTTTAACCTCTTTTTTTCATTTCTTTATTTTTTTAAAGTTTTAGGATTGACTTCTAAGAAGCTTTATGATGTAGTTTGTGACCATTATATTTTGATATGTAAAATTTGTGATGTAATTTTTTTAACTTTATGGTTTTAATCCAGCGTCATTTGTACAAATTGGAAGTGCCATGGAAGAAACTGATATTCTAACTTCTTGTCAAAGTTTTGAAAGGGTACTTTTAGAAATCTTGTTACCTCAAATGTGCGCCGAAGTTCCTAATTAATCTGTATAGTTATTTATGGGATATTGTTTAAATTTAATTTAATTAATCTACAAAATGGAATGCACAGAATATCTGAAATCTTTAGGGCGGAATTGGTTAAATTATAATGTAGAGTTCGGTAAATTTTGAAAGTTATATGTTGGGCCAGGGCACCTCTCCTGTTTTAACAACTATTTTTATTAAAGAAAAAGGATATTTTCTTTTACAGGTAACGTTAATTGGGTATTTTAAGATTTTAAAAAAAGCATTAATAAAAGAAATGGGTGATATGTGGGCATTCAGTCAAATATTTTCTAGATCTGTAGCTCAAAACGGTAGAGCGCTCAGCCATTGGCTTCGAGCAGATGGTGGTTCGAGTCCACCCGGATCTGCTGTATCAAAAACATTGTAAAATGTAGCTCAGTTTATGTTGTTTTTCAACCGTTTTGAAAACGTATTTGGAACGCCCTTTAAAACGTCCGACTTTTTTATTTGTTGTTCTGTATAATTTTATTGTGCTAAAAAAAGTCCCATACGTCTCTCGTTAAAAAAAAAGGGATTCTAAAGCAAATAAGTTGGCTTATTTTCAACGAAGCTAATTTATTTGCTTATTACTAGAAAGTGAGATTAAAAAAAAAAATTGAATTTGAGCAAAATAAGCTAACTGGTTATTATTAACATTATGAGGGGGAATGGGAATTTCAATTTGTTACTTCGTTCAGGGAGGCATTTCGAATTAAATGCGCAATTTGTATACCTTTACATGTGATCCCGCCATCTTGAGCGGCAATTCAGAATCATTGAAGACTGGTTTGAACTTTGAAACTTTGTCAATTGCAATTTACGAGGAGAAGTACGAAAATTTGTCAATGGAAAAGCTTGTAGGATATGGGTTTTATTGACGTGTAGTCTAAGGTTATACATTAGTAAATTATTTTAAAAAATTTTTTATGAAAAAAAAACGATTAACTGTTCTAACAATTTTTTTAATTTTCTATAAAATTTTTTTTGAAATAGATGATTAATATATGCTCCAAGACCATACATTAACCGGACCTTTGAAGGAAAAGAAAGGGAAAAGAAACTTTGAAGAAAGGGAAAAGAAACTCAGAATCATTGAAGATTAGTTTGAAGCTTTGTAGATGATTGTCAGGATTTGTTTATGGGAAGGCTTTAGCATATTTTGAAGAAAGTAGAAATAGACAAAGGTAAGACCCAAAAAAAAAATGTTGTAATAGTGATTTTTTGTCTTATTTGAAGCGTCCTACTTTATATGTACTTATATATAATGAAAGTTTACACTTATTATTATTATTATTATTATTACGTGTAACAATTGTATACAGTATTTAATTAATTCGAGGTAACTTACAATAATGGAGCAACTTTTTTTTCGGGGGGGTCCCAATTGTATTGACTTTTGCTTTTTATTTAGTAAACTGTGAGGAATACCTCTTAACTAATTAAAGACAGTAAATTGAATGATATTAATTGTGTTTTATTGCAGGATGAATGGGTTGTCTGCAGAATTTTCCACAACAATAGTGGGATCAAAAAGTCCTCAACCCCAGATGGGCTATTGAGGATGAACTCTTTTGGGGATGATCTGTTGGATATTTCTTCACTCCCACCTCTCATGGATCCTCCAGTTTCAGACACCAAAGCCTGGCTATGTTGACAATAACAACTTCCCATTCAAAGGATCCTCCTCTTACTACTCAAATGACCATCAGCAACAGCAACAGCAACAGCAGCTAAAGCAACAAGACGAGAAGATGTTTCAAATGCCCACAAACACTTCCTACTATAACCCAATTCTGATGTAAACATGACATATATAAAAAAAATAGTAAAAAAGATAGCCTAATAGAGACAATTGATGAAAGAAATGATGAAAAGATACTAAAATCAACTCTGACAGATAGTAAAAAAGATAGTCACATAGTGCAAAAGAAGTTAAGAATGATAGAAGTAGAGAAAGAAAGTAGTCCTATAGAAATAATAAAAGAAAATGACATAGAAAGCAAAAGAGTAATAATAAGAAAAATGACCTAGGTATAAAAAAAAAAAAAAAAGATGACCTAATAATGGAAAGAACAACACATATAGAAGATATAGAAGACAAAGGAAAGAATCTTAGTGCTATAGAAATAATGCAAAAGAAGAACCTAGACATAATTGATGAAGACAAAGAAAAATGAATGATAAGAAAAGGCATAGTAAAAGAGATGTTAGAGAAAATTGAAAGATAAAATGATACTACTATAAAGATAGAAGCTATATGTAAAAAATTAGATATAAAATGAGATATAGAAAGAGAAAGATAAAGATAAAGGAGTACTCTAGTAGAACTAGTCAACAAAGGATGGACAAATAATAGTTATAAGAAAAATGATAGGTTTAATGGAAAAAATTGATGATAGACTAAAATCAATTGAAAGATCTATGATATATACCAAAAATAATAGTTTAGCAGAATTAACTAAAAAAATAGAAATTTTAAATTCACCTTTAAATACAGACAGAAAAAGAGATATAACAGTTTTAAATACTATTGAGTCATCAGATAATGAGAAAAATAACAGAAACATTGGAAATACTATTTGTCATAAATGTAAACAATATGGACATACTAAGAAATAATATGATAGACATAATAAAATTGTTAAACAAATCAATAAATTAGAGTTTGAGAAAGATGTAATAAATAAATTAATTGAAATGTTTGATGTGGGGCCCCAAATATTTGGTGACTCTGGCCCACTCAATATCAGGCGCAAAGCCCATGCCAAAAGAGAGAGAGAGAGAGCATAATCCGAGGATAAACGGACGAGACCCAAGTCATTTAGAGGCCTCGTCGAGGAGGCCCATGTCCTCGGCGTACCGACGTCTAAGGAAAGGGGTTGTCACTCCCCCATTAAATGCATGCCACCGATATTCTGATCACATCAATGATGACTTGACCAGCCAACAGAGATGCCTTGGTCGCTTCAACTAACAGAAAGCCTATAAAGGCGGTTGATGGGACAGGCACTCAAGTATAGGCTTGGATGATCAATAAGTGGACGGTAGAGATCAACTAAAAAAGGATATATAAGAGAGAGCACCCCCGTCAAAAAAAGGGATTCCTGATAGATGTCAGTTCTAAGTGAAGAGATCCTCGGACCGGATCCTCGGATTGGGCTGAGGATGAACTTCCTTCATAAACGCCTAGCAAAAATCATTGCTATAGTTCTCATAAAAACTTCGTCAAAATCATTATAAATATCCTCACAAACACTTAACCAAAAGGAGGATGATTATCCTTGAAAAGACTTAGTCAAATTCTTTAGTTCTTATTCCTAGGAATTTCATGTCATCAAACAGCTTGCTTTGCTGGTATCAAGTCCTTCTATCCACACTCTACAAATTTTATTGTTATGGGTCTATTACAAATTGAGTCCCTACAATTGGCGCTGTCTGTGGGGAGGACTTGTACACTAGCAAGTGCGACGGTCGAAAAAAAAAAATCAAGAGCAACACTTTAAAAAAAAAAAACACCAAAATAATACAGTTTACAGCAACAAAATTCATTCAGAAGTCAACAATCACAAGAAACAAGAATATGCGAAAAATAAAAGAGACAAAACAAGTCTACTTCTTTATTAATATATGAAGAAAAAGTTACATCTCTTACAAGTGATGCCTGTGGGGCTTGTTCTAAAGCTAACTACAAAGACGGACGCCTAACAAAGCTGGCAGAGGAACAAAAGAAAGAAAGGAAAGCTGGTTATGAAGCAAAAGAAGAGGAAATGAAGGAGGGAAGGCTGGTTGAAGAGCAAAAGAAGAAGAGAGAAAGAGAAAAGAAGGAAGGAAGGCAACGTTGAGGGAAAAAGAGGCCGCAGCACCAGGCGTTTCCACCTCTTGGTTCCGCCTGGTTTCCTTCCCAACCCCATCGCTGCCAGCTTGGGGGGTTCACAGACCCACACCCAAGGGGAGGAGGTTACGTTCTTTCTGGATCCTCCTCCAAACAGCAAGGAGGGTTCCACCACTGGTTAGGTTGAAAAGGAGGAGAATCTTCGGCCTTCTCCTACCCCAACCCCAGCGTGACGTCCAGGGTCGGGGTGCCTTCCTTAGGACCGCCCTTTCCAAGGGCCAATAATTCATGTGGTGGGGCTCAAAATGCTATTTTTTATAGAACCCCTAGGCAGTGTCTTTGGGAGAGTGTAAGGTGAATGTTTGTCGAGTGTGAAGGAAAAGATTGCCCTAGAAACGCCTTATATAGAAGGCGAAAAATTGGTGAGAGCCAATTCGCATTAAATCCTAGGGAGAGATTTCCGGAGGCAATAATTCCGCCCGAATTCCAAGGGGTTTGTCCGCCGTTAGATCCTCGTAAATCCACAACTGACATTAATGAGGAGGCGCCTCATTAACGAGGAGGCACCGAAGCGTCAAAACGCGTTACTCAAGCAACCTAAGAGACGCCTCGTAATCAGAAGAGTCACTCCAAACGAAGAGGCAGAGCAGAGTAGGGTCTTCTCCTACCCCAACCCCAGCATGCTTTTGTTATTATTTTACTTGTAAAGTTTATTTATTTAATGTTTATTATATATTATAGCAATGTAGAATTAAATGGCTATGGATAAATAGATAAGATAGTAAATAAATGAGAAAACTAGGTACTGGACAGAACCAAGGCATTGCATGGTTCTCGGACTCAAGTCTCTGGGGAAACCAGATACCTCAGATGAGAAAACTAGGTACTGGACAGAATCAAGGCATTGCATGGTCCTCGGACTCAAGCCTTTGGGGAAACCAGATACCTCAGATGAGAAAACTAGGTACTGGACAGAACCAAGGCATTGCATGGTCCTCGGACCCAAGCCTCTGGGGAAACCAGATACCTCAGATGAGAAAACTAGGTACTGGACAGAACCTAAGCATTGCATGGTCCTCGGACCCAAGCCTCTGGGGAAACCAGCTACTTCAAACTGAAAACTAGGTACTAGACAGAACCAAGGCATTGCATGGTCCTCGGACTTAAGCCTCTGGGGAAACTAGATACCTCAGATGAGAAAACTAGGTACTGGACAGAACCAAGGCATTGCATGGTCCTCGGACCCAAGCCTCTGGGGAAACCAGATACCTCAGATGAGAAAACTAGGTAATGGACAGAACCTAGGCATTGTATAGTCCTCGGACCCAAGCCTCTAGGGAAACCAGCTACTTCAGACTGAAAACTAAGAATTAGACAGAACCAAGGCATTGCATGGTCCTTGGACCCTAGCCTCTGGAGAAATTAGTCATTCTAGAACGATCCGTGCGCCGGGCATAACCAAGGTTTTGTACTAACCGTAGGTCCAAACCTACGGTAGAGCCAAACCCTTTTGTGCAAAAGAAAGTTGCAAAGGCAGTTGAAAAGATTGTGATACAGATAGGAAAATAGGGTCCGGCAGGCCAGTACAATAGGCCTGGTAACGTCAAAATCCTCCTCCCCTCCCCAAGGGGTCGGACAGCAGAATTTTGAGGGGCTCTTGTGGGGCCCCAAATATTTGGTGACTCCGGCCCACTCAACATCAGGCCCAAAGCCCATGCCAAAAGAGAGAGAGAGAGCATAATCCGAGGATAAACGGACGAGGCCAAAGTCATTTAGGGGCCTCGCCGAGGAGGCCCATGTCCTCGGCGTACCGACGTCTAAGGAAAGGGGCTGTCACTCTCCCATTAAATGCATGCCACCGATATTCTGATTACATCAATGATGACTTGACCAGCCAACAGAGATGCCTTGGTCGCTTCAACTAACAAAAAGCCTGCAAAGGCGGTTGATGGGACAGGCACTCAAGTATAGGCTTGGATGATCAATAAGTGGACGGCAGAGATCAACTAAAAAAGGATATATAAGAGAGAGCACCCCCGCCAAAAAAAGGGATTCCTGATAGATGTCAGTTCTAAGTGAAGAGATCCTTGGATCGGATCCTCGGATTGGGCCGAGGATGAACTTCCTTCATAAACGCCTAGCAAAAATCATTGCTATAGTTCTCATAAACACTTCGTCAAAATCATTATAAATATCCTCACAAACACTTAATCAAAAGGAGGATGATTATCCTTGAAAAGACTTAGTCAAATTCTTTAGTTCTTATTCCTAGGAATTTCATGTCATCAAACAGCTTGCTTTGCTGGTATCAAGCTCTTCTACCCACACTCTACAAATTTTATTGTCATGGGTCCATTACAAATTGAGTCCCTACATTTGACGTTAAGCAAAAAGAGATGAACCAAGTAACGAAAAAGGAAGAACTAAAATCAATCAACCCACTCGAAGTCAATAAAAGAAAAAATAAACAAAAATACATAATAATGAAATTGATAGATAATCTACCTAATCACCTAAAAGATAAAAAAAGCTATTTACTAAAATTGAAAGATTCTGTTGTTGACATCTCATTTTGCAACCCGCATTTAACCTCTCCTAGAGAGTAAAAGGGTAATTTTGTCTTGGAAATATGCATCTTGATTCTAGCCATTAGATCCTTAATCTCATTTCACCAAAATGATCTTGATGTTGTAACGATCAAATCGACTGGTCATAAGCTCTAATCGGAACACCCGATTGAAAGTTATCATCAAATCAAGTTTTAATGGCCGAGATGCACTATCACAAATTGAGTCCGACTATAAGTGATTATGAAAAATTGATTTCAATTGGTTATAAGTGTAATCAATTTGAGATCAATGATATGTCACAATTTGATTGGTTAGGACTACATTTTATGGTGAGATTGCATACATCTAATTAATTAGATAGTTAAACATTAATTATTCAATGAGTAATTTGTGCAATTATCTTTTAATTAGAGTAAATTTGGAACCAATTAAGTCTGAAATGGGAGTGATTGGAGCCATTTAATGTTAATTGGGAGCGAATTTGGGACTTGTTAATGTTAGTTGTGTTGAAACCATTTTTTAACAAATGACCTCTGCTCACCATTTCATTAATATCTCATAGAATATTTTAAATCTGTAAATGAGATTAATTTTCCAAGAAACTAGACATCAAGGGCTTCAATTTGAGCGCAAGAACGAGACAATTCCGATCAGAATTGAGTCAGATATGATTTTTCAAAGTTGAATCTATAGACTGTTACAGTAGCTATGGGAAAACCGAATTGTGGCTTGCTCCTCACTTCCACCAATCTCTTCATTTAATACACCAGATTTTTCCCATGGCTAAAATGAGGTCTACATTCACGATTCTTTGTCAACCCTCATTAAATAGCCTTTTATTCATATTTTCTCCACTACTACTATATAAACCCTCCATCTCCTTCATTCTAAAACACAAAAAAAAAAAAAAAAAAAAAAAAACCCTCTCTCTTCCCTTCTCTTGAGTTCTAGTGAAGTTGAGTAGTCTTGTCATATCTTGGTCTTCCTGAAACTTAAGGTATTGAGTGAGACTTATTCTTTCTCTCATAACTCTTCTTTTCCTCCACCCTTAGGATCTCTACCAAAAGTCTCCTCCTCCACCATATGGATCTTGCATGAAGGTATAATCCCTTTCCTTAACTTGTTTCTTGTGCTGCCATGATGAGAATTTAGGATTAAAGCATGATAGTAACTATTTAAATTCTCTTGAATATGTTTGAATGTTCTTAAATGTTCTTATGTGTTCTTGGTTGTTTATGTATAACACTAATTTTAATCTTAAATCCACATAAAAAATATGAAAAACATGTTTGTTTAATAATTCTTTCAAATCCTTGAATCTAAGGTAGCACCATCCACACAATGAATTCAACATGCAAATTGATGGATAACATATTGGATGATGTGATATGAATGTTGGCCACCAGAGTCTAGAAGACCGATTTCACTGGGAGGTGAGTGCCTAACACCTTTTCACCTTATAACATAGCCTCCGAACTTAGATCAAGGATTAGTAGATCAAGTGCTTATCCTTGTAATTTTCAATTTCTAGATTGTAACTAAGAAACAAAGCTATGTACTTTATCTTAGATTGTATCTAGAACTAAAGCCATTTAATTTTCCTTTGATCAATGTAAATTCAATTGCAAATTAATAAAATGATGAATTTTTCAATGTTGGTTTTCTTATTTATCCTAATAATTAAATAAGTGGCGACTCCATTGTAAAACCCTTAATCTAAAGAGGAAAATATAATTAGTCGAACCTCCATTTTGAGAGGTAATAACACGACTCCACCCATTCACGTGGGTTTGGCCCAACACTCGGGCCGGGGGCGCGGTCTCTCACATCTATAGACATACCTATTGCTTGTATTAAGTGTAGGAAATATGGACACCATGTTATGTAATGTGGAAAATGAGAAAAAGCTAAGAAACAAACAGATAATAAAGAAAAGACAAAAATGAAACAAGATGGAACAAACATAAAACTAGTAACTCTACAAGACTTAATAACAAAAGCAAAAATAGTAATACAAGAAATAAAAGAAATTAAAGAAGATAATTTCACAGACATAGATGAACAAAATATTGCAAAAATAATAAATTTAAAATAATTTTCTAAACCCATGATAGACCCCCTTCATTAGAAAAAGATGTTTCAAAAAACGATAACAATAGACAGAATTTCTTGAGTTTAATTGACAGAGTAATTTTTCAAAAATGACATACATAAATCACTTTAGTAATTAATAAAGAGTTTTCTTTGACAGAAATTGCTTTAATACACTCAGGTGCTGACATGAATTATATACAAGAAGGACTAATACCTTTAAAGTATTATGAAAAATCATCTGAAAGATTAACTCAAGCTAATGGAGAAAAGCTCATAATTAATTACAAAATACCCAATGTTCACATATGTAACGATGGAATATGTTTTGAAACTGTTTTTGTTTTAATTAAAGGCCTTTCTTCTAAAATTATTTTAGGAAATCCGCTTATGGCCTTACTTTATCCATTCTTAACAACAGATAAAGGAATTAAAACTATTGTGTTAGGAAAAGATATACTTTTTAAATTCATTTTACCACCAATCCCGAAAGAAATCTATTCACTTGATAATACTTCCATAATAAATGAAATTGACAAAGAAAGATTTTACAGGAAAAACAAACACTTGTTATCTTTAAAGTTAGAAATAATATATGAAAGAATTGCTGATCAATTGACAGATCCTGTATTGAATAATAAAATAAAGGTATTCAGACAACAGATTGAGACAAAAAATTTGTTCTAATCTCCCTACTGCTTTTTGGCATAGGCACCGACATATTGTACAATTGCCTTACCAAAAAGACTTTAATGAAAGACAGATACTGACTAAAGCTAGACCAATACAAATGAACAATGAATTATTAGAACACTATAAAAAAGAAATTGAAAATCTTTTAATTAAAGATTTAATCAGAAAAAGCAAGTCTCCTTTAAGCTGTGCCGCTTTTTATGTTAATAAACAAGCAGAATTGGAACGAGGAGTTCCAAGATTAGTTATAATTATAAACCTTTAAAAAAAGCATTGCAATGGATAAGATATCTCATTCCCAATAAGAAAGATTTACTTGACAGACTTCATGAAGCAACAATATTTTCTAAATTTGATATGAAAAATGGATTTTGACAGATACAGATAGATGAGAAAGACAGATATTAAACTGCATTTACAGTTCTTTTTAGTCATTATAAGTGGAATGTCATGCCTTTTGATTTAAAAAATGCACCTAGTGAATTTCAAAACATAATGAATGACATATTTACACATTTTACAGATTTTTCAATTGTTTATATAGATGATGTCTTAATTTTTTCTAAATCAATCGATGACCATTGGAAACATTTAGATATATTTGTTAAAGTTATTAAACATAATGGATTAGTTGTCTCAGCCACGGAGACAAATTTGTTTCAAGATAAAATCCGATTTTTAGGTCATAATGTTTATAAGGGAACCTTAAGCCCCATTTATAGAGCCATTTAATTTGCAGATAAATTCCCAGATGAAATAAAAGATAAAAATCAGTTACAAAGATTTCTTGGCAACCTAAATTATGTTTCAGATTACTTTCAAGGATTAAGAAAGATATGTAGATTTTTCACTTTTGTTTCTCAAGAAAAAAAAAGAAAAAAGAAAGATATGTAGACCCCTGTATAAAAGGCTAGAAAAGAATCCTCCTCCATGGGCAGACATACATACTATGATAATCAGACAGATAAAAAAATATGTTAAGCAACTCCCATGTATTGTTATTCCTTCCCCCCAATACTTTTAAAATTATTGAGACAGATGCTTCTGACATAGGTTATGGTGGAATTCTAAAACAAGTAGCAAAAAATGATGCCAAAGAACAAATTGTTAGATTCCGTTCTTGCTCTTGGTCAGCTACCCAACAGAATTACAGCACTATTAAGAAAGAAATTTTATCTATTATATTATGTGTTTCAAAATTTCAAAATGATCTTTTTAATCAAAAGTGTTTAATCCGAGTTGATTGTAAAAGTGCTAAAGAAGTTCTATAGAAAGATGTTCAAAATCTTGTCTCTAAACAGAGTTTTGCTAGATGGCAAGCTATTTTAAGCGTTTTTGACTTTGATATTGAATATATTAAAGGAGAAACTAATTCAATTCTTGATTTCCTAACCCGTAAATTCCTACAGGGAAGATGAGTTCCCCCTCAGATAAGAGCAACTCCTCAAAACCCAGAACTAGACAGTCTTATGCTGCTACTCCTATTCCCCCTAGCAAATTCCTCACTTGCCCTTCTTTCACCTCACCTGCTCTCTCTTCAAACAGACCCCAAGAAAGATCCCCTTTGACATGTAGTCCAAACCCCTTTGATCCACTCTCCCTAAGCCCCACTCCAACAACCAAACAGACATATGCTTCGCCCTATACTCCTTTAAAAAAATCATTTAAAATAGTCGCATCCTCTTTTCCCCCTTTAACCTCTCCCTTCAACCAACCAAAGTACAGATCCTCTACCTCTCAGGAAGTCCAAGTCCCAAAAGAAGACCACAGTATTGAACTCCTGAAAGATTCTTGGAATTTTATTCTATGGATTAAACAAGAATACTAGCATATAACAGATATCCTCTCCGTAGTCAGACAGCTCATACCCCCAGGATGGGAACACCCTAAGACAGAAGCATTAAAAACCCAAAAATTTTATGAGTTTATTTTAGTTGATACAAACTTAATCCTGGTAACACATATGCCTTGCTCCCAAGACCCAAACAAAATTGGCTACTCTAAAGTAGTCATAAAACAGATCCTCACCCCCTCCCAATGGAAAGCATCACCCTAGATCACTAAGAACTTTTCCCAACCCTTTGACCGTTAGTTTTATAATTATTATGACTATGTAGAAGCCTAGGATAGGTTCCTTCGATTCCAAAATAATATTTACAGACATATTTGGTTTTTTTGCTTTGATATGTATAGAAAGAAAGACATAATGATGCTAAGATGGTTCATTGACTAGTGGAATTCCCATGGTCGTGAAGCTATGATTCCCCCTCCTGAACTCCTAAAAGCCTATGAGACTTTCAAGAAAGAACCAGGCATACCGCATCTTAAGCACTTTCCACATCTTTTACAATTTTATTACAGGTTTCTAAATCTTCCATGGATTATTAGATGGGAATACAAGATAGAAAGACATCCCCAGCATCCTTTTCCCATGCTCACTAGAAAGTTTAAATTAAAATGGTGGAATAAGTTTAATTTTGATCATATTTGCTAGGAACTATAGAAAAAACCCTCTCCTTCGCAAACAAAAAGTTCTAATTTCCTTCTAGAAAAGAGCCAAGTCCAGTTCTAGCTTGCCTCTGTCTCAGACAGAAGACAACTTAAGAAGCAATTACTTGAAGCTACATCACAAATTTCGAACGATGAAGATGACACAATGATAGAATCTTCCTCTCCAAATTATGGGATTCACCCAGAAGCATTCCAAGACTCTCAAGATCCCTATGACATATGATAGTCCTCTCAGGCAGACCCTCCAAAGACAATTATGACAGATCACTATTCACTAGCACGCGTGAATAGCTTCCAGACAGACCATCCACACAGATCCAGAAAGATATTTTTGACAGATTACTATTCATCTACACGCGTAAATAGTACCCTGACAGATTCATTAGAAGTCACTTTATGAAAGACCACTGTTCATCAATAGTATTTTCCACAATATTCTACTAGTCGCCACCGACAGATTAACTTGAGTTAACTAACTTAGGTTATTTTTGAAGACTTACCATGGTTTATCTCATCTATAAAAAAATAGACTCCGAAGACAGAAGATAGGTTCAAATTTTAGAAGTCTGAATTATAGGTTGAAAGAAAATAGCCCTCTCCCTCTTTTAGAAAGACTCTTGTAATCCTTCCTCTCTTGTAATCCTATAACCCTTCCCTTTAAAAAAAATCTTGTAAACTTTCAGTTTCAAAGACAGATTTTACTTTATAATCTTGTAACTCTTCAGACAGATGTTTTCAGTTTTAATCAAAGACAGAAGTTTTTATTCAAGTAAGATTTTACTAGTTTCTATTTTCATATTCTGTATTCCGTTTTAAATTATTTTGAATATATCTATTTTGCTATTTTCTTCTTTATTATCTATTTTATCATTGTTTATGCTTCCATATTATTGCTGTGCCCCCAAAATTTTTCAAATAATTTATATACTTATATTTGTTAAAATTAAATTTTTTACTAATTTGAATTATTAAAAAAATATTAATCGACTCTTTTGGGAAAGAAAAAACGAATTTTATGGAACTTAAAATAAATGTTAAAAAATTATATTATCTCGTAAAAATAATGATACAAAAACTCCCACTCAAATTCATTATTTTTAAAAAAATAATACTTAATAGTTAATACATAACTATTCTTTAGTGATTCTAATACAATTATATTTAAGGTATGCTGATAAATAAAATTCATTGTCAATCTAAAATAAAATACTTATTTGGTATGAGTACTAAAATATTGTCTAAGGAGTCTTAAAATTTTGTGAGCATAGTTCTAACAATGCATTTTTCAAACCATGTATTCAGTGTGTCTAATTATATCTCACATTTTCTTCTTCTTCAATTTATTGTTATTTTATTTTTATTTTTATTTTTATAGTAATTAATATTTTAATCTTTAAGATATAAATGAATGTGAAGTTACATGAGATGTCAATGGAAAAGAAATTAGTTTTTTTTTTTTTTTTTTTTTTTTCAAATTGGTTGTAGTGATTTACTTTGTTATTTGTTGCTCAATTAATTGTTATTTATTTAGATAACCTTTGTATTCTATTAATTTGTTAATGGTAAATAAATGAATTCTTCCTTTTTTTTTTCTTTTTTCTTTTTTGAAGTAAAATTCAAATGCTTAAAAGCTTAACAGTTCAACTAAAACAAAATTATCTCATAACACATAAATAAAACTAAAGGTATATTACATATAAAACATAAATGCCCAATTTTTTTATAATTTTAATTTAGTTATCTCACACAAAATATAAAAACTTTGCTCAACTTTTCAAGCAAAACATAACTATGTATCAACTTGTGTGTGTGCACGTGTGACGGCGTGTATTCATTTGTGATATGAGTTCATATAATATCATTTTGTCTTACGGTTGGCCCTCAAGGGAAGATTTACGACTCCATTATTGGTGACTAGTCTCTTGAACTTGGTAGGGAGAATATATCTTTTGGATTAATTTTTTATTTCACCTCTCATTGATTTTTCAACGTAAGTTGAAGTCGTCTTCATTCTAACCACTCTTAAAAAGATAGGAACTAACTCCCATTCAAATTACAAGCAAATTATAATTTGAAACAAAGCAAATCCTAATCCTAACTATACATTCCAATCCATTATACATTTAATTTAACTTCAAATATTTATTTGTTTTATCATTATTTTTAAACTTCAAAACTAAGTGCTTGGTCTTATCCCTTGCAAAAAGGATGCAATTGCACGATCCCTAAGTGCTTGGTCTTGACTTCTACGGTCCCAAGTCCCTGCACGTAGCCTGTGGTGGATTGGAACATGTGCATTAACAATGCAATTGTATAATACATGTGGCAAATGGCAATAATGTGGTAGAGCGCCTGCCTAGTAATTACCAAGTATTTACTTGTCTGGAATAAAAAAAAAATCATAAACCAAATATTTACTTCAACACAGACAAAATAATATTTAGAAAAAATAATCAATAATTTATATGTTAGAGGAAAAATTACTATAAATAATAAAGGGCCTCCACAAGATCCATCACATTTCTCACCATATAAAATAGTTGGCTTGAATAAATACACGTATTTCCAAAGGTAATGTCCAAAGGCAAGTTTAAAATGCTAACAAATTCCCGTCTTTTATTTTTTTAAAACAATTTACAACCTGTTCCTTTCTGGCCTGCACTAGAGTTGGCGAACTTGATTTCGAAGAAGAAAGTCGGTACTTTCTGCTAGAAAAGATTTGTTAATTAAAGAAGTTGGTATTTGTGTACAATTTGGAATAAATCAATAGATTAAACAATAACAAGTACTAATTGACAAATCAATGAATGCTAATCCTATTGTGTACAAATTCTTAAAACCACCGACTAATCAGCAAAGATAGCTCATAATAATTTTAATGCAATCGATTCTTCCACACAATACGGCTTACGCGTGCAATCCCAACGTTGACAACTTCCTCACGATGTCTCAAACCTACGCACTTTGCAAATCAAATTTACCCTTTTAACCTCCACATCTTCACATTATTACAATTCACCATCCCTGCACAGGCCACCGCTTTTCAGAATCAGGAAGCCACGAAGACCACTTGCTCTTCATCTTCTTCTTCATCTTGTTCATCTCTTTCTTCACCTTCTCGGCCTCATCGTCTCTTTTTCTTGAGCTGAAAACCCTTCTCAGAATCCCCCATGTTTTGTTCCTGTTATTACGTGTAGTAGTGTCATCAATGGTATCGTACTCGTTCTCGTTCTCGTTGATGCTTGCCCTCATAGACTGCGAGAGCCTCTTGTAGCCGGTGATTCTGTCGCAGTCTGAAGTTATACTCTCTGGTACGAGGGCTGAGTTGTATGACCTTCCAAGCCTAATGGAAGAGCCTCTCTCCAACCTGAAACTCCTTGTGGGTTCCATATTTTTTTGAGTTTGGTTGGTATTACTATTACTTTTTAAGGCAGGGATAGGTTTAGTGTTCTTGGTAGCGTGAGGAGTCGTTTTTTTTGTGGGAATAAATGGATATTGTTAATGTGAATGAAGTAGTAAACTGACAGTCTAAGATAAGAGAGTCATCAGCCTGGCTGGTCAGTGGTCGCCTTTTTTTTGGGAGTATTTTGCTATATTTTAACCTTAAAACGAAATTTCGCATGATTGAAGGTTTTGAAGTTTGATGGTTCCACAACTTTCACTGTCGCTATAACATGAGTTATGCAGAAGATTACAGAAATGAAAAGAGAAGAATCATCTTGTAGGTTTGTCACCTGTGGTGGTGGGAATTTTTGTTGAAATTTGACAAATTCTCGTAGATATCTTAATTGCTTTCCCTTTCAATGGACGGTTTTGAGTACAATATGGAAAATTTTGCCTTATAATTGTCTAGAATCTAGAGTCTAGACCATTTCAAGAGGACCTAGTGGCATTTATTTTTTTAAATTAAAAAAAATAAAAAATTTGTTCAATTTAAATAATAAGCTCAAATAGAACTGATAGAAATTGTTGATTAAATTATTTCTCCCTTCCTTCCAAATTGGTTGGCCTATTTAGAAAAATCCAATTATTTAGAAAAACATCATTAATGGCCTTATTTTTTTTTAAAAAGTTAAAATTTCCTAAATTACCCTTCAACACAAGTATTAAAAAAAATTTTAAGAAATTTTTTTTTCTAGTATTGGTGCCAACTGCTAAGTAATTTCAAAGTTATTGTAAATTTCAAATGGCCACATAATACGAAGGATGTCATATTCATTCAACAAGACAATGCTAAGCCTCACATTGACCCGAATAACTCTGAATTTCTTGAAGTTGCACCAAGTGATGGATGTAATATAGATTTATTCTGTCAACTGCCTAATAGTCCAGACATGAATGTTTTGGATCTTGGATTTTTTAGAGCTATTCAATCATTGCAGCATCAAGAAGTACTTTCAACAGTTGATGATTTAGTCAATGCAATAGAAAAAGCTTTTCACGATTTGCCATCACAAAGCCTAAATCGCGTTTTCTTAACTTTGCAACAATGCATGATTGAGGTGATAAAAGATTTTGGGGGAACCAATTATAGTTGCCGCATATGGGAAAAGAAAAATTGGAGAAGTATGGTCTTCTTCCCCTTCAACTTAGATGTGATCGTGATAATGTGGAAAAAGCCATCCTTCACCTCCAGTAAATGGTTTTCATTCATTTTTAGCAACTTCTATTTTACTCTATTTTCCCCAATTTCTTTGCTCTTGTACGTATTTTTTGTATCCTCTATAGACGGCTCTTTGTTGAAGGTTTTTTGTTTTTGAGGAAAAAAAAAAAAAAAAAAAACTGAATAAGAATGTGTATATGGATTAAGACGTTTAGCTTTTGTTTTTCTTTGTTGAAAGTTTTTTATTTTTATTTTTTTATAATTTGAATAAAGATAGCATGTATAGTGGATTTCAAAATTTAGGTTTTTAATTTTTTTTTAATTAAAAAAAATGCTCCCACAAATAAATTAAGGGCATAAAAGGAATGTTAATAAATTAATGGTGTTTGACTTTTTAAACATAACATAATTTTGAGACATTCCAAAATAGAATACAGGTCAAATAATTTGGGACGAAGGGAAAACTACATATAAATGTAGGTATAGACGTATAGTGATACAATATTTTCAGAGAAGGAAACATGAAATAAATCATGCTAATTGTTATTCAGAAATAATAATACTAATCTATGCTACTAATAACAAGATTCTCTCGTTTGACTTTCATCATTTTGTGTACCAGAATACTCTTGAATTCATATATTTAGAAAGTTTAAATGGTAGGGTTTAGATATGTAATCTATACTACTAATAACTGTATTTCCCTATTTGGGTTTCATAATTTTGTATACCAAAATACCCTCAAATTCATATGTTTAGAAAGTTTAAACAGTAGGGCTAGATATGTCAAAGTACTAATTTAAACACTCTTAAATTTTAGATAAATTTAAAAAAGTACTCTCTCTCTCTCTCTCTCTCTCTCTCTCTCTCAAGTTTAGCTAATTTATTTTAATTCAATCCCCTTATCTACATCCCTCAAAATTAGGCACTTCCATCTCTCCTTATTCCTTTTGAAAGGCAAGTCAGGTTACTAAAATCAAACAATGCCTCTCTTCCTTGGATTATTATTATTATTATTAGGAGAAATTACACTTTGCCACTCTAAACTATACACTAGATTATACTTTGTACCATAAACTATTCGAATACACACTTTACAATCTAAACTATCACACTTATCACACTTAGCACTCCAACGTTACTTTTACCGTTAAGTTAGACAAAAATTAATAGTATATGACTTGCACATGATTTTCACTTAAGTGGCACATTATTTAAAGCCCAAAACACCCTTTTCACAAACAATTAAAAACAAATGCTTTTTTTTTTCTTTTTCGTTTTCCAGGTTTCTCTCTCTCACTCTCTCTCTCTCTCTCTCTCTCTCTTGCGCGTACAGCTCTTCCTAGCAGCTTTTCTCCTCTTTCTCATTATTTAGTTACTCATTTCCCCAAATAAAACATACAAGTTATCTCTTAGTCCCAAAATCAAAATTTTTTCAAAGCCCTAAATTATATCCCCAAATCATTGAGACATTTGCAACAACTTCATTAAAGGGGATTCTTTGTTTTGGAACCGTTGATGACCTATTTCTTTTTTTCGCTGTTTTTTCAATTGGGTTCTCCTTGTTTTTCATTTTTTGTACCTAGGTCGTTTTTTGTTTACTGTATCTTGGTTGTTAGTGTTAGAGATATATTAGACATATTAGCCCAATGTAATAGGCCCAAACCCATTTCTGCTTGAACTAGTAGTCTAGGGTTTACTCACCTATAAATACTCATGTTAGGGTTTATTGTAACACAGGTTATTGTACTACACTCTTACATAATAAAGATGTAGCCCTTAAGGGATTCCTCCGTGGACGTAAGACAACAAGGCTGAACCACGTAACTCTCGTGTTCTCGGTGTTCCTATTCTATACTTATCATTCCACATCTACTCTAGCATATACAACATGGTATAACATATCGCGTTGCTAATAATATATTTAACAAGTAGCTATGTGATAAAATTGGAATATGGGTTATGTATATTTGTTGTAGTAATCGATTTTGGTTTAAATGCTGCAAAAAAAAAATGTTTAGGAAGTTTAAATCTTGTTAATTCATTTGGTGGTGTCAATAGTAGTCACTCTCATGTGGTATTTTATAACTAATATGCAAAACCGAAAATATAATGATACTACAATTTACAGTTCTATTGTTTGTTCACTTTCCGAATGTGACTAGCCTTAGTAATGGTGCACCCTTTTAAGCGTTTTTTAGTTCCACTTTGTCAATGTTTATCGTTTGGTGGTGTCAGTAGAGTCACTCTCACGTAATACTTTTATATCTAATTTGCAAAACGGAAAATGTTAGAATACTTTGTTTTGGTATCGCTTATGATTTTGTTTTGGTCTTAGAGACAACGTGTATATTTGATTTGGGGAGAAGAGCAACTGAACAATGAGAAGCAAGAGAAGAGCTGCTGGGCTAGAGAGAGGGCCCGAGGACCTGTGTGCATGCGAGAGAGAGACTTGAAAAAAAAAAAAAAAAGCATTTGTTTTTAATTGTTTGCAAAAAGGGTGTTTTGGTTTTTAAACAATGTGCCGCTTAAACATATATCATGTGTAAGTCATGTGCTATTAATTTCTGTCTAACTTAACGGTAAAAGTAGCACCGGGGTGCAATATGTGATAAATGTGATAGTTTAGGGTGTGATGGGACTGACAAGATAGACTACCCAGGACGAATCCTTTAAGACTGACGAAGCTGCCTTGACAGACGAAACAACTAAGCACCCCGGAAATATAACCGCACCACTGACGAAGGGAAAGAAGCCATTAAATGAAGTCAATAAGTGATTCGGGCGGTTACGAGGCCAATTGTGCAGACCGTTGAAGGCCCATTAAGGACCATATTTCTGGGGGGTGAGACGTTACCCAAAGGAGCATTAAAACCACCATAATAGCCACAACGGCTAGGGGACACAAGAATGTATATATAACATTCCAAGCATTAATATAAGGGACATAGACACTGAGAAATACTTCTTGTCATATTATATTATATTATTCTTTTCCAAAGAGTTTCCTTAGACTAATTTTGGCATCAGAGATGTTGTGGCAGGCACCACACCGATGACCATTCTAAAGGAGCTACCTTATCATTTCTATAATCACAGATATGAGGGCTTGACTCCATCTGGATGCATCTACTTCTACTAACGAGTTTGCACTTCATCAATTTGGCATCGTCTGTGGGAAACGAAATTTTCGTATTTAGATTCAAAAATGTAAACGTAGTTTCCATCAACTACTATATTCAGATGAAATCCCATTTGGATTCAACAACCTTTGCTCAGCAAGTCTAGGCTTTTGCGACCGCTGTTGAAGAGCTCACCAGGCAAAATCAGGAAATTAAACTACGACTTCAACAGGAGGAGAATCGATCTAGAGCCAACCAGAAGGATGAGGGAAATAGCCATTGAAGAAGCGACCGCCGAGGGCTTGCTACTCCAAATGAACAAAACTCAGATCTTCAAGAGAGATGGGGAGGGAGATGGACGAGCTGAGGAACGCCATTAAGGAAAAAACAGACTGGAGTGTAGATAGAATGGTTAGGGCAACAAATTTGCCTTTCACTACGGCAATCCTGGAATGTCCAGTGCCGTCAAAATTTTGATTGCCTTAACTTGAGCCATTTGACAGGCTTAAAGACCCCCAAAACCACCTTAACACCTTCAAGACGACACTAGGCCTTCAACAGCTCCCTGACGAGATACTGTGTCGTTCCTTCCCCACCACTCTTAAAGGAGTGGCAAGAAAATGGTTCACTAAGTTGCCAATAGTGTCCATTGATAGCTTCGAGCAACTGAGCAACGCCTTTTTACACCATTTCATTGGAGGACAACGCCGTAAGAGGCCAGTGGACTATTTGCTCACCATTAGACAAGAAGAGAAAGAAACCCTGAGGTCATATGTGAAACGCTTCACTCGGGAGAACTTGGAAGTGGATGAAGCTGACGACAAGGTGCAGCTGATGACTTTCAAGGCAGGATTGAAGTCCAAAGAGTTCATGGCTTCACTCGCAAAGAATCCTCCAAAGGCGATGGCAGAAATACTTCTGAAGGCACAGAAGTACATGAATGCTGAAGATGCATTAGCTGCCATAAGAGATATGGAAAAGGTAGGAGACAAGGGGAGGAAAGATGACGATCGCAAAGGATAAAAAAGGGAGCGCCCAGATCGTCGGACTAATGAAAGGAGTAAAAGAAAGGACGATAGACCTCCCAGAACGGTAAAATTCACTCTTTTAATTATGTCTGTTGATAAAATTTTAACGCAGATTAAGGATGAGCACTACCTCAAATGGCCAAGGCCATTACATTCATCCCCTAACGTCTGTGATAAGAATAAGTATTGCCGGTTTCACAAAAATTATGGCCACTACACTGAAGATTGCCGGGACCTAAAAGAACAGATAGAGGAGTTGATACGGAAAGGAAAACTGTAGAAATACGTGAAGAAGGGGGAGTTTAGTAAGTTCAGAGACGGTAACAAAAACCAGCGCGATTCCTCACCCAGAGATGAGGATCACACATTCCAGCCTTCGCAGAATGTAATCGAAGGGATAAAGACAATTGCAGGAGGGCCATTCACAGGCGGGTCATTTAAATCCCTCAAGAAGGCATGTCAGAGGCAGGTGAACAATGTCCAGATGTTACCTCCATTTAAGCAAAGATGGATGGACCAGGACATGTCTTTCAACGAGGAAGATGTTAGGGGAGTGAAGCAGCCACATAACGATCCCTTAGTCATAATGCTCACGATAGAAGGATTTAATACTAAGAGGATCCTCGTGGACAATTGTAGCTCCGCAGACATCATCTACCTTCCCACTTTCCAATAGTTGAAGCTAGATCCAAAAAGACTGCGTACGTTTGACTCCCCCCTCGTTAGTTTTAGTGGAGACAGAGTATATCCCAAGGGCATAGTGACGTTGACGGTAACAATGGGGACCTACCCAAGGCAATTGACTTGTCAGTTAGACTTCTTGGTGGTAAACTGCCCCTCATCTTACAATGTGATTATTGGAAGACCCACACTCAACCGATGGAAGGCAGCCACGTCCACCTATTGCCTAAAGGTAAAGTTCCCAACGTAGAACAGTGTTGGCGAGGTAAAAGGAGATCAAGTCTTAGCTAGAGAGTGCTACCAGGCCGTCTTGGTTGTAAAGGAGAACCATACATAGATGATCGAAGAGAATGAGGAAGATAAAGTGGAAGCCCTGGAAACAGTGAAACTAGCCGAAGGAGAGACAACCAAGACAACAAGAATAGGGACGACGCTAAGCCCTGAAATGAGAACAAGGCTCGTCTAGTTCCTTAAAGAAAACCTGGACATCTTCGCATGGAGTCACGAGGACATGCCAAGCATATCTCCAGAAGTCATTCAGTATAAGTTAAATGTGGACTCGGAGTAAAAGCCCGTCCAGCAAAGACGAAAAGTCTTCGCCCTAGAACGAGACCAAGTGGTTACAAACGAGGTTAACAAACTGTTGACAGCAGGCTTCATCCGGGAAGTGTACTATCCTGACTGGCTCACAAATGTTGTACTAGTGAAAAAAGCGAATGGGAAGTGGAGAATGTGCGTAGACTTCATGGATCTGAACAAGGCTTGCCCGAAGGATAGTTTCCCTCTACCAAGGATAGATCAGCTTGTGGATTCTACAGCCAGGCATAAGTTACTAACATTCATGGACGCTTTTTAAGGATACAACCAGATAAAAATTGCTGAAGAAGATTAAGAGAAAATTGCTTTCATCATAAGTCAAGGGCTCTATTGCTATAAGGTAATGCCCTTTGGACTAAGGACTAAAGAATGCAGGAGCTACTTATCAGAGGTTAGTGAACAAAATGTTCAGCAAACAGATCAACAGGAATATGAAAGTATACATGGATGACATGCTCGTCAAGAGTAAAGAAGAACTTGCCCATTTGAAGGACCTGAAGGAGACATTCGCCACCCTTAAACAATACCAGATGAAGTTAAATCCTAGTCAGTGTGTTTTTGGTGTAGCTTTAGGGAAATTCTTAGGATTCATGGTGTTCTAGAGAGGGATAGAAGCAAACCCGGAGAAGGTGTAAGCCATAATCAACATGACATCGTCCAAGACCGACAAGGAAGTTCAGAAACTCACAGGAAGTATTGCCGCTCTTAATAGGTTCGTCTTTAAAGCGACGGACAAATGCTTGCCCTTCTTCAAGACCTTGAAGCAAGCTTTTACATGGATCGACGAGTGCAAAACAGCATTTTAGGAACTCAAACGTTACCTTAGTAATCCACCCTTCTTAAGTCCGTCCAAAGAAGGAGAAAAAACTTATATTTGTACTTGGCAGTATTAGCTACGGCCATGAGTGCAACCTTGATTTGAGAAAAGGGCAAGAAACAGCTCCCAGTTTACTACGTCAGCCAAGCTTTCCAAGGTGCTGAGGCCAAGTATCCAAGGATTAAAAATATTGCATTCGCATTAATAGTAGTCTCACACAAACTATGACAGTATTTTCAGGCAAATCCTATCCTGGTAATGATAGACCAACCCATCAAGAAGTCCATGAACAAACTTGAGGCAGCTGGGAGAATGGTCCAGTGGGCAATTGAACTTAGCCAATTTGACATTAAGTACCACCCCAGGAGAGCCATTAAGGCATAAGCTTTGGCGAACTTCATCGCCGAATTCACCCTCCCAGACGAGGACAGTCTCACCAACGAGGTAGAACAATGGACGGTACAGACCGATGGTTCGTCAACCCAAAAGAGGGGGGAGTAGAGGTCGTCATAACCACCCCTGACGGAGAAGTGCTCAAATATGGAATTCAACAGAAATTCTTGGCCACCAATAACGAGGCCGAGTACGAAGGGATACTGACGAGACTGAGACTCAGAAAGGCACTCGGAGCTAAGAAACTGTTAGTCCAAAATGATTCAAAAGTGGTAATAGGACATATCAAGGAAGAGTATGAAGCAAAGAAGGAGTGAATGCAGAAATACCTCAAGCTAACAAAGCATCTGACTCAAGAATTTGATAAGGTGGAATTTGTACAGATTCCCAGAAGCTAAAATACAGTAGCAGCCGAAGTTGTGAAGATGGCATTGTCGAAAGAAGGGCAACAAGCATGGGCTTGGTGATGGAAGTCCAGAAAAGCCCCAGCATTGAAGAAATCCCCACATTCATAATCCAGAGCACAGGCAACTGGATGACACCAATCATATCCTTTCTATAGGATCTGCACCTCCCTCAAGACATCGAGGAGGCCAGGAAGGTCAGGAAGAGAGCAACTAGGTTCACGATCCTGAATGACACGTTATACAAGAGAGGCTTTTCCATGCCTTACCTAAAGTGCATGGACGAAGAAGAAGCCAAATATATTCTAGAAGAGATCCATGAAGGAGTTTGTGGAGACCATGCAAGCCCCAGATCACTGGTAAGTAAAGTTATCAGAACAGGTTATTTCTGGCCTACAATGCAGATAGATGCAAGAGAGCTTGTCAAGAAGTGCAACAAGTGCCAAAGGTTTGAGAATGTCCAATGCCTTCCAGTAGAAAGGGTGTAAGTTATTGACGAAGCCAATAGAATGACAAGATCCCTAAAAGGGTGTAAATCACAAAAAGAAAAAATGGCTAAGTAACAAGATTCCGCCTAGACAGATGCAAGAGAGCTTGTCAAGAAGTGCAACAAGTGCCAAAGGTTTGAGAATGTCCAATGCCTTCCAGCAGAAAGGGTGTAAGTTACTGACGAAGCCAATAGAATGACAAGATCCCTAAAAGGGTGTAAGTCACAAAAAGAAAAAATGGCTAAGTAACAAGATTCCGCCTAGACAGATGTAAGTTACTGAAGAAGCCAATAGAATGACAAGATCCCTAAAATGGTGTAAGTCATAAAAAGAAAAAATTGCTAAGTAACAAGATTTCGACTAGACAGATGTAAGTTACTGACGAAGCTAAAAGAATGACAAGATCCCTAAAAGGGTGTAAGTCACAAAAAGAAAACAGGCTAAGTAACGAGATTCCGCCTAGACGGATGTAAGATTACTAAAGAAGCCAAAATACAAGAACCTTGCAACAAATCTGCTCAAGATGCTACTCAAAGGCTCAGGCTAAATCTGAGCCGCAAGAAATCAACTAAGTAACAGAACCCACATAAACAAGAATAGGTTATTAACGAGAAAAAGGAAAGGTCACAACTAAAATTTTTTGGCCAAGTACAAAGCATTAATACAAAAAGGAAAGCTATAGGAACAAAAATCACAAGCAAGTAAGTACACAATCGCTGATTCAATTAAAGCCCAAAAACAGCGGGCAAATACTATTATTTTTACATCTAAACCAAAGGCCCATAAACACTAAGTGAAAGATATTGTTCTCAAAGTAGATAATAAAAAAAAAAAAATTGTTCTAAAATTAGACTTACAAAAGGCCCAAAACATAATGGGCACCCCAAAAAAAAAAAAAAATTTGCTAAGTAACAGGTTCAGGCGTCGGCGGCAGCGTCATCTCCAATAGTGGCATTCTCAGGAGCATTACCTTCTGGAGCAGAGGACTGAGTAGCTTCATCAAGCGCCATCTCCTTGTCCACCTCTTCCAAATCTAAGGTCTCCAAGTCCACTCCGGAGGGATGCTTGACGAGGTACCTCCTCAGAAGCTCAAAACTCTTGAAGTACCAACTAAATAGGACTGTGTTATGCTCGTCGGTCTGCTGGAAAGCCTTCACAGCCTTAGCAGCAATAGTTTTAAGCTTCTCCCTGGCACCCAGAAGTTGTTCGTCCTTCTCCAGGGTCAACTAACGCTCAGCTCTGAGATCGTCATTCAAGGTCTTGACTTTTTCCTTTAAGGTGGTGGCCTCGTCCATAGAGTCGATGAGATTCTTCTTCAGCTTAGAATTCTCCACCTCCAAAGCTTTCATTCTGGATGTTAGAGATGCCACCTTGGCCTCTTGAAGAAAGTACTCAGAAGTAATATGAAGACTTTCCCCCAACACCTGAAAAGAAATTTGAAGCCGTCAATGCAATAAAAAAAAAAGTTGCACAAACATTTTACCTGAACAAGCTTGTGGACGTGGCAAGACGCAACCTCGTTGAAGGGCATGCCGAAGAAGACCTTCAAATCCTCAGCAGTCATGACCCTGTGAGCCCTGTCCACCGCCAATCTCTCATCGTCCCATATGGTAGACGAGCGAGAATCAACCTTTTCCTTCTCTTTGTCAGATAAGCGCAGCCTTTTAGCGGCAGGAGAAGGGATCTCTTCAACCGAGGTGGCAGGAGAGGCCGTCCTCGTTGTCTCGATACCAGAAACAATGGGAGTGACGGAAGCCATTAGAGTGACGGAGGGACCCTTCCCTGTAACGCGCACCGCCTTCTTCCCTATGTTGGACAACGGCTCGTCCTTCTTTGATCTCATCTTCGCATACGTATCCTTGTTGAACTTGGTTGTCATTTCTACAAAAGGGAAAAACACTTGTTTAATAAAAACACAATCCAAGTATATACAGGAGAATCAATACTAACGAACCTAACACTTACTCTTTTTCCCTCAATGTCAATGTTGCGCAGGACGAAGGCAGAAGGCTCTGGACCAAGACAATAGAAAGAAAGAGTCCTTGGGTCCACCAGATCATCCCAATCCTCAATTTTCTTCGCGTATGCAATTGCCTTCTCCACACGTTCTTTATACCTGCTCTTAAGCTTGGGTCGTCTCTTAATTGTGCTAAACAAAGAACGAAGGAGTTAGTGACGGTAAAAGTAAAAGCAACAAAATTCAAACACCGAGAGAAAATAATGACGCACCTATGGTCGAGGTTCCCCACCAACGAAGCAACCTCGGGAGCTCACCTCAAACCCCGCCGGAGGGAGTCTCAAAATCGTCCCCAGACATGAAGAAAAACCTGGACTTCCAATATCTGAAAGATGAAGGCAGACCCCTGACGATCCTAGTCCTTCTCTTTCAGGGCACCAACTCATAGTACCCGTACTCCTTAGACTCTTTCAAACGGTACAAGTAGACGAGCTCATCCATAGCGGCCAGCCATATCCCCATACAGCTGACCACTATCCTCCATGAGTTGGGCATGAGTTGCCTAGGAGCAATGCCGAAACGGTCTAACATCTCCATAAGGAATGGATGGACAGGAAACCTTAACCCACAAACGAAGGCAGACTCGTAAAAGCACACCTCCCTAAGGAAGAAGTGACAGGCTCGATCCTCCTCACTAGGCAGACAAACCCTAACTCACTCCAAGAATTGGAACCTATCCTTAAACCTACCCAGTGTATCGGCGTCTAGCTCACACACCTCCTTGAGGGCATAAAAAGCCCTAACCTCTCGAGGGGTAGAGACGGCTGTATCTTCCTCCACTGGGTTACCACCAGACGATAACCCAGTTTCAAGTTCACTGGAGATTATTTCCCATTCTCTCACCAAATTCTCGAACCAATCAATTGACCGACGAAGCAAATACAACAATTCGGCCAATGCAACAGTCAAACTATTACCCTAAAAAACAAAGTTCTCAAGGTGTGGGAAAACCCCTAAAGACCCCCCTAGACGTGCGAAAAGAAAAGAAATTGGGGGCAAGCTATCTTAACCTCAGAACCACTGACCATGGAAAAACTGGAAAACAGAGAAAAGAAAGGTAAATCCTAAAAACCTTGAGACCTAAAAAGCAAACACAAAAGAAAAGGGAAAGAAAATCAGAAATCCACCACAGTATATATCTTTGCCGAAAAGAAAGAAGAAAAAAGAAGTGAAAAGAGAAACATACCTCAAAAGCAAAAAGAAAGCTCTACCACGCACTAGCTCGGAGAAGAATCACAGAGGGAAATCGAAGAAGAAAACACTTAGAGTAGTGAATGGTAGTTCGAAAAGGTAAAAGGGAAAAATGAGGAGAAGAGAAGTTTAAAAACCAAGGCCCAAAAAATTGAAATTCAGCGGGAAACCCAGGGGCCATATAATTGAAGCATTAACTCCACCAATTAGAACATGCCACGAGGCCACGTCGCGTGTGGCGCCGCCACTATGCATTTAATATGGAGCAAAACCCCAAGCGTTATAGATAGCTTATGAAAAACCTTTCATCTTTCGTAATCGTCCTGACATGTCATGACGACCGCAGAACCTGGGGGGCAGCTAATGGGACTGACGAGATAGACTTCCCAAGACAAATCCTTTAAGACTAACGAAGCCGCCTTCACAGACAAAACAACTAAGCACCCTCGGAAATATAATCGCACCATTGACGAAGGGAAAGAAGCCATGAAATGAAGTCAATAAGTGATTTGGGCGGTTACAAGGCCAGCTATGCAAACCGTTGGAGGCCCATTAAGGACCATATTTCTGAGGGTGAGACGTTACCCAAAGGAGCATTAAAACCACCATAATAGCCACAACAGCTAGGGGACCTGAGAATGTATATATAACATTCCAAGCATCAACATAAGGTACATAGACACTGAGAAATACTTCTTGTCATATTATATTACATTATTTTTTTCCAAAGAGTTTCCTTAGACTAACTTTGGCATCGGAGACGTTGTGGCAGACACCACATCGGTGACCATTCTAAAGGAGCTACCTTATCATTTCTATAATCACAGATACGAGAGCTTGACTCCATCTGGACGCATCTACTTCTACTGACGAGTTTGCACTTCATCAGGGTGCAAAGTGTAATCTAGTGTATAGTTTAGAGTGATAAAATGTAATTTCCCCTTATTATTATTATTATTTAAAACCTCTTTCATTTTTCTCTTAGAGGAATGAGTAGTCCTTTTCTATAAGGTAATTCTTTTAATTAGTATAATTTTTTTTTTTTTTGGTTTATTGCTCATATGATTTTGATTGTTCTATATGATTTTAAGTTGCTTCTTTCTCTTTTATTTTTCTGGAAATTTTTGACACTAAACCAAAAAAAAAAAAAAAACTCATCATTTAATGATAATAATAATACTCACTATGTTCTAAATTGTTGGTCCTCTTTAAAAAATTCAACATTTTAAGGAAACATTATTTAATGCATTGACGGACAAGTAAAAATGTGTAAATTTTCAAAATTATCCTCACTAATTTAAACTATAGAAGAAAAATGAGATTGAATTTTTAAATAAAGTAAGGATAATATAAAAATCTTATTTATTAATTTTGGAAAGAGGACTTCATTTTAGGACATTTCAAAATAGAATAAAGGACCAACAATTTGGGAATGGGAAGTAATAATTGATGCTAAATTAGGGGTCTCGTGACCAACGTGGCAATAGAGAATCTAACTATGGAATACTTACAAGACACAAGAAAGACAACATTGGTAGCAATGCCCTGCAACCTCTAACACTTAAATTAGCTACCTTATTAAAGAAAAATCTATTTGTAATTTTGTAGTATATTGATGGCTCATACCTGATTCTCAAAAAAAAAAAGAAAAGATGGCTCGTACCTCGTTTTGGTGAGAAACCATGAATTTATGGATGTGATAGTGGCGTATATTACTCTTTCATTAGTTCATCAAAGAAAATATTACTCTTTCATTATAAGCATTACCTCCATTGTGACCCAAATGGCGGTTGATGTGGTCATTACGGGTAATATTAGGAGAAATTATTAGGTCCATCAGGAGGACTGTTGACGTGGTCTTTCTTCACCTCTCAATCATTAAAATGCTCTTATTTATGCAAATGTGACATCACTTGGTAATTTTTATTTTTTATTTCTTGTGATGATTAAGAAATTCACTCACACATTTGTATAAATGACATTATCTCATTGGTTGAGAGGACCACATCAGCAGTCCTCTTGATGGACCTAATAATTTCTCCAATATTTAAGGGGGGGGGGGGGGGGGGGAACATGCCCAAATCTCTGCGACTAACCACCCAAAATCCCATATTAGGGGGAAAAAAGGATGGGGACTAGATCCACGTCAACATGAACCCACTGTTACATCCTCACTCTCGGCACAAACCCATATTGACATTGAGAGAAGAAAGGTTGAAGGAGCAACAAACAAGGTCAAAAAATAACCTCTATCTCTCTCTCTCAAATTTAAAAAATATTTTCGCTAGGGAAATACTATAATTGTTTAAGTAAGATATTTCCTAAATATAGATCATATGTTTATTTTTAATGTTACAACTTACAACCAAACATATGAATTGATTTAATTATTCTATTACAAAACCGTCTTTAGTAATAAAAATTATCATTCATGTTCTGTATATCAATATATATATATATATATATATCATTCATGTTATAATCTCCTTTGAGTGTAACAAATGTGCCACTAAAGTAAAGTTTCAAGGATTGTTACTGATCTTGCAAACGAGCTTTGATCTTAAGATTGAAAATGAAAGGAGAATTGGATAGTGACAAACTTCAAAATATTTTAAGAAGAAAATGTTAAAATTACAATCAATTTTATTACAAAAATCTTACAAACTGACATAACAATGAATATAATTAGCGTTAAATCAATAATATATAAATAAAGATATTTTTAATTTTTTATTAATTTATAAGATTTATATAATAAAGTTTGTATTATACTTAGCATCGCTTTTTTTTTTTTTTTTTTAATTCTTATTCGTTGGATATTGAGAAAAAAAAAATTGTTTGGAAGATGGCATGCAAGGAAATTCTCGTTTCCTGATATTTGAGAAGAGCAAACTTAAGATTGGAGTATATAATAGTGTCAATCTTCAAAATATTTTAACAAGAAAATGCTAAAGTTATTTTGTTACAAAAATTTTATAAACGGACATGATAATGAATATAATTTGTGTTATATCAGTAATATAATAAAAAAGAATTTAATCAATTTATAAGATTGATATAATAAAATTTGTCTAGCATCACATAAGTTTATAAGAGGGAATTTTAAATCTATGTCAATAAGAGTATTTTGAATCAAAATTTTTATAGTGAGTTTTAGTTAACTCAATCATTATGGAGAGCACCATAAATTTAATAAGGAAAATGCAAATAGATGTCCTTAGGGCAATAGTTAATAATCAATTTATAGAAAGTTTTTATGGAAAAAGAAAAAAAAAAGTAATTAATGTTTTGACAGTTTTTTTATTTCTCATAAAAGTAGTGTTAAAATTTTCCTAAAATAGATTATTAAGTATTGTCCTAAGGGCACTCGTTAGCATGACCCATTTAATAGTTTGATTTGGGAGAATTCAAATATTGATTCTTTTCATAAAAGATAACATTTAATGCAAAAATCTTGTAATTCAATTAACATTTCCTTATTTTCAACGAAAACATCTAGGTTCAAATCATTTTACCTCCATCTATAGATGTATTAAAAAATAATAATAATACTTCTTTACTACAAGACTTTGGGCTAAACTTAAGAAAATTAAGGAGCTTACAAACTTACATCCTTATTCACTTCCCACCGACTTCAGAGTTCAGACTTCAAACTCATGGGCCAGGTTCTTTCTTTTGTTCTAGTCTATAATGATTCATATTTGCTTGCTCCACAGCCCATTCAATAAACTCATGGGCCCGGTTTTTTTTTTTGTTCTAGTCTATAATGTATCATAGTTGCTTGCTCTGGCAGCTCCACAGCCCACTCAATAAGACAAATACTATATTCACAACATTTTTGTAACAAATAATAAGTGGTAGATTGTTATTGGTTATTATAGGTGGATAAGTAAGTAATTTAAGTTGTGGATTCAAATTAGAACCAATAACAACTTACCACCTATGATTTGTTGTAAAAATATTGTGAACGTAGCATTTCTCATTCAATTATAACACAAACCAATGGTGGTGGCCATAGTTGTTAAATCATGAATTGATTTTTGATTTTTTTGTATCATGTATTGTAAGATACACAAATACCTAATAAAATTATAAAAAAATTATAGATATACATATATAAAAGATATACTCATTATAAATTCGAAATATATTCAACTAATGAACAATTTAATCATTACTTATGTAATAAAATTTAACAAAGCTAATTAAAGAAATCAAATTAACTTATGTTTATAACATGCGCATTCAAATTTATTAAACTCAGAAGTGATAATACATGATATATGAATCAAAATAATAATATCTTTTCATTATCTTGGCTAATCAACTCCATCAAAGCCAATGCTATCATCATGTTCAACATCTAGCAAAATTTGTTTTTAATAGACATTTTCTTCATTATTATCAACATTTACTATATATATATATATGTATGTGTGTGGGGGGGGGGGGGGGGATATAGAAATTTAATAAGGTAATAGTGTCCCGTGTCATATCCAAGGCCGAGGAGGCTGATGCAGTTTCGAGGAGACCATACCCTCGGACGGCAAGGCCAAGGAGGCAAGCCTTGGCCACGTCAATGGCACATTACTAGAAGAGGTCACACTGTAGAGGAAGAGTTTCATAGAGGGGGTTAGTCCTGATGTCTGAAGGGATGGTAGCTATCACCACATTTATTGCACCCCACCAAACCCTCTGGCCACATTTGTGTGGAGAAAAATCCTGAACAGTACTGTCTTGGTTGTCACAACTCACAAAAGATTTGGGATGGGACAAGCACTTGAGTGGTGGCCTAACATGATCAACAAATGGAGGGCCAAAAGCAGCTAAAAGAGGCTATATAATGTAAGAGATCCTCCAGGAAGAAAGAAAAGGGGGGAAGGTTCATAAAGAATCCCAGAGAGAGAAATACTGTAGCAAATCTTTCTTGAGAGCAATTTAATATGAGTATCTGTCCTCAGACCTTGGCCAAGGACTAGTATTCTTCTTTGTTCCTTGTCTTTTTCTCCTTCTTCAGCTGTGCTAGGTTATTTGATTCAAGTTTCCGTCTCTATAAATTCATTGTATTATGTCAACTCATTAGTGGCACTTACAAAATATATATATATATATTATTCTAATAAATTTTTCTTGGCATTCTAGCTTTTTAGACTCATACTAATAATAACAATATAAAAAATAATTATGTTTTCATTTAATACATTATTAATAGCATAAAAAATAAATTTGCATATATGAAAGTGAGTGTTATGAGTATAGTCTAAATTTTGTAAGAGAAAGAGAAAGGAGGAAAAAAAACTCAATTAAATTTTTCAATAATTTTGTGTTAAAAAAGTCTAACAACTTGTTTAAATCAAATAAAATCACAAATTTTAACAAAAAAATTCATTTTAAACTCTAATGTCTATGTATCGTACGATTCATTGATATGATACAATTCATACGATACATACCTATATATCAAACGATTCATAAACACTAACAATATGCTCTTATGATACGAAATTTTTTTATACACAATACATATCACATATTGGACCACACTAACAGGCGGCATTTAATCCTTTGGCTTGATTACTTGAAAGGAATGGCTTTAAATGGTAAGTACACGTGGATGGACAAACCGACGACGCATCATTCCCTTTTAGTGCCACAAGCCACAACAATATTGTTGTTTGGGAATACTGTAGATGTACACGGACTCTGATGTTATATCTGCATCAATATGGTTATTTCATATTTGTTACTACGTTTGATTTGACCCCACAAGCCACAACAAGTATGACTTATTATGACGCAGCGCTGTCGTTGTAAGAGTTGACAAGAGAATGGAGAGGATTAATGCCAAATGAGTGGCAACGCCTTCACAATTCTGGCAACCTCTTTTTCAAGAGAAACAAATGTTCTGGTAAGTAGCATTGCCTTTACAATTCTGGCAAGCTCTTTGTCAAAGAGAAACAAATGTTCTGGTAAGTGTAGATGTAGAGGCAAATCCACTTTCACACTCAACTAATATTCAAAATGTGATTGCTGCCTAATAATTTTTGAATATAAGGGTCTATTTGGATACAGCTTATTTTACTGAAAATACTGTAACAAAATAATTTTTAAATATGTGAATAGTGCTGTGGGGCTCATTTTTAATGAAAAAGTTGCTGAAAATTGAAGTTTGTGGGTCCTATGAACAGTGCATGGGACCCACTGATGTGCACCGTACACTGAAGAAAAGTCAACAACTGTGGCTGAAAAAAAAAAAAAAAAAAAAGAAAAAGCAAAGCGCAAACTGAAAACGCAAATGTGAATAAGCTGAATCAAAACCAGGCTTAAGAGTCAGTTTGGGATCTGCTTATTTTGCTGAAATTGAAAACTTTTTGCTGAAAGTACTGTAGATAAAAGTAAAAATTAGCTGAAATAGTATAGTAGAACCCATAAATAGTACCAAAAGGTGCAGTGAAGCCCATGAATAATAGCAAAAATAAACTAAATAGTAAAATAAATTGACTTTTTAAGCTGGAGCCAAACACACACTAAGTGGCAGCCCGGGTGAAATTAAAGTTGTTTCCATCATAAGCTAAAATTTATTAAAATATAAAATTATATGTGAATTTGGAGTCGGTAACTTGGTATACCATGTATGTAATCACCTTCTCACGTAGAGCACATGGGATATATTGGATTATTTTTTTTTGTGTTTATAAGATTCTTGATTTTTTAGTAGAGTTTTAAAATGGTGAATGATGGATATATTATAGGAAATTAAATTATTTTTGTGATTATGTAAACAATAACAACATGCAAATTTAATCATAAACAAGAACACAAACAGATTCAGTAAATAAATTTTGTAAATAAGATATTATAAATATAATTAAATAACTCATAGACCAAGTGTCTGGTTGGGAAGCTTTTTACTAAAAGTACAGTAAATAAAAACTAAAAATTTATTGAAAATAGTAGTGGACTCATATGGGACACATAAATAGTAAGGGTAATAAAAACAATAAGTTGGCTTGTAATTAGTACCCAATCGCACACTAAATGCTTAAAAAATGAATTATACAAAATTGATCAAGACTGGTGTTTGACATAATCTTCTTTAGACAAATTTCGCCCCTCACATTATTGCATCAGTCATGCTTTGAGACTAATAGATGTTTGCCTCTTAGGATACAATGGTCAACAATATTTATAGGGTCATGCTAACGAGTACCCTTAGAGCAATGATTAACAATCCATTTTAAGAAAGTTTTGACATCACTTTTATGGGAAATGAAAAAAACTATCAAAATATTAATTACTTTTTTTTTTTCTTTTCCCATAAAAACTTTCTTTAAATGGATTATTAACCAATACCTTAAGGGCATCCGTTAGCATTTCTCATATTTATATATATAATAATAATAATAATAATAATAATAAAAACTACAATTTCCATGTCCAACGAACATAATTATGTCTCTTTCTCTCTCTCTTTGATTCTAGGCGTAAATGCACTTTTCGTCCCTATATTTTGGGATCATTTCTATTTTGGTCTCTACTTTTTTATTTTACCACTTTTAGTCCCTAATCCAATTAGCGCGTGTAATTTTAGTCCTTTCCGTCAGCCAACAGACGGAAATAGCTGACGTGTCTAACGGAAGAATTAAAATATTATTAAAAAAGCCACATCAGATAAAATAATATAAAAAATTTCTAACCTTCTTATTTTTTTAAAAAGAAAAGAAAAAAATTAAATTAATTTTGTTTCACCTTTTTTTTGGAAGAACATGAAGAATCTAGAACATGTATTCTTCCCTATCAATCATGTTCTTCATTTTCTTCCCAACAAACCTTGCCCAGAAATTTAAAAAATCAATATTTTTTTTTCTCTTTTCTTATATTTCCTTAGCAACAAAATCCATAAAATCAGTCAGAATTAGAAACACAAAGGCATGCCCACAGATTTACAAAACACAAAAACATTCACTCTGTCATTCTTTCAGATTCCCATTACAAACACAAACACCTTCAAGGATTCAAAATACCCTCAACAAACCCAAAGTCCTTACACGCCTTAATCCAAATTTACAGACCCAAGCAAACTTGAAAAGCAAAAACCCCAAACTCAAGATTGCTTTCCTCTTCCTCACCAACTCCGACCTCCACTTCGCCCCTCTCTGGCAGCAGTTCCAAAATGCCCCTTCCAAAAACCTCTACAACGTGTATGTCCACGCCGATCCTTCCGTCAATGTCACCCACCCTAAGGGCACCGTCTTCGAATTCCGCTTCATTCCTGCGAAAAAAACCTATCGCGGTTCACCGACGCTTATCTCCGCCACGCGCCGTTTGCTCGCCACCCTATCATTGACGATTCGGCCAACGCGTTCTTCTTCTTCTTTTTTCTGTATCGGATCTCCTTGGAGTTCGAATCCGGGTTGAGGGAGCCAGATCTGTCTCTGGGAGCCATTTGGGTTTGTAAAAGCTTTGGAGATTTGGATTTGTTTGGAACAAGTGAAAGAATCAGAAATGGTGTTTAAGGAAGGGGAGGAAGTGAGGGTGTGGGTTTTTATGGAGGCAGGAGAGAGAGAGAGAGAGAGAGAGAGAGAGAGAGTGAGTGTGTGTGGGTTTGAGTTATTTGTTGCTGGGTTTGTGTTCTTGTAATCTGGGTTTATTTGTTGCTGGGTTGTGTTCTTGTAATCTGGGTTTGAGGTCTTTGTTGTTGGGTTGGTGTTTGATTTTTGTTTTGTTTTTTTTCTTGTTTTTTTTTCTTCGTTTGTGCTGTTGTAATCTAGGTTTGAGTTATTTGTTGCTGGGTTTGTGTTCTTGTAATCTGGGTTTGAGGTCTTTGTTGTTGGGTTGGATTGGGAAGAACAAGAAGAACAAGTTGGAGTGTTCTTATGAAAATTAATAATAATAATTAATATTTTTTTAAATTAAATTAGATTTAAGGTTTTTTTTTTAATTTTAATAATATTTTAATCATTATGTCAGTGCCACATCAGCGCCACGTCAGTCAATAAGATGTTCCGTTAGCCACGTCAGCTATTTCCATTTGTTGGCTGACAGAAAGGACAAAAATAACACGTGCTAATTGGATTAGGGACTAAAAGTATTAAAATAGAAAAGTAGGGACCAACATATAAATGACCCAAAATGTAGGGACGAAAAGTGCATTTACGCCTTAATTCTATGCACAAAAATATATTTTATGGGAAAAAACTTACTTTTTGGGAAAATCAACATTTATGAATGAGAGACTCTTTGTTTATATTGTAGGGGTAGCTAAATTAGACATGACTATCAAATCCAACCTGACACGATACAAAATTAGCAGGTTATGGATTGAGGCTTACCTGTTTAATAAAATGACATTTTACAAATATACCTTTCAAAATCTAGATATATAAATTTATTAGTTGTTGTAATTTATTTTCTTTGACATATTATGATTGATTATTTGTGATATTGAGATATGCTTTAGTTTTAAATAATTATTTGTGATACAATTATTCGCTAGTTCTGATTTTTATATTAAAAATATTTATTTGTTTGTTTTTTCATAAATTTTATTTTTCATTTTGATAAAATCTGATAAACAAGTCGACAAGACTGACCCGTTTAATAAATTGGTCGTGTTAGGGTTGAGGAATCTTGACCCGTTTAATAAATATGTCGGGTTAGTGTTGACCTATATAGTTGAATACTAGTTGACACGACACGAACCCGAGACGTGAATACGAATTGCCACCTCTATTATATTGTGCCATATGAACTAACATACTATTCCACAATAAAAATAAATATTGCGCAATAAACATACACTTAAAATAAAAATAAATAATTATTTAATATTGTACCGCTCATATGGGCTCAAGCTCATAAGTATATTTATTTATAAAAACCCAGTTTCATCTAACGAGGTACTCATGGATTTTTATCACTTTAAAGTTCAAAGTATGTTTAAGTTGAAATTGTAATACTCAAATTTTCAATTACTTATTAATAGTCTTTCACAACTCAACACTTGCAAACAACCATTTAAAAAAAAAAGGGACTACTCTTTACAAATTTTAATGGGTTAAACTCAAAATATATGTTCCAATAGGCTCACTTTTAGTCCCTTAGATATAAATATATACATTTTTTTCATTTGTTAAAGTGACTCTCCCAACTCAGAGAGCCATTGTCGTGCTGCAAACCATTATTTTATAATTCTTCCTACGGCCACAAGATAGAAACCATAATTCAACAAAGTGGGGAACTCGATTTGTTGAGCTCCACACTTAACCTATACTACACCGATTAATGTATTTACACACATAATCGATCAACGAAAACCACGCAACCTTCGTCAATCCATGCCAAAAATTGATAAGAATAGCAAACTCTGCTTTGGGGAGAATGTTAATTCCTTTTTAGATAGTTGGGTGACCACATTCCTATAAATTAATAAATTTTTTTTTAAATTTCGATAATAGCCAATTTAGAGCATTCATATCCAGCTCGACCTAATTTCTCTGTTTCATTGAAAAGTCATTTTTTCTAATTTAACAGCTTTCTTCTAAAACAAATTCCCTACGTCCAATTAAACTAATATATTTTTTATTGGACAAAGTTTTTAAAATTTCTTCTAATCCATTATCTAATAATTCGTAAAACTATCTATATATACAAAAAGTATACTTGGATGGTTTTATCAAGCACCGCATAGTTGATTTAAGGAATATTCATCCAAATTGGTTTGGAGGTAAATGTCTTCATTTCTGACCCACAACAGCAACAAAACCTTAGCAAATCAACCCAATTCATAGCGCTACCCGACCCCAAGCTGTCATCACGAACCACCAAATCAAAATAAAGGAGAGGTCATGTCAACATTCAACAACTGTGACCGTCTCAACCCTCATCGCGCAAACCTCTAGCCATTGCGTGACCCACAAAGAAAGCCAATCAATCCATCAGTGAGTACAAAAGCGACAGCGGAAAGAGAGTGCGAGAGAGCAGAGATAGTGCCAGAGTGAAAGAAAAAAAAAAAAAAAAAAAAAAAAAACCCAAATGGGAGTTTTTTTTTTGGTAATTTTTTACTACAATATTGGCTAATTTAGCTCAAAATTAAGTAAATGAGAATGCTTTTGGGTCTTGATACTATTTGACTAATTAAAAATAGAGTTATCTTTCACCTAATAAGGTGTTTTAAATTAAGTAATGAAAATAAATTATGGGAAATGCTAATGAGTGCCCATAGGGTATTGGTTAATAATCTATTTAAAGAAAATTTTTATGGGAAATGAAAAAAAAAAATTTAATATTTTGACAACTTTTTTCATTTCCCATAAAAGTGATATCAAAATTTTCTTAAAATGAATTATTAATGAATGCCCTAAGGGCACTCGTTAACATGACCCATAAATTATTTTGATGAAGAATGAATGATGTGCTAAGTTCATAAAAATAATTGATATAATTATTTTTTTTTGTTTTTTTAGAAGATTAGTATAAAATAAATGCTTTATGTTTATCGTCAAATTCAATAAATGCCCATTTTTTTCAATAATAGTGGGTACTGGCTAAATTTTTTTTTTTTTATTTTTTTTATTTTATGAATGGTACTAGCTAAGTTAATTACAGCATAGTGGGATCCAATATTTATTTTACACCTATGTTGTTGGACCTCCACTTAGTGACTCATCTAAGTATGACTTTTATGCTATGTTTGAAAGTTTGGAGGGGGAAAAGAGTATAGTAAAATAGTTATCCTCCACATAATAAGGTGTTTTTAAAATTAAATAAAAGAGAGGGAAATAATTAGCATTTTTATAATTTGTAATTTTGTTAATATAGTAAGAGTAAATTTGGTCAAATATTTCTATATTCTATTCTCTATCAAAATCTCTCCAATTTAGGGAAATTAAAAATGAAGAGTTAGAAGTAATTAGAACCCTTCCAAATATGTCTCTCTCCTTCCTTAAAAAACATTCAAATAAAGTAATTTAACTTACTCTCTCTCCCTCTACTCCCCCTCCATCCAAATAAGTTATCGAGATCATCTAAGTACAACTTCAAGCTAATAATCATCATTATACCATTATATAACCTGCTGTTTTCATTAATGGGTACATTAATGATCAATTTTAGGAAATTTTTTATAAAAAAAATTAAAAAACTGTCAAAAAAGTTTACTTTTTCATTTTCTCACATTTTTTGTTTATAAAAAAAGGAGTATATTGATGTGTGTCTTTAAAGCATGTATTAGTAAAACCCTTCATTAATTTAACGGAAATGGGTGCTATGAATCCGTTATATAATCAAACATCTAAAATTAGCTGGTAGTTCAGACTTTAGACAATATATGGATCCGATTCCTCTTCCTTTTTGTAATTCCTTGTTTTGCTCTTGAATAAAATATTTATTCAGGAAAAAAATTTAATATAATGGCACAAAATTAATCATCAAATCTTTTCTGTGATGCTTGTTTCTGACTTTAACCCATTTTCATTTGTCTCCTTGGGGTGCACAGCAGACAATCGTGACCTTGGACACCCTTTTTTATAAATGTGAATGGTTGGACCGAACCACCACGTCACCACCATTCGTTGTCTTAAGAAAACTTGAAAAGCATAGGAGATTTGACTTAAATGCAGTTTGACAAATGAAATTCAAGTCGCTTTCTTCTCATTGCACCGCGGGATTATAGTCAATATTTTATTTTTTCAAATAAACCAATTCAAAGTTCCAACTCCCTTTGCTCAAAAAAAAAAAAAAGTTCCAACTTCCAAAAAAACCCTTTGTTCAACTGCGGAGGCCATATCTTTTATAAATAATTTAAAATGGTCAATTTAAAGTGATTCATAATCTTTTTTTTTTTTTAATTTTAGAAAACATAAAATCATCACTTTAAAAACGAACGAAAAAATGTTTGAAGTATCCTTATACACTACTTGGTTATAAGTTACTGCCTCATCGCACGAGCAAATGAGGCTTTTTATTTTTTATTTTTGGGGTTTACACGTTTTACCTATGGTAATTTTATTTTATTTTGGCGTAAATGCACTTTTAGTTCTTATATTTTGACCCGATTTCTATTTTGGTCCCTACATTTTATTTTTACTGTTTTTAGTCCCTAAACCAATTAACACATGACATTTAAGTCCTTACCGTCAGCCAACTAATGGAAAAAGCTGAGGTGGCAAACGGAACACCATATTAGCTGATGTGGTGCTAATGTGGCAATTAAAATATTATTAAAAAAAATTTAGCTGGCATTTTTATATGCCACGTCAGTTTTAATTTTAAAAAAAAGCCATGTCAGACCATTTAAACCAAAAAAAAAAAAAAATTTAAAAACAAAACTTAAATTTTTTTAGTTATTATTTAATTATTTAAATAATAATTAATAATTAAAATAAAATTTTCTTTTCTTTTCATTATTTTGTTGGAAGATCATCTTTGTGTTCTTCGTGTTCTTACCGTTCATATTCTTCATGATTTTAGTAAATTAATTCCTATTTTCTTGTCTTTTCTTTTCTTTGCCTTTCTAGTACTTTCTTTATAACCAAACAAATCAAAATTCAAAACTTAGATCAAACAATAATCATCATACACCAACCAAAATCTAGAAATCAACATACACCCACCAAAATTGAAAACCCAGAAATCAACATACACCTACCAAAATTGAAAACCAAGAAATTAACATACACCAACAATCAAACCCAGAAACAGATCTGCATACTCAGAAATTTTAACCCAACATACACCCACTAAAATCAAAAGACCTGCATCCTCTCATACAGTTTTTTTTTTTTTTTTTTTTTTTTTGGATTTGTTGAATTTTAGACCATCTAATTTGGTGCTATTGCCAGTGATTCCCGTTGTGGATGAGGTATATGTTGCTAGGGTTTCCATGAGCATAGTAAGCACAGTGAGGCTTGATCTTCGCCGCGAATCTCTGAAACGAAGCAATCAGCAGCGAGATCTGGCGAAGGCACATGTCAGCCACCAGCGCCGAAAACCTCAGGGTGGTGCCAGTGGGACTGTGAGACGAAGATGAAGTGGAACACGACGATGAAGACAACGATTTCAATGAAGACGTCGAGGAGTTAGGGGTTGGAGGAGGAAGAGGAGAAGAGATTGATTTTCTAGGAGGTTTCAGAGAAGAGGAGAAACGCTCTGATCTTCAGAGATGAAGGAGTTGACACGGCCTTGTCGTACTCTTCGATGAGATTCACGAGGTCCTCATCGAAGGTGATCAATACCAGAGCGTCTAGATCCTCCGACGGCAACTGGCAACGAAGTTTCACAGATGTACCACACAACACTCCAGAGTTCGGTTTGAGTTTTGTGTTTGGTTTTTGTGTTTTCTTTTTGTGTTTGGTTTCAAAGCATAAGAAAATCTTGTTGAATGGCTTTGTGTAATTGTTGAATGTCTCTGTTTTGTTTTGTAAATTTTTATGGGCATGTCTTTTTATTTTGTAAATTAGAGTGATTTTATGGGTTTGGTTGCTAAGAAAATGCAAGAAAAGAAAAATTAATTTTTAATTTTTAATTTTCTGGGCAAGTTTAGTTGGGGAAGAAAATGAAGAACACACAGCACTAAGTTCTTCATGTTCTTCCAAAAAAAATAAATAAATAATTTAACTAATTCTTTTTAAAAATAATTAGGTTTGAAATTTTTTATTATTTTTATCTGACATGACTTTTTTTAATAATTAAAATGCTGACGTGGCATATAAAAATGCCAACTAATATTTTTTTAATAATATTTTAATCGCCACATCAGCGCCACATCAGCTAATAGGGTGTTCCGTTTGCCACCTCAACTTTTCCCGTTAGTTGGCTGACGGTAAGGACTTAAATGTCACGCATTAATTGGTTTATGGACTAAAAGTGGTAAAAATAAAATGTAGGGACCAAAATAGAAATCGGGTCAAAATGTAGGGACTAAAAGTGCATTTACACCTTTTATTTTTTATTTAAGATTAAATTATATTAGTACTTGACTACTAATGTGAGAAAAAAATATGGAGATGGAAAAAAATAGTTTAGTGATAAAAAAAAAATAGTAGGTTTGTGGAAAAAAAATAGTTTTTTTTTTTTTTTTTTCAAAATGAAGAAGTTGTATTATGATGAATTTAAGGGTCTTTTGGGCATCTATATTTAGGATCCTAAATAAAAAAAACCCCTTAAATAGTAGTATAGATAACTACTATTGTTATTTTTCGATCAATTGTAGCATGCTAAAAAGAATTACCATACTTTAATGGAAACTCTATGTTGGTTTCTTCATTCTTGAGTTCTCTTCGGTCTTTAATATGTTTTTGGAGATCTCATGTGAATTTTAGGATAATAATTCCAAATCCAAAATCGTTGTAGCCTTGTAGGTATTATTCAAAATTCTCTCTCTCTCTCTCTTTTAGTTTTTCCTTTTTAAATTGATTATCAACATCATTTACTTTTACCACTACTGCGATCCAATCAATGTGGTGTTGAGATTCCATTTTTTGTGTTTTATCATTTATGATCAATTTGTAGCTCTGTCCAATATACTTTAGTTTAACAGTGTTATAAATTTATAATGCTCCTTTTTATTATAATTTTTTAAAGAAAGTGTAAATATGCCCTTTGTTATCATAATTATAGAGATACGACATCCAATAATATTAAAATTATAATCAATAGACTATTGGAGAAAAACTACAATGTTGATGCATTCTGAAGCTGGTACTTGTGTGATGTTTAAGGGAAAAAAATTGCAAATCAAGCAAAGGAAAATGCTGATTCTCAAAAAAAAAAAAAAAAAAAAAAAAAAAAGCAAATTAAAATGATTGATAAATTGTTCTTTTAAATGACTGATATTTTCACTGGGTCTCTTTATTTATATATATATATATATATATGATGTTTTTTTTCATGAGACCATATCTCAATATTAGAGCATGCTGCATGTCTTATGGTAGTGTTTACATAGGCATTTTAAAGAAAACAATTTTTTTCTTCTTTGAATTCACTTTATATTCTACTAATCACAATTTACTATATATTTATTTGAATTTTTTTTTGGTAGGATAACTGAAGTTTAAAATGAAAAAAAAAAAAAAAAAATTCATGTGACAAACTATTTTTTTTGAGAAAAATGTGACATACTATAATATATAAAAATGTGAGACAAATCATTTATATTTCATTTTGAATATGAAATTTGAAAAAGATAAGGTCAATGACAGAGTTAAATCTAATAACCCGCCTCAAACTTAATTTTCTTTTTGTCAAAAACCTTTAATTTTGGTGAGTGGGGTCTGTCAATCTATTATTGAATGCTAGTCGATATCTATAGCGTTACTCTTGTATGGTTTTATTTATGAGAGATGCTAAGTCCACAACATTATTTGCCATCCTCCGCAATAAAGGAGTAGGAAAAGATCGCGAAGGATAGAACAATTACCAAAAAAAAAGAAGAGGTTGTGAAAGTGCTTTATCAAGAATTATTATGTGGTCCCCCTCAAAAAAAAAAAAAAGAATTATTATGTGGTTGTTATAAAAAAAAAAAAAAAATTATTATGCAGCAAATAATGTGTGATACATTTTTTTTTTTTTTTTTGATAATCCAATAATTATCTTCAAATCAATTTTTTTTTTTAAACATCCTCAAGTTTATCCCAAAAAAAAACTAAATAGATATATATTACAATTTATTTAAATTGTTTTTAACTTCTTTTTAAAAATTCAAAACAAAAAACCTAATGAAAAAAAAAAAAAAAACCACGTTTGTTGTTGTTGTTGTTGTTTTTTTTTTTTTTTTTTTTTTTTCCTTAAAAAAAAAAATCAACATCACATTTATCTTCAAATCAATTTTTTTTTCTTTTTTTAAATCCTCAAGTTTAAGCCAAAAAAAAAAAAAATCCTCAAGGCTCCCTAATTAATTGCTCCGTTCCTCGCCCTTGAAAATAGGTCACACAAATCCATTGTAAAATTCAAAACACACTATTATCCATATTGGCAAATGGCAACCCCCATTTGATATTTTTCATTTTAAAAAAACAACCACACAAACACATTTAATTAGTCTCCCACTCCAAAACAAAAACCTCCCTCTAACATAAACTCCTACTACTCTTAGCTAGTTATGCTTATCGATTATCACACCATATCTAATGTGGCGCTTGGTACAGGAGAATCCACATTACTCCTGGCATCCAGATTCCCAGGAATATAATTCCTTACAATCTAGATGCTTAGAAATGTAGTTATTCCTATGTTTTGTTTCATTGGGAATCTCTTAAGATTTCTAGGAATGTGAAATAATAATATTTAGTTTATTCCCAGAAATTTTGAATGAATTATTTATTTTTCCATTCTATCCTTAGATTTTAATGTGAACAACCAAATCCTTTAAAAAAAAATATTCCTCTAAATAAATAATGAAAAACAAAATATAAACTATTAATAATTTGTTGAATAACACACACAACAGCAAAAGTGAATACCTAGCAATAATGGAGGGTCCCCTTCAAACTTTTTTTTATTTCCACCACATGAAACCTAAATAGAACTTTGTTAAATAATATATTAACAAAGTTATCTATCCTGTTTATATTCTACTAATCACAATTTGCTATATATTTATTTGAAAATTTTTTTTTTTTGGTAGGATAACTGAAGTTTAGAATGAAAATATATATATATATATATATATTTCATGTGACATACTATTTTTTTTTAGAAAAATGTGACATACTATAATATATAAAAATGTGAGACAAATCATTTATATTTCATTTTGAATATGAAATTTGAAAAAGATAAGGTCAATGACAGAGTTAAATCTAATAACCCGCCTCAAACTTAATTTTCATTTTGTCAAAAACCTTTTGTGGGTGAGAAAGCCCGACGCCACATGATGGGCCTGAGGCCCAGTTCAAATACGACTCACTGTCCGAAGAGGTTAAATGTATCAATGCTCTGCCATCCTGGCGGAAGCACAGCCCGTTGATAAAAAAAAAACTCCGTCCGAAGACAACCCAGTATGGCCGAAGAGATCCTACTTGAGGGAGCAGCCCAGAACTTGATCGGGTAGCTGTGCTGAAGGTCTCCCTCCCAGGACGGAACTTCGAGCATGTCTAACTGCGTAGCTATCACGAAATGTCTTGCCAATAAAGCTGTCACCGCCACATTTAATGCACTGCAGCAACTTTCCTGGCCGCATTTATGTGGAGAAGACACCTGAACAGTGCGTCTTCACCCACCACCACTCACTGCAGGTTAAAGCAGATGGCTGATGTGACTAGTATTCAAGTGGATGTCTGGATGGAGGACAAGTGTGCGGTGAAGATGGGAAAAGGGGGTCTATATAAGGGAAGCAAGTCTCGCAGAGTGGGGGGAGGAAAAAATTGTATTGACTTAGCATTTAAATAAAAAAACCTCTTCGGACTACAGGGGTTCATCCCGTTAAAAAGCTTGACTCAATCTATCTCTTTGTTATTAGTTTTTGTTCATCTGGACCGTTGCTAAATCCACCATTAGCCCAGTTGTTTGGCCCATTCTCTACAAATTTATTGTGGGAAATTTGGAGGGCTCATCATATAAAAGTCTTGGTGCCTGGCCCAACAAATTTTTACCCTACACCTTTAATTTTGGTGAGTGGGGTCTGTCAATCTATTATTGAATGCTAGTCGATATCTGTAGCGTTACTTTTGTATGGTTTTATTTATAAGAGATGCTACGTCCACAACATTATTTGCCATCCTCCGCAATAAAGGAGTAGGAAAAGATCGCGAAGGACAGAACAATTACCAAAAAAAAAAAAAAGGTTGTGAAAGTGCTTTATCAAGAATTATTATGTGGTCCCCCTCAAAAAAAAAAATTTTATTATTATGTGGTTGCTATAAAAAAAAAAAAATTTATTATGCAGCAAATAATATGTGATACATTTTTTTTTTTTGATAATCCAATAATTATCTTCAAATCAAAATTTTTTTTTTATTTTAAACATCCTCAAGTTTATCCCAAAAAAAAAACTAAATAGATATATATATTACAATTTATTTAAATTGTTTTTAACTTCTTTTTAAAAATTCAAAACAAGAAACCTATTGAAAAAAAAAAAAAAAAAACACCTACGTTTCTATATATATATATATATATAAAACCATGTTTGTTGTTGTTGTTTTTTTTTTTTTTTTCCTTAGAAAAAAAATCATCCTCACTTTTATCTTCAAATCAATTTTTTTTTTTTTTTAATCCTCAAGCTTAAGCCAAAAAAAAAAAAAAAAAAAAAAAAAAAAAAATCCTCAAGGCTCCCTAATTAATTGCTCCATTCCTCACCCTTGAAAATAGGTCACACAAATCCATTGTAAAATTCAAAACGCACTATTATCCATATTGGCAAATGGCAACCCACGTTTGATATTTTTCATTTTAAAAAAACAGACAACCACACAAACACATTTAATTAGTCTCCCACTCCAAAACAAAAACCTCCCTCTAACATAACCTCCTACTACTCTTAACCGGTTATGCTTATCAATTATCACACCACATCTAATGTGGCGCTTGATACGGGGGAATACATGTTACTCCAGGCATCCAGATTCCTAAGAATATAATTCCTTACAATCTGGATGCCTAGGAGTGTAGTCATTTCTATGTTTTGTTTCATTGGGAATTTCTTAAGATTTATAGGAATGTGAAATGATAATATTTAGTTTATTCTCAAAAATTTTAAATGAATTATTTATTTTTCCCATTCTATCCTTAGATTTGAATGTGAACTACCAAATCTTTTAAAAAAAAATCTTCCTCTAAATAAATAATGAAAAACAAAATATAAACTATTAATAATTTGTTGAACAACACACACAACAGCAAAAGTGAATACCTAGCAACAATGGAGGGTCTCCTTCAAACTTTTTTTTTTCCACACGTGAAACCTAAATAGAACTTTGTTAAATAATATATTAATAGAGTTATCTATCATGTTTATATTCTACTAATCACAATTTGCTATATATTTATTTGACTTTTTTTTGGGTAGGATAACTGAAGTTTAAAATGAAAAAAAAAAAAATTTCATGTGACATACTATTTTTTTTTAGAAAAATGTGACATACTATAATATATAAAAATGTGAGACAAATCATTTATATTTCATTTTGAATATGAAATTTGAAAAAGATAAGGTCAATGACAGAGTTAAATCTAATAACCCGCCTTAAACTTAATTTTCATTTTGTCAAAAACCTTTAATTTTGGTGAGTAGGGTCTGTCGATCTATTATTGAATGCTAGTCGATATCTATAGCGTTACTCTTATATGGTTTTATTTATGAGAGATGCTACGTCCACAACATTATTTGCCACCCTCCGCAATAAAGGAGCAGGAAAAGATCGCGAAGGACAAAACAATTACCAAAAAAAAAAAAAAAAAAAGGTTGTGAAAGTGCTTTATCAAGAATTATTATGTGGTCCCCCAAACAAAGAAAAAGAAAAAAAAAAAAGAAGAATTATTATGCAGCAAATAATATGTGATACATTTTTTTTTTGATAATCCAATAATTATCTTCAAATCAAATTTTTTTTTTTTTTAAACATCATCTAGTTTATCCCAAAAAAAAAAAAAAAATAGATATGTAGGGTCCAAAATTTGTAGCCCAAGCCCACGAGGTTTGGATTGTGAGCCCAACGAACTCGGAACAATGAATTTGTAGAGAGTGGGTGAAAGAGCTGGGTTGGTTATGAATTTAGCAACAGTTAACTATAATATACGGGGATGATCTCACGTAAAAAACACACTTGAAAGCTCCATCTATTGAAATCCGAAAGGGTCCGTTATTGATAAGTGAATACAGTTCTTAAAGTTACAGTCAGATCTTTTTCTCCCTCTCTTTTTTCCTTCCCCCCACCCCCCTTCTTTAGAGGCCTATTACATTTATATATTCTTCTTCTCCCTCATCTTCACCGTACACCTGTTCTTCATTTAAGCATTCACTTGAGTACATGTCACATCAGATATCTGCTTTAGTTTTCCATGAGTGGTGGTAGCTGAGATTGCAGTGTTCAGGGGTCTTCTCCACATAAATGCGGCTAGGAAAGTTGCTGCAGTGCATTAAATGCGGTGGTAGTAGGTTTTCCTTTTAGATATTTCTCCGTTCTTATCACTTTCAGGCATGCCCAAAGCTTGTCTTTATCGTTGAAGTTGTAGAAAGATCACTCGGACCTTCCATATATTTGCTTAATCAAGTCCCCTTGGTATCTGAGGAGAATGACCTCTTCGGACTGCTGGGGCTCTCTTCGAACTATACTTCTCGTTCGTTTCCAGGTATATTTCTTCCACCTAGACTTCTTCTCAACCATTTTCTTCTCTTCGGACACAGTAATATTCAGATAGGGCCCTAGGCCCAACACGTCATGTTGGGCTTTTACCCCCACAAGATATATATTACAATTTATTTAAATTGTTTTTAACTTCTTTTTAAAAATTCAAAACAAAAAACCTAATGAAAAAAAAAAAAAAAAAAAAAAAAAACCATGTTTGTTGTTGTTGTTGGTTTTTTTTTTTTTTTCCTTAAAAAAAAAAAAAATCATCCTCACGTATATCTTCAAATCAATTTTTTTTTTTTTAAATCCTCAAGTTTAAGCCAAAAAAAAATCCTCAAAGCTCCCTAATTAATTGCTCCGTTCCTCACCCTTGAAAATGGGTCACACAAATCCATTGTAAAATTCAAAAGGCACTATTATCCATATTGGCAAATGGCAACCCACGTTTGATATTTTCATTTTAAAAAAACAAACAACCACACAAACACATTTAATTAGTCTCCCACTCCAAAACAAAAACCTCCCTTTAACATAAGCTCCTACTACTCTTAATCGGTTATGCTTATCAGTTATCACACCACATCTAATGTGGCGCTTGGTACGGGGGAATCCACATTACTCTTGGCATCCAGATTCCTAAGAGTATAATTCCTTACAATCTGGATGCCTAGGAATGTAATTATTCCTATGTTTTGTTTCATTGAGAATCTCTTAAGATTTCTAGAATTGTGAAATAATAATATTTAGTTTATTCCCAGAAATTTTGAATGAATTATTTATTTTTCCCATTCTATCCTTAGATTTGTATGTGAACTACCAAATTCTTTAAAAAAAAAATCTTCCTCTAAATAAATAATGAAAAACAAAATATAAACTATTAATAATTTGTTGAACAACACACACAACAGCAAAAGTAAATACTTAGCAATAGTGGAGGGTCTCCTTCAAACTTTTTTTATTTCCACACGTGAAACCTAAATAGAACTTTGTTAAATAATATATTAACAAAGTTATCTATCCTATTTATATTCTACTAATCACAATTTGCTATATATTTATTTGAATTTTTTTTTTGGTAGGATAACTGAAGTTTAAAATGAAAAAAAAAAAAAATTTTCACGTGACATACTATTTTTTTTGAGAAAAATGTGACATACTATAATGTAAGGACTCAAATTGGATTGGACCCAACAGAGGGATGGGATTCTAGCCCAATAAGTCCAAACAATAAAATTTATAGAGAATGGGTGTAAGAGCTAATTCCAATAAGTGGAAAAAAGCATCACTTTTGTATAGCAAAAAGGAGCTTCAAACTAAATAAACTCTCTCTCTCTTCTCCTCTGCTAGGTTTTAGTGTATCTCTTTGTGGATCCTTTCTCTCTCTCCTTTTCTTCCAAAAGTCCTCTCTAATGTCTTCTGATTTCACGTTATATACTACCTTCTTCATCCTGCTTTCACCATACACGTGTAGGTTCCATTCTGGGAACTTCTTTCTGTCCCATCCAGCACTTCCTGAAACCTCCACTCAGTGGCCATAAGACTGCTTGGTTACTGTTCAGGTATCACCTCCACATTAATGTGACCAGAGAGTTAGCTGGGAAGTATTTAATGTGGAGGTAGCAGCTTTTAGGAGATATTTGTTACCTTTCCCGGTTCCTTCTTTGTTCAATATTCATTCATTAATTTGTATGTAATTTTGTGAAGTTCCTTGACTACTAAAAGAGTTACATCCACCTCGGACATTGGTTTGAGCAATAAATCTTATCCTCGGACGTGGTTTGGGCCACTATGTACTACTTACGTCTCTTTGTCTTGTGTTATTCTCAAAATGACTCTCTTTAACCATCCTCGGACATGTGAGTGTCCTCGGACTAGGCCGTTGGGCCATAAGCTCACTTCCTATGAATTCTCTGTTATCTTTTTGGGCAACTGGCCCCACATATAATATACAAAAATGTGAGACAAATCATTTATATTTCATTTTGAATATGAAATTTGAAAAAGATAAGGTCAATGATAGAGTTAAATCTAATAACCCGCCTCAAACTTAATTTTCATTTTGTCAAAAACCCTTAATTTTGGTGAGTGGGGTCTTTCAATCTATTATTGAATGCTAGTCGATATCTATAACGTTACTCTTGTATGGTTTTATTTATGAGAGATGCTACATCCACAACATTATTTGCCATCCTCTGCAATAAAGGAGCAAGAAAAGATCGCGAAGGACAGAACAATTACCGAAAAAAAAAAAAAAGGTTGTGAAAGTGCTTTATCAAGAATTATTATGTGGTCCCCCTCAAAAAAAAAATATTATTATGTGGTTGTTATAAAAAAAAAAAAGAATTATTATGCAGCAAATAATATGTGATACATTTTTTTTTTTTTTATAATCCAATAATTATCTTCAAATCAATTTTTTTTTTAAACATCCTCAAGTTTATCCCAAAAAAAAAAAACTAAATAGATATATATTACAATTTATTTAAATTGTTTTTAACTTCTTTTTAAAAATTCAAAACAAAAAACCTAATGAAAAAAAAAAAAAAAACCCAGGTTTCTATAAAAAATAAAAAACCCATGTTTGTTGTTGTTGTTTTTTTTTTCCCTTAAAAAAAAAAAAATCATCCTCACGTTTATCTTCAAATCATTTTTTTTTTTTAAATCCTCAAGCTTAAGCCAAAAAAAAAAAATCCTCAAGGCTCCCTAATTAATTGCTCCATTCCTCACCCTTGAAAATAGGTCACACAAATCCATTGTAAAATTCATAACGCACTATTATCCATATTGGCAAATGGCAACCCGTGTTTGATATTTTTCATTTAAAAAAAACAGACAACCACACAAACACATTTAATTAGTCTCCCACTCCAAAACAAAAACCTCCCTCTAACATAACCTCCTACTACTCTTAATTGGTTATGCTTATCAGTTATCACACCACATCTAATGTGGTGCTTGGTACGGGGGAATACACATTACTCTTGGCATCTAGATTCCTAGGAATATAATTCCTTACAATCTGGATGCCTAGGAATGTAGTTATTCTTATGTTTTGTTTCATTGGGAATCTCTTAAGATTTCTAAGAATGTGAAATGATAATATTTAGTTTATTCCCAAAAATTTTAAATGAATTATTTATTTTTCCCATTCTATCCTTAAATTTGAATGTGAATTACCAAATCCTTTAAAAAAAAAATCTTCCTCTAAATAAATAATGAAAAACAAAATGTAAACTATTAATAATTTGTTGAACAACACACACAACAGCAAAAGTGAATACCTTGCAATAATGGAGGGTCCCCTTCAAACTTTTTTTTTTTTTCCACACGTGAAACCTAAATAGAACTTTGTTAAATAATATATTAATAGAGTTATCTATCCTGTTTATATTCTACTAATCACAATTTGCTATATATTTATTTGAGTTTTTTTTTTGGGTAGGATAATTGAAGTTTAAAATGAAAAAAAAAATTTCATGTGACATACTATTTTTTTTGAGAAAAATGTGACATACTATAATATATAAAAATGTGAGACAAATCATTTATATTTCATTTTGAATATGAAATTTGAAAAAGATAAGGTCAACAACAAAGTTAAATCTAATAACCCGCCTCAAACTTAATTTTCATTTTGTCAAAAACCTTTAATTTTGGTGAGTGGGGTCTGTCAATCTATTATTGAATGTTAGTCAATATCTATAGCGTTACTCATGTATGATTTTATTTATGAGAGGTGCTACGTCCACAACATTATTTGCCATCCCCCGCAATAAAGGAGCAAGAAAAGATCGCGAAGGATAGAACAATTACCAAAAAAAAAAAAAAAAAAGGTTGTGAAAGTGCTTTATCAAGAATTATTATGTGGTCCCCCTCAACAAAAAAGAAAGAAAAAGAATTATTATGTAGTTGTTATAAAAAGAAAAAAAATTATTATGCAGCAAATAATATGTGATCCATTTTTTTTTTTTTTGATAATCCTATAATTATCTTCAAATCAATTTTTTTTTAAACATCCTCAAGTTTATCCCAAAAAAAAAAACTAAATAGATATATATTACAATTTATTTTTTAACTTCTTTTTAAAAATTCAAAACAAAAAACCTAATGAAAAAAAAAAAACCCGTGTTTGTTGTTGTTGTTGTTTTTTTTTTTTTTTTTTCCTTAAAAAAAAAAATCATCCTCACGTTTATCTTCAAATCAATTTTTTTTTTTTTTTTTTTTAAAATCCTCAAGTTTAAGCCAAAAAAAAAAAAAAATCCTCAAGGCTCCCTAATTAGTTGCTCCATTCCTCACCCTTGAAAATAGGTCACACAAATCCATTGTAAAATTCAGAACGCACTATTATCCATATTGGCAAATGGCAACCCACGTTTGATATATTTCATTTTTTTTAAAAAAAAAAAAAACAAACAACCACACAAACACATTTAATTAGTCTCCCACTCCGAAACAAAAACCTCCCTCTAACATAACCTCCTACTACTCTTAACTGGTTATGCTTATCAGTTATCACACCAAATCTAATGTGGTGTTTGGTACGGGAGAATCCACATTACTCTTAACATCCGGATTCCTAGGAATATAATTCCTTACAATCTGGATACCTAGGAATGTAGTTATTCCTATGTTTTGTTTCATTGGAAATCTTTTAAGATTTCTAGGAATGTGAAATGATAATATATAGCTTATTCCCATAAATTTTAAATGAATTATTTATTTTTTCCATTCTATCCTTAAATTTGAATGTGAACTACCAAATCCTTTAAAAAAAATTCTTCCTCTAATTAAATATGAAAAACAAAATATAAGCTATTAATAATTTGTTGAACAACACACACAACAGCAAGAGTGAATACGTAGCAATAATGGAGGGTCCCCTTCAAACTTTTTTTTTTCCACATGTGAAACCTAAATAGAACTTTGTTAAATAATATATTAACAGAGTTATCTATCCTGTTTATGCTATTTTGGCTGGAAAAGATAAAGACAAGGAAAAAGATATTGATGATTTGTTTTATATTTTATCTTAATTGCTTAAATGACAAAGAAAAATGGTTAATATTGTCAATTTATAAAAAAAAATACAATTTCCTTTATGCTTGGGAATTTGGATACCCACCTATTTTAAAGGTAATCCATATTCCTACTGAGAGGGGTTTGAAGGGGGAATCCAAATTCCCCTTGCGTGATTTGCAACCAAACATGAGAATTTTTAAACATTCTTGAGAATTCTAAAACATTACCTTGTACCAAACATCACATAAATGTTTCCAACGACCATGATTCTCTTAAGCAAAAGCCTATTTCCAAAATTATTTTCACATTTCAATTTGGTGATTGTGCTGCCCGAACCAAAGCAAAACAAAAACCAGCAAATGGAGCAGTTGTTTGCAGTGGAAGCCCTTAACAAGTGTAGCAATAAAAAGTTGTTCAAGAATGGAGGTTGAAACCTATGTGAGTAACGCCCAATTTTCTTGATGAATTCTTTAGCGTTTTTAGTTTTAAGTTTTTTTTTTTTTTTTTTTTTTTTTTTTTTTTTTTTTTTTTTTTTTTTTTTGTCTTCAAGGGAGTGTTAATCAAACATAGAAAGTTGTATTGTGTTATTAGTAGTTTAGCACCGATGTTAATTGGATGTAATTTTAGATGTTGAAATCTTTGGTTAAAAATTCTTCTTTCTGAAACCAAATTCACTAAGTTGTTGAAACCATCTTAATCTATAGACCACAAATCTATTTTGAAAAACACTTTCGCAAATATTACAATTTTTATTAAAAATTTGTGCCATGATTTTATGTAATTTTCATTTATATTTTTTGTATGCCCAATTAGCTTTTTGACTTAAATGGCCAAATTTTGTTGAATTTTCACTTGGCAACAAGTTTTTTTTAATCATAAAACATTAAAAAATTAATATGAAATTACTAATTCACTGCAGTCATATTAATTTGTAGTGTAAGGATCCTTCACCAAAGGCTATACATTTCTTCTTCTTCTTATTTTTTTGTGAAGACATCTAAGGCTATACACGTTTTGTAGGGATCATTTCTTTCTTCTTCTTCTTTTTCTTTTTTTGTGAAGACATCTAAGGCTATACACGTTTTGTAGGGATCGACTTAATTATGGGGGTGTCTACAAAAGAATTTATCATGAATTTATTCATTATAATAATTCATTATCCTAATGTTATATTTGATTTATTTTCCCCTCAAGAAATTCTATATTTGATTGTGGTTCTTTTTTCCAGTATTATGGTGGTGACTGGTGAGGGAGATTCAAGGGAGATGGAGGACACTATACATAGGCTTGGCTAAAAGGATTTGAGCCACGGAATAATATTTTAATTTTGCAAGTGTGTTGTGAGTAGTGAATAAGTACGTTGCTCTTCAAGATACATGTACATGTTATCTACTAAGGCAAAATTATCCCTAGCTTTATGATATAGAAGTTAATTGCAGATGTACATTTTTTTGTTTGATAAAAAGTAAGAAACACGTGAGTTAATTTAGAGATAGAAATTTATATAGAAGGTGTTTAATTTAGACACAAAAAAAAATTATATAGAAGTTGTTTAATAAGATGGAGACTACCTTTCAATATACTAGCCTCATTTTTTTTTCCATAGAAATTGTGCATTTAAGATTACTAATATAGCTAGAAGGCTCATAAGGTTAGCTACAAAAAATGAATATCGAAATAACATTGAAATCATATGTTCATGTGTGGATTTGTTCATTTTTTGTAGCTAACCTTATGACCCTTCTTGCTATATTAGTAGTCTTAAATGCACAATTTCTGTGGGAAAAAAAAAAAAATGTAATTCTCAAATTAGAATGAGTGAAAAATTATAACACTAAAAAAAAAAAAAAAAAAGCCTCATCACACGCGCGAAGCGCGTGTGATAAGGCTAGTAATAATAATTTTTTTTTGAGAAACAATAATTATAATAATAAAGGAGAGATAATTTGAATTCGGAATATTTTTCCTAGATATAGTATGAAAAAGATTTTGTATGAGTGTAAAAATAACTACCTACTGTTATGTTTCACATTTATTAGATTTTGAAACCGCTAATATGATATTATTTGATATCAAATACCTTTTTTTAAATTACAAAACTCTTGACAAGATTTGAACAACTGAACTCACGCCCTCACATAGGAAAAAAAATATTTATATATATGTGGGTGAGAAAGCCCAACGCTACGTATTGGGCCTGGGGCCCAATTTGAATATCACCGTTTGTCCGAAGAGGTAAAAGTGATCAGCGCTGAGTCCGTTTGGTGAAAACACACTCGAGAAGGGATGAAGGGTATGTCCGAGGACAACCCGGTTGGTCCGAAGAGGTTCCCCTCATCGGATCACTAGAGAGCTTGATCAAGCAAATATACTGAAGACCCTAGCAACCCTCCCAGCAGATTCCACGGTAAAGAGTGAGCTCTGGGCACGCCTAGGGGTGAGAAGAACATAAAATATCTTAAAGGAAAAGCTGCTACCACCGCATTTAATGCACTGCAGCAACTTTTCTGGCCGCATTTATGTGGAGAAGACACCTGAACAGTGCAACCTCAACTACTACCACTCACGGCAGACTACAGCAAATATCTGATGTGACTAGTACTCAAGTGGATGCTTAGATGAAGAACAAGTGTACAGTGAAGATGAGGAGGAAGGAGTATATATAAAGGGAATAGGTCTCACAGAAGAGGGGGGAGAAAATTGTATTCATTTAAGTCTGTAAACCTTAAACCTCTTCGGATTCAAGAGGATTCCTACTGAATGCTAGTCTGAACATCATTTTTTCCTTACATGTCTATTTGAATTGTTGCTAAATCCATTTCCAGCCCAGTTGTTTAACCCATTCTCTACAAATTCATTGTTCGGGGTTCATTGGGCTGAGTCTGCAAAATTTGTGCTTGGCCCATCAATCTAGGACCCTACAATATATATATATGTAAAAATAATAATAATATTTGAAGTAAGAACTTATTAATAGTGTAATTTGTATTATTTATCTTCTATTATAATTTTTAACTTATGATGCGAGTTTTGAGGCATCTTATTTTTATAAATTTTATGGGGAAAAATACCCAAATGGGTGGCCAGTACTTCTAAACAATAATTTTTTTAGGGTAAAATATCATTTTTATCCCTAAACTTTTATAAAAATTTGTTTTTTGTCCCTTAACTTTCAAAAGTTCATTTTTCGTCCCTAAACTTTACAAAACATTTTATTTTTCATCCTTCCGTCTATATCCGTTAGTTTATGTCCTATGTGGTCTAACAGAGTGATGATGTGATATCTGACTTAGACCAAATTATTTTATTTATAAAATTATGGACACACGACAAAGAGTTATTGGCACACATGGATAAAAATAAAATAAAAAATATAATAGGTCAGATTTTAATGTAAGAATTTATCAAGATTTAAAATAAAAATTCAAAACACCAAAAATATCAAAATCCCTAATTTAAGCTGACTATTCATCTCCTCCAATCTCTCGCTGTCGGCACTAATTCAATCTCTATTCTCCGGTAACCACCACCCACCCATGTTCTCGTCAGTTTCATTTCAATCCATCCAAACGTTCATCCTTTTTTGCAATGATGACAAGCACTAGAGAAACAAGAAGGAGAGCACTGGAGAAAGAAGAAGAAGATGATGACAATAACAACAAAGTAGTAGGTTTCTTAGCAACCAATAAATAGTGGCTTTTACGAATTACAAAGACTTTCATCCTTGTCCATAAAAATCTGCCCTCACTTGCACACCCGCTACAAGAAGATCTATTATTTTTCTCAAAAAAATAGAAGAAAAAAAAAACCCTTTCCTCTGTTCACGCCTAACAATATATAACACCCTAAAGATCCAAAACTTAATCATACAGAAAAAACCATCAAAACATCAAAAAATGAATGAAAGATCTAGGAAGTTTTGGTTGAACGTCATTAGAGATGGATAGCTTGAACTGTTTTTTTTCTTTTTTCTTTTAAATGTTTTGGTGTTTTAAGTTTTTATTTTAAATCCTAATAAATTCTTAACATAAATACGAGCTGGAATTTATTTTTTATTGTTTTAAAATGTCTCATTAGTTTGAAAGGATGTCATATCACAAAATATTTAACCCATGTGTACCAATAACTATTTGCCATATGACTATAATTTTACAAATAAAAGCATTTGGTCCAAGTCAGATATCACGTCATCATTTTGTTATGCCACATAGGGCATAAATTAACGGTCATAAACGAAAGGTTGAAAAATAAAATATTTTGTAAAATTTAGGGACGAAAAACGAAATTTTAAAAATTTATGGACAAAAATGATACATTATCTTTTTTATTTTTTAAGAAAATACAGCGTATGAAATGTGAAAGGCTCACGCATTTGTGCTTCATGGAGATGGAGGACACGCTCTGGGGCATTTTACTGTACATCTTTTTTACCTTTTCCTTTTTGTCATTTGGTCTTTAATTAGTTGAAGTCTTGGCTGGCCACTGTCCATCTACAACAGTACAACCGGATTTCAAAAAGTGACAGGAAAGAGAAGAAGAAGTCCATCTATAAATCATTAAATCTAGAGAACAAAAGAAAAAAAATAAGTGAATTGAAATTATAGATTTGAATTTTTTTTGAATTGTTAATTTGTTTTTTTTTTTTTTTTAACACAGTAGCAAACATAACCTTTTTCTTAATTTTTTAAATTATATATATATATATATACTAGTCTCTAAACACACACGTTGCGCGTACTCGGAAGCTCTTATATTTATTTTTTTTTTGTAAAAGTTAATAATTTTCATTTATTATAAAAAAAATTAAAAAAGGATAAATTTTGGAGAATAAAAAGATGAATGTAAAGGGAAAAAAAATCTAAATTAGTTCTCTTTTTGAATTCAAAATGAAATTTATTATTTGACATTTATGATTCTATTTCTAAAAGTAGTTACTCTTCATAATATGGGTATTTTTGAATCATATAGAAGTCTAGTTCAAAGAGAAGAATCATCTTTTATATATATAAATTTATCTTTAACATCACTTTAATTTTTAATTTTTAAAATTGATACATGTAAATTATACACTTTTTTTTCTTAACTAGACTTACTATTTTTATTATTTTTTATGGAATGTGCTATTATGAATTTATGAGAGCTATTATTACAAGGAAGGAAGAAATATAAAGTCAGCTATACTTCTAGATTATTAAATCAAAGAAAATTTGTATACACAACTTTTGTGCCACAATTTTAATTTGGTAGTGATTGATGAGTTTATATACAAATAATAGGGCAGCCACAAACAATGTGTTATACCAAAATTGTGACAAAAAAGTGGCACAAAATGTTGTGATCTAGGTGTACTTATTAGATAATTGATTCTAGAAAAAAAAATAACGATTAGTGATGCAAACTCCAGTAAAATATAATTACAAGTTGAAATCTAAGCATGTCGTGCAAGAAAAGTTACAAAATTTCTAGAAATATCATAAAACGAGTTTACTTTCCGTTATTATTGTGTACAGTATATATTGAGAAATAAATACTTGCTGTACTCAGATAGAATATTCTCTAATTATCTGCAGTGAAGTTTGGTGTGGACTAATTAGGTGTCTAATAAGAGAAATGATATGTCTATAACATTTTTACAACATTTTTATAACAAATCCTAAGTGGCAGGTTGTTACTGGTTGTTATTGTTGGGGCAAAAAAGTAATCTTAGTGTTAGTTTTAAATTTGAACCAATAATAACTAATCAGCTGTGATTTGTTATAAAAATATTGTAGAATTATTGTAAACGTAGCATCTCTCGTCTAATAAATCACTCCAATAATATTAGAGACACATAAAATAAAATAATACAACCAATTCCACGACTTACCATAAAAAACAAGGAATTGTGAATGCGAAAGATTTGAGGTGTTGAAATGTTGTTGTCTAGTTCTTATCACCCACGAATGTGTACAGCCTTGGCTGAACCTTCTATTTAGTTTTAATGTTATTCCAGGATACCAAAAAAAAAAAAAAAAAAAAAAAAAGAAATGTTGTTGTCTAAGTCTGACAGCGAGACCAGGCCTGTCACATAAGTTTCACCACTATTATAAATAAAAAAGGAGAATCTACGCAAAATCCTCGACTTATAGCTCCTTTTCTCTCACAACGTGTTAGCCACACCGAACAGAAAGTTCGGCGAGATAATTCTTTCACTAATTTCTACTCAATGCCATTCTCGTGACGTTGACGACTGACTGAGGAAACTAAAAAAAACGCAAACAAACAACCAAAGAGAAACGCACGCCCTCGCTTCTCTCACCCATCTCCTATCCTACGTTATTTTTCATTGCCAAAAACATCAGAAATATATATATATATATATATATTTTTTTTTTGTGTGTAAAAATCTAAGTTTTTGAGTTTGAACTTTGAACTTTGAAGCTTGTGGGAGCTTTCACTCTTTCCTCCAGGTACGTTGTTTTTATCACTGATCGGCTTTAATTTTATTTTTAGATTTTTTTAAAAAAAAGGCGCAGATATAAGTTTTTTTCTTAAATTGCATGCACATCTTCTGTTTCTAAATTTGGAATAGATGTAGATCTGTCAGCAATTTCTCTGTTCTTTACTTTATTGATTTAAAAGGTTAAGTATAAAGTTGTCTATTTATAGTTTAGATCTTTCTAGAATTATATCTTAATGAAACTTTCACTTTTTTTTTCTTTTTTTTGGTGATTATATAACACGTTGGGAAGTTTCTTAAGCCTGACTGTTATTTTCTAAATTGGGTTTGAAAGAGTCAGTTTGAGTTTCTGATTGTCCATTTGCCATTATTGCTAAATTTATGATTCAGAATTGCCAGGTCTCATTTGGAAAAATGATATGTGAGATCATTCTTTTTCATTTTTTGGACCTTTTAAAAGAGACGGCAGGCTTGAAAATGGCACTACTGCAATCTTCAAAATTTTCTAAACTTAAAAGCTGAGAGCAATAGATGGATTAGATGAACATGTTAAAATAGAGTTAGTTGATCAAGTAAATTAGTAAAGGAACTAGTTTTCTTTTTCTTTGTTCTTTTTTTGGGGGGTCAAAAGAAGGAAGGAAAAAAGAGGGTTGACTAAAACAATCTTCTATTAAAATTATCACAGCCGTTGGTTGCTATTGTGAGTATGGCTAGCACTAATAGAATGACTGGTCAAGAGAGATGGCTGGTAGGTGATGAACATCTTGCATCATTTCTTCTTCTTCTTCTTCTTCTTTTTTTTTAAAAAAAATCTATTAAAATTTTATAATTTTGTTATTAAAGTAAAAAAATTTCGAATATTTCCTTAACCATGATTGATTATTTGCGTACTTGATTACTTTTGTTAATCAATAAAACTGATTACTAATCCATAAAAAAATAAAAAAAATAAAACTTTTTAATAGATATTAACATTGTGGACTTTTCACGAGTTTGTTAATTGTTAGTACCTACCTACCGATTCAAGCAATGCGGCATTGAATTTCTGATTCTGAAAAATAAATCTCACCTTAATTAAGTATTGCTACAGGCTATTGTTGGTGAAAATTTAGAATTTCATTGGGTAAAACCTTTAACTGTTTGGAAAAAGTCAATGGCCATTCTTAAAGATTTTTCCTTTTTTTTGGGGAGCTGTTGTTTTCAGATAGTGGTTTATTTATTGGTGTGCTTTACAGGTTTAGCACTCCATCTATTTTAATATGTATAATGCATTATTGCAAAAATAAAGTCAAAGATTGTATTGGAACTTTTTATGCTTGTCTTACTTGAATGATATTTCCTGTAGGGGTGAACTTATTTGGCGATCAATATGTTTCTTTTGAGAAGGAATACTCAGACTCAAAGTCATCCAGAGGATCTCAATTTGGAGAAAGATGCAAAGGTAAGAAAAACTATATGGACAGGCATTCTGGGGCAGAGAGCATTTTCTTTAGGACAAAATATGTGATATTTGCTCTAAATTTTATTGGTTGCAACCAACCTTGCAGTCCATTTTGATGCTTCTATTCATAATAGAGTGCAAAAATTTTCAGAACACATTGAAAAAAGACATTTAATGAGCAAATGTCTTTAAACAGGTCAGTGAACTCAGGGCTGCTCTTGGACCTCTATCGGGACGTTGTTTAAAGTACTGCAATGATGCATGCCTGAGGAGATATTTAGAAGCTCGAAACTGGAATGTTGATAAGGCAAAGAAAATGTTGGAAGAAACACTCAAGTGGAGGGCCACTTATAAGCCTGAAGAAATTCGTTGGGTGAGTATGTAATAAATCATTGATTCATGTTATTAACAACATGCAAAATAAGTACCAGATTTGCCTCACTTTTATGATTTTTTCTTTATATATATTGATTAATTTTTCTTGGTTTGTTGGGATCTTTTTCCATGTCTAATTGATAATCAATGCTAGGGTGTCCTAGCATATACATTCTTGTCCTCTGTTTCCCATCATATATTTTGCATACAGAATTGCATTTTGAACATATGTTTGCACAAGTTATTCATCACTTGTGTGCACTAGACATAACTGTTTGTCTAATTGAGGCATATCAATTTTGTGCTGGGACCAATCCTAGTACTTTTTCAGGTCTAATTCAAACCCTAATGCTTTGTTAAATTATTAGAAGCATTTGATTACTTGTTCAACAACATTAGCCTTTCCTTACTCTAGAAAGATGTCATTGTCCAGCATGAAATAGCCCATGAAGGCGAGACTGGGAAAGCATTCAGATCAAACTTTCATGATATGCTTGGAAGGACCGTGCTTATAATGAGGCCAGGGATGCAGGTTGGTACTAGGATTTTCTTTCATAAGGTGTATTACTTTCACTATGCTTTTGTGCATTAACCTATTATCCTTCTTTTGTTTTTTTCAATTGTCAGAACACCAATTCGCCAGAAGATAATGTTCGTCATGTTGTCTATCTTTTAGAAAATTCTATCCTTAACCTTCCTGAAGGACAAGGACAAATGTCCTGGTTGATTGACTTCACAGGGTTCTCATTAAGCACCAACATCTCAATCAAAGCAGCCCGTGATATTATTAACATTTTACAAAACCACTACCCTGAAAGGCTTGCTCTCGCATTACTTTACAATCCACCAAAAATTTTTCAGGCATTCTATAAGGTTTGATATCTTCAATTTGCTTTATCTTTACATGGATGTTGTTTCTTTGTTTAGATTGAACTTTGACAATCACTGGTTCTTTCTTTCAATAAAATACATAAATTACTCATTTAATCATGCAATGGAAGCAAGTTCATATAGAAAATTTCTTAATCAGGATTGGGGATAATCATACTCAAATTCATTAGATTGTGTGTTAATTTTGTTGCTTTAGCTTGGCCTTGATTGCTGAACCTATGCACTTAGTCCCACAAAAGAGTTGTTTTACCAAAGATATCTGTTAAGCAATTATTTTCACTACTTTGTTCTCTCTCTCTCTCTCTCTCTCTCATGCTGTCCAACAAGCAACAACTTACCACAACCCTCCTCCTTTTTCCCATCTACTTTTATTGACTCATATAGTCTGGACTATATATAATTCTGGATGTGAATCTGATAATTCATTTAATTTAAGATTTCCATGGCTTGCGGATACACTGTTGCAGCTTTAAGTACCTTATATTTTAGCAGCTAGATCTGTCATTAAAGAACTTTGTGGTGTTTTCAATTTTTTAGGCTGTCAAGTACTTCCTTGATCCAAAGACTGCTCAGAAGGTGAATTTTGTCTACCCCAATAGTAAAAGTAGTGACAACTTCATGAAGACACTCTTCGATTTAGAAAATCTTCCATGTGAGTTTGGGGGAAAAGCCACTCTAAAATACGACCATGAGGAGTTCTCACGAATGATGGCTGAGGATGATGTAAAAACTGCCAAGCTCTGGGGATTTGATGAAAGGCCCCACCACATTATGAATGGGCACTCGGGAGCAGCAGTGGTGCAGGAGCCAACGCCCGTTTCACCACCAGCTAGCTGAGTGAACATATCTAGTTTTAGTATTTGAGAAAATAAGATATGTATAATACAGCCTGACTAACTGAAGACATGCAAACTTCAGTGCCAAATTCACAGATCCTTGTTCAGTTCCTCGTTGGGGTTAATAAACATTCATTTCTTCTACTTATTGCGAACTGTGAGGGAACTCTGTCGGTTCCTCTCCATATCCTTGCCTTCCTACTTCATGAGCAAACAATATTCAAGTCACATATATAATTCTCTCTTTTGGTAAATGAGGGCTTTAATTAACAATGCATTAAGCATTAAAACTGTGGAAATGATAATATTTGAGAGATCCAAATAACTTGAAAAGTTCCACTTCAGATAGGCAAAAACATTGCTAACAAAATCCATTGGAGGCAACCCCTTGGGAATGACAGGTTCCTGTAATATCCAGTTTTGCTGGAAGGTACTTAACAGATTCCTACACTCGTAAGCATGTATATTCTTTTCCTAGATCCATATTAAATGATCGATTGTGCAAAAAACTTAAATTGTAAATCTAATTATTTAACTATGTAATTCTAACACTCCCCTCGTGTGTGGGCTCAAATTACCTCTCAGTAGGTGAGGCTCCCGCGGGATTTTAAATGGACTTCCAGAGGTATGCCCACAGTGATGCGCCAATTGAGAAACCTCTAATCGGCATTGATCTTGTGCCTCACTTGGCTTTTCTCATTTCAGTTGAACTGTTGAAGAGTATAATCTGTTTAAAGCTAGATCATGTTTTGGCCACGAAGGAGAAGAATTCAGTGGTTTTCTCAAGTTATAAAAACAAACCAAATCTCATAAAGATTGTGGTCAATCTCACCATCTTGGAATACTCGTTTGTCAATATGCACAAGAAATCTCTGGAGATCCTCCATCGGATGGGACATAATTGAGACTCATTGACATGCCCCCACAATGCAGACAATGCAGTTCCCCGAGCCACGAAAGGCCCCTGCAAAAGTGCAGGCTTTTTAAGATTTTGGGTCCATTTAGATACAGTTTATTATTGTTAAAAGTTGCTAAAAATTGATTATTGCTGAAAACACTATAGTAAAATAATTTTTAATCGTATAAATAGTACCGTGAGATTTATTTTTAATATTTTTTAGTGCGTAAATAGTACTGTAAACAGTGATAAACAATATATAAACAGTAACTTTTTATCCCTTGTTACTGTTCACACGCAGGAAAAAAAAAAAAAAAAAAAAAAATCTGAAAACGCAAAACGTGAACGCGACTTTCAACTGAAACCAAACGCTCACTTTATTTGTTTGGGTAAACTTCTAAAACATAACTTAAGGTTTAGGAAAATTCCAATCAAGTCCATAACATTTAGAAATTGACCATCTCAGTCCTTATCCTCAAACAGCTTGTAACGCCCGTTACATCTCTCCTCTCTCTAAAGAAAAAATTGAAGAACAATAAGCAGAAGGAAAAAAAAAAAGCTAGACCACTAACCCAGCAAATCCCACAAACCCAGTGACCGCCGACCACAAGCAAAACCCACAAACCCAGCAATGGCATCAACAAAACCCACAAATGCCATCAGCAAAACCCATAAAACCATTAGCAAAAACCCATCCACAAACCCAGAACAAGCAACCACAAACCACCGGCTTCAACAAATTCAAAAATCCAGCTAAACCCACAACAAAAAAAGGATAGCCACAGTGGCAAGCAAATGGATTCTGTGTAGTTGTGGTGCAAACACTTTCAGCATCTACTCCTCAGTTCTAAAATCAAGCCAAGGTTACGACAGTCAACGCTCTACACAGTGGCATTCTTCAAGGACTTTGGCAGCAACGCTGGGGTCCTCTACTTCGCCGTAACACTCAAAGACAACCTTAACTGGGATTGGTGGGCCATGGGTGGTGGGTGCGATCTAGAATTTCTTTGGGTAATTTATGATATGGGCTTCTATGGTGGGATTGATCTACAGCCACCGGTGGCATTGATGTGTTTGTTTATATTCTTGTCTAGAGAGAGAGAGACAGGTGTAGAGAAGAGAGGTCAGACCGTCTGATGGAGAAAGATCAGGAACACAGAGAAGGATCTGGAACTTGAGAGAGAGGAGAGACTTGCACGTTTGAGAGAAAAGGAAAAATGAGTAACGGAGGGTTAACGGGTTAGGGCAGGACTAAATTGATCAATTTTAAAATACGTTGGATTTGATTGATATTAGCACAAACCTCAGGTTATATTTGTTAAATTTACCCTATTTGTTAATTTATAGCACTAAATATAGATCGTGAGCACCACTACGTGGCAGAATTCAGGTTAAATTATACAAAGTTTCTCTTTAGCAATGATGCATAGAGGAAGTGCCAATTATCATGTTGGCCACTTTCAACGCATGTGATGTGATACACGAAATGCCAATTATCAAATTGCTCAATCATTGTGGGGCATAGTGATTCCCATATTTTGACTGTAAAATGTGGTTTTCAAAATTCACATGGGTGATATTTGAAAATTCAGGCTTCGCAAAAATTGGATTACACGAGATGGTAGGTACACTAAAGAATATGGGGTAGTCTATTGAGATTCTATTCAGCTAGGGTGATTCAACTTTCCACCAGATTAATATTGAAAAAAGATTGACACACAATATTGCTTACTGGATTCTAGTGAATTTTCACATGCCAATTATCAAATTGCTCAATCATTGAGGTGCATAGTGATCCCATATTTTGACTGTAAAATGTGGTTTTCAAAATTCGCATGGGTGATATTTGAAAATTTAGGCTTCGCAAAACTTGGATTGCACGAGATGGTAGGTAAACTAAAGAATATGGGATAGTCCATTGAGACTCTATTCAGCTGGGGTGATTTCAACTCTCCACCAGATCAATATTGAAAAAAGATTGACACGCAATATTGCTTACTGGATTCTAGTGAATTTTCACGGTCATAACAAAACCTGCAACCTAAAATGAGTGATCTATCCGAGTACAGATAACAGATGAAACCAAGAATGCTCTCCAGAGAAAAAGAGGTTGAACTAGCCCGAAGCAATAAGAAAGTGAAAGATTGGCACCACGTTGGGTTCACAGAGAGGTCCAGTGATCAGTCTGGCGAGAACTCTTCTATCACTGATAGCTTAGATCAATCTAATGTCACCAAAACTTCCTTTAGGGATAAGCTAGTAGGAGCTATTCCAGGTGCATATACTAAAGCCTTCGACTTTGCAGACCAGATGGATGAGGACTTGTGTAACGACCTAAGGAAAAGCGCTAGCCACATCTGCGCTATACCTCAAAAGGACTAGTCACAATTGAGGCTCCTTGTAGTTGTTAATAAAGCCCAGATCTACCCAGTAAATACATGATGTGGGACTTATTACACACCCACACACATCACACAATCAATTAAATTGGGGTATCACAATCTCCCCCACTTAAATCCCTAACGTCCTCATTAGGGCCCACTTTATGGGGTAGTGTCTCTGAGCCCACACAAGGTTATCGGGTCGGCTCTAATACCATATGTAATGACCCAAGGAAAAGCACTAGCCACATCTGCGCTATACCTCAAAAGAACTAGTCACAATTGAGACTCCTTGTAGTTATTAATAAAGCACAAATCTACCCAGTAAATACACATCACACAATCAATTAAATTGGGGTATTACAACTTGAATTCCAATGATGAAGATGTGGAGGCTCACAACATGCATCGGTAAGGGATGGTGGCGGTTAAGCTATCCAAGGAAACTAAGAGTCGTATCAGGAAACCATGGTCAAAAACCATTATAGTGAAGCTGGTGGGAAGATCAGTGAGTTTCAGTTACATGCAAAATAAACTTGTACAGCTATGGAGACCGGCAGGGCGAATAACTGCTTGGATCTCACTCACGGGTTTTTCCTAGTTCGTTTTTTCTCCAAGGAGGATCTGGACTCGGTATTGGAGAAGGGGCCATGGTTTATTGGTGACTTCTTCATATCTCTAAGACCGTGGGATCGTTTTTTAAGCCATCAACGACAAATGTATCCTTGATAGCAGTATGGGTTAGGCTTAACGAACTTCTAATTGAACTGTATGAAACTAAAGTCCTTAAGCAGATAGGTGAGTCCTTGGGGAAAGTTTTAAGGATTGATGCTCACACTACCATGGAAGCTCAAGGAAAATACGCTTGGCTTTGCATCCAAATTGATATAAACAAACCATTGATTAACACAATTCTTATTGGGCAATTTGAGCAACCAATGACTTACAAAGGTGTCCACAGACTTTGTTTTTCCTGTGGAAGAATAGGGCACATGGTGAAAGCCTACCCAGACACAGTCCAACGCGACAAAGACTGGGAAACTCCGATGGAGAATGAACGAGAAGCGGTACCTGGCATGTCATGTGAAACACATGAGAACCAACGTCTCTTTTCTGACAACTCCACGTCCGGCTCTAGTGGAATGGTGGAGGCTGATTGGAGTACGGACCTTGGATGGTTATGGCCAGGAAAATGAGCAGGTACAAGGGTACGAAAAATGGTCCCAACCTGGTGGGGACAAGCAAATCCACTTGGGAAGCTACACCTTATCACTATGGTTACAATATGGATTGAGTGGAGAAGGGCTGAAGTGGATGGCCAAAAGCCCAATCTCCAACACGCAGAAGGCCCAATTCCGAATACTCCAAGAGTAATGAAAACGTCCCTGCCTCATCAGCCCAACTCGCTGGTAGCATGAATGGGCTTCCTTTGATCCCTGGACTAGGCACTAAGGTACTGAGCCCAACACAAAAAACGAACCCATCCTCCAGGTAACTCTCTACTTCGGTCAAAGGTAAAAAGAACCTAGCAAGAATTAAAACTTCAAACTCCTTTTATAAAAGCATCGCCGCCCCTCAGTCAAAAGAACGCTCCTTAAACTCACCTTTCTCCTTCACCAAACTTGCCACACTCTTTTACCATGCTTCCACGCCATCATCCAGCGTTACCTTTGAGTTCAAGACCCTTGCAAAAGACGAGATAGGCCATACGACTGGGGGAGGAAGTGATTGAGATACCGGAGATTGTTATCGCGGAGATTCTGGCAAATCCCACGCATGTAATGGGAAGCTTCAATCGCAGGTACAGGGAAGCTTGGAAATTAATTTTCCCGCTAACGAAGGAAACTCGGAGATCGGGGTACCTGCCATTGACAAACCCACTGTGGGGGTAGATGGAAAATCCATGGTGGCAATTTCTATCTGACGGATTGATACTGGAGGAGGAACGAAAAATTGTTTGGCTGACCTTACCCCAACTCTCACCGACCTCACTCATATGCGAAGTGAATCCTACAAAAGCTCTATCTGAGAGACGAATGCTCGAGCTTCAACCCATTTCGACTTCAATAATGGGGAATCAGCACTGCACCAAGCTTGTCCAGATTTTCAAGCCAACTCTAGAGTTCAACCTTTATTCAATTGCTTAGGAATTAGAGATGGGGGTTTTGGAACACTGCGTGACCTTTGCTCCGAGGAGGGGAATGTCAATGGTGATGATGAGGAAGACCGAATGGAATCTGAGGAAGGAGGCAGAGCTCCTACCTTCGCATAATGAGTGCCCCACCCCCAACCATCAATTCCTCATGAATATCATTATCTAGAATAGTAGAGGTGCTCTGAAGCCGAACTTTCAGAGCCACGTTCGGGAACTAGCTCAGAATCATGATTCGACCATTCTTGTAATTATGGAAACCAGATTAGGTGGGGATAGGGCAAGAGAGATAACAGATAGCTTGACTTTTGTTAAGGCTATCCATACTGACACCATTGGATATGCTAGTGGACTTTGGCTGCTATGGAATTCAGACAAAGTGGAGATACAAAGCCTAGCGAACACGGAGCAGGAGATCCATGTCGAAGTTAAGGTACACTTTTCAAACCTTAATTGGATTCTTTCTGCTATCTACGCTAGTCCTAGGAGTGAGGAGAGGAAAATTTTATGGGAAAATCTTGTTAAAGTAGCTGAGCTTCATAACTTGCCGTGGGTAATGGCCAGGGAATTTAATAAGCCTCTAGTTGATGAGGATAAATTTGGAGGCAGAGGAGTCAATATAAATCGATCACTCCTTTTTAAGGAATGTCTTGGCAGGTGCATTATGGTGGATTTAGGCTTTTCGGGGCCAAGGTACACTTGGACTAATAAGAGGGATTTTAACAATCTGATTTTGGAGAGGATTGATAGGTTCTTTATGAATCTTGAGTGGTGTATTCCTGTATCCGAATGCGAAAATCACACATTTACCTAGATGTCACTTGGACCACTGCCCGGTCCTGCTTGAGACCAATCCAGGCAGAACAGCGTCCCTTATTAGACCATTCAGATTTCAGGAATTCTGGCTCTCGGACACATCCTTTCCTAATATTGTTTCTAAGGCTTGGAATAACAATAAGGGCTTAGCCGAATCCATAGACTCCTTTTCCAAGGAGGCTACCTTATGGAATAAGAACCATTTTGGCAACATTCATTACAAGAAGAAACAGATTCTGGCTAGACTTTATGGCATTCAAAAGGCTTTGTCAAACAACCCTTGTGCACCCCTCCTCACTCTTAAATATCAGCTTCAACAAGACCTTGATCAAGTCCTGGATCAGGAGAGGGATCTTTGACTGCTGAAATCCAAAGTTAATTGGATGATACAAGGAGACTGAAACACCTCCTTCTACCACATGTCTACCTTAACTAGAAGGAAACGAAACCACATTGCCTCAGTGAAGGATGAAAAGGGGGAGTGGATCACCAGTGAAAGAAAGGTCATGGAGTTTTTTTGAAGAGGGTTTATTTCCTTATATTCCATCTCACATGAGACGACCATCCGAGTCCCTATTCAGCCTGATCAGTGGTATGGCCGAATGTCAGAAGAGGTGAAATGCTCACTTAGTGCCATGGTGACAATTAAGGAAATTAAGAGTGCGCTTTGGACCATGAAACCTTACAAAGCCCCAGGACCAGATGGACTGTACGCGGGCTTCTTCCAAAGATTTTGGCTTATTACAGGGGATTCAATTAAAAGGGAAGTGGAGAGGGTTTTCACTAGTACAAAAGTGCCGGATTACCTCAATAAGACCCTTATTGTTCTTATTCCTAAGATGCAAGGTCTGGAAACCTTTTTTTTTTTTATAGGTAAGAAATAATTATATTCAAAAAACTGCTAAGTGCAAAAAAACACTAGCATATCAAACGAACAAGAAAAGAAAGAAAAGAACAAACAAAAAGAAGAAAAACACTAAGAACAGAGACAAAGAGAGCTAAGGAAGAGCAGCAGAGAATCACTAGATGTGAGTCCCCAAGCCTTAGACCAATCAAAAAGGGATCTAGTAAAGAGAGCAAGTATTTGGTCATCGGATCTATCCAAATCCTCAAATGTCTGCCAGTTGCGTTCCCTCCAAATACACCACATCAGACGCAATGAAACTAAATTCCAAATGTGAGATGAACGCTTCCCCAACCAATTCCACCAACTAAAAAGAAGATCTGACACCGTACCAGAGAGGACCCATGAAATCCCAAAGGTTCTATAGACAAAGCACCACAGCTGATAAGCCTTATCACAATGTAACAACAAATGATCCACTGTCTTCCCATAGTATCGACACATAATACACCAATCAACGAAGTCATAGCCCTTAAGCCTTAGATTATCTCCTGTGAGAATCCTATCCCATGCCGCTGTCCAAACAAAGAAAGAGACATGCTGGGGTGCCTTAACCTTCCAAATGCCTTTCCAAGGAAAGACAATGGGAGAAGAACCATGTAACTTGTGATAAAAAGAGCGGATAGTAAAATCCCCTTTCTTAGAGAGGCCCGGCTACCTTTGATTAGCCAGACATTCTTCTTTTACCATATTTTTCGATCAGTCATGGGGGGAGTTCGTAGATTTTTCATTGAATCCAAGTTTTTTCAATTAGTTGTAGAGGAAGGGGGACGTTATTTCTTGCTAAGTATTTTTGAAAGGGGCAAATACTTTATGAGATCAGTCTTCATGGGCAAGAGTACAGCACAATGGTTGATGGATAAGATTGAACAGACTGTTGTTGGGGCTAATTCCATACAATTTTTTACATTCAGAGACGGTGATATTGCTTATACTCTCCAACGTAGCACCAATTTTTCTGGTCAGTTCTTGCTTTTGACTGAACTTAAAGTTGGCGGGTCTAGAAGGTCGATTATTATCCCTGAAGGCAAAGGGAAAAAAGGTTGGAGGGTTTTTGGGCTTGAACTTAGAAAGATGTTGTTTCCTTCTCATTTTGCGGTGGGTGATTCTGGTCATCCAAAATTTGTCCCTTAGGTGCATAGGCATAAGTTGGAGGTTCAAGACTACAGAACTTTTGCTGAAGTTGTGCAAGGCTATCATGGTAAAGTAGAGGATAGAAAGCAACTAAAGCAGGTAGAAACCACAGATAAGGGGAAGTTGACTCAGTTGGTGATGAATCAGAGAGTTTCAGGTGCCAAGTTGGGGGATTTTTCGGTGGGCAAGTCTGATAAAATGGCGGTGGGAGGAGGGGATAGGAGGGAAGAGGGCATTAATGTGGAGACAGAGTTAGGTGAGCAAAATCCAGTAGGTAATAATAAGAGATCTCCATTGAAATTCAAGCCAAAAGGGAGTGTACATGGTTATGGAAATAATCGTATTTTGAGGAATCCTGACCAGACAGCAGTAGGCTTGACTATAGAGGTGAATAGGGAAGGAAAAAGGAGGGTGGCATGGAGTTCTTATAAAGGTGACTTGAGGAGTTCTATTTGGGTAAAAGAAATCAGAGGAAGCAAGTGGTGGGTACTCCAAGAGGGTCATGGGTTCACACAAAGCCTGAGGTGTATAAAGGTGGAATGAGGCATTCCAAGTGGGGTAGTCAGCAGGACCACGTGGTGGGCCTCTTTAGAAGTTCTCAGTTTCACATACTTCCTGTGGTGGGCTCTGATTGTGAGTGGGCTTCACGGGACTGTAATAAATCGCATACTGTGGGCTTAACCAAGCTGGCCCAACCTGATATGAGACAAACCCAGTTGCCCGAGGTTATTTTCTCAAGCCCAAGCTTTTTTTGCAATGGGTGAGACGTCTGCGACTACGGTAGAAGTCTCCTCAGACAAACTCAACTCACCGACACCCACTGAAGAGGTGGCAGATCGTATGGCAGTGTCTTCGACTAGCTCTGACAGCCTTACGGTGGGTCGGACAGTGGCTGACTGCTGCTACTTGGATGGGTTTATCTCCGAAGACGTCGTGGTGCCTCAGAAACCTCAGATGATGGCCGGGAGTGCTTCATTATGCCTTAGAGTGGTTCCACTGGAGACTAGTTGCAGTTCTTTTGATGGGTTTAGCTTCGATGAACACATAGTGTCTTCGATGGTGTTGGATAGAGCTGGGTTCAGCTCCGGTGAGTCCGTTTTGCTTCAGGGTAAGGCCGATTGGGTAATTTCGCCAATTTCTATGGGTTTTTTCTTGGCAGCAACCCTTATTAGAATGATGGGTGCTGGGTTGGTGGATTATGGTGTTTATGGTGTGGATAAGGCTCGAAGTGGGAGTAGTGTGCATTTGTCTCAGGGGATGGATGACAAGTGCATCGAGCAGATTATTGTTTTTGAGTCTGAGCAGCTTGATCTAGGGTTCTCGTTGGAGGAGGAAGGGTCTACCTCAGAAGTAGCTTGTTTGGGTGAGGAGGAGAGTTTGACAAACTGTAAGCCACTATCCTCTATCGCTCCTCCGGGGCTAGACCTGTCAATGGAAATGCACAAGGATGATGAGGTGTTGGGTTTGGGCAGTAGGCTGGACGTCTCAAGTTGGGTGAAGCATAGGATTCCAGGTTTTAGTAAAGTGGTTGGGCTTTCTGTGAACCGTCATGAGAGGTTATGCATTGACTATCTTCAAAGGCTAGAAAGGGAGATGGAGGTAGTTATTGAACAATGGAAGAAAGCAGAGGCTTACCAAAAGACAGCCTCCTCAAAGGGTAAAGGGAAAAGAGAGTTGAGGAATTTAATTTCCTCGGTTAATTATGATGGGAGATATGGTGTTGGTAGTGTAGTAGTAGTAGTTGTGGGGAATTGCTAGTATTAATGAAGTTGAAAATGATTTCTTGGAATGTCAGAGGATTAAATGACGCCCAGAAACGTTTGGTTGTTAGAAATTTGTTACGGGAATGTAAGTGTGATGTTATTTGCCTTCAAGAAACAAAGCTTGTCAGCATTGATAGACAAATGGTTTATAGTTTGTGGAACTGTCCATATGTGGATTGGGCAGTTCTAGATGCTGATCAGATGGCTAAGGGAGTATTGATTATGTGGAATAGAAGGATTTTAGAAAAGTTAGAGGTTTTGGTGGGTTCGTTCTCGGTGTCGGTTCAATGGAAAGGGGTAGAGGATGGTTTTATTTGGGCTTATTCAGGGGTGTATGGCCTAAATGACAACATTTGAGAAGGCATTTGTGGGATGAGTTGGTTGGTATTCAGCAGTGCTGGAATGTTCCCTGGTGCTGTTTTGGGGATTTTAATGTTGTTCGCTTTCCTAGTGAACGGAGGGGTGGATCTCGACTTACCTCGACTATGGAAAAGTTTTCCGAATTTATTGAGGATCTTAATTTGATAGACTTGCCTTTGGAGGGAGGGAGTTTTACATGGTCCAGTGGTACGAACCAGCCATCCATGTCTAGGATTGATAGAGCTCTGGTGTCAATAAGTCTATGTAACACGGTTTATAAAATCATTATTAAGGTGATCGTGGCTCGGATCAGACCTCATTTAGATAACATGATCTCTCCTTACCAAGCAACCTTTATCCCAGGAAGAAGGGGAACAAACAACATAATTATAGTTCAAGAGATAATTCACTCCATTGGTAGATCCAAAGGGGAAAAAGGTTATATGGCCATCAAAATTGACCTTGAAAAAGCCTACGACAAGATCGAATGGGGCTTTATTGGAGAAATGCTCATCCATTTCAATTTTCCAGACAATATTATTGATGTCATAATGAGTTGTATGACGTCGGTGTCCACTTCCCTCCTTTTAATGGGGGCTACCTGGAGCCTTTCCTACCTTCTAGAGGTATTAGGTAGGGAGATCCTCTCTCCCCCTACCTCTTCATTCTTTGCATGGAGTACTTGGGCCACCTAATTGAAGAAAAATGTGCAACCAAGCTCTGGCACCTCATCAAAGCTTCTAGAAGTGATTCGACATTTTCACACATCCTTTTTGCAGATGACCTAGTGTTTTTTACTAAGGCTGACCCAAGAAATTGTCATACCATTAATGAGGTCCTTCAGGAGTTTTGTAGGAGGTCCGGCCAAACAGTGAGTGAAGCTAAATCTATGGTGTATTTTTCACCCAATGTTGATCCAGACTTAAGGGAAAGCCTAGCTGACACTCTTGGTTTTAGATCGACTCCTAATCTGGGCAGATATCTCGGCTTTCCCTTAAAACACTTTAGAAGCCGGGAGCATGATTTTGGCTTTGTGCTGGATAGAGTTAAAAAGAAGCTTGCAGGTTGGAAAGCAAATTTACTCTCCATGGCAAGTAGAAGGGTCTTCATACAAGCTTCCTCATCCACCATACCCATTTATGCTATGCAGAGTGTTCAACTACCAGACAAAATTCTAAAGGATATAGATAGGGTAAACAAGAACTTCCTTTGGGGGTCCACTAAAAACTCCAAGAAGATGCATTGGGTTGGCTGGGATAAAGTCACCACCCCAAAGGATATGGGAGGATTAAGGCTTTAATCAGCTAAAGGAAGGAATACGGCATTCTTAGCCAAGCTTAATTGGAGATTTCACTCAGAAGACAATGCACTTTGGGCCAAGGTGCTAAAACTGAAATATGGAACCAGGCAGCGCTTAAATTCCAGAAATGAAGCTAAGTTACCAGGGTCTCCTATTTGGAAGGGCTTTGAAAAAGGGGAGAACATGTGTTTAAGGAGGGTATGAAATGGATTCCAGGTCATGAGAGTAAATTAGATTTCTAGTTGGACAGTTGGTCGCATTGGGGTCCTCTTAGATCCACCATTCACGGCCCAATCCCTCAAGAATCCACTAATCTTAAAGTTAAGGATGCCATTCTCCCTCATGGTTGGAATTGGTCGACCATTCCTTTTGATCCGCCTTCAGACATCAAAGAGAGCATTAAAGTTGTTCCTTTCCCCATTGCAACTAGAAGTGGAGATAAGCTAGCTTGGAAAGGGTCCTCCAATGGTGCTTTCAGTTCAAAAGGTGCCTATTTACTAGCCACCAAGCCATCAGAAGCTGTTTTTTTCCCCAGTGCATGGATACGGAAATTAAATGCTCTTCCCAAAATCCAAATATTTTTCTGGCAATGTATGCATAAGAGTATGGGGGTGAGGTGCTGCTTGGCCGAAAGAGGGCTGAACATTCCCACAGACTGCCCTTTATGTCACACCGAACCCGAAACTATCAGTCATGCCCTTCGAGATTGCAGAATAGTGAAGCCTATATGGCAGCATTTGGGTCAGCAGGGGTTGAACCAACACTTTTATTCCCAGGAGCTGAGGGATTGGCTCATTTCAAATGCAAAAATCAAGGCCTCTTTCAATGCTGATGGAATCCCTTGGAATGTCATTTTTCCGTTTGTTGTATGGCTGATCTGGAAGCAGCGCAATCAAGTGGTTTTTAATCACAAGAGCCCCAATTCTAATATCTTTAGGTTGATCAAGACGCAAGCCACTGAGTTTTTCCTATGCATTGACCACCCAAAATGCAATCACCAAATGATCACAAAACTCATTAGATGGGAAAAGCCTGAATCGGGCTGGCTGAAGCTCAACACCGACAGGTCATATGATGATTTGTTGGGAAATGCTGGACGAGGTGGACTGATCAGAGATGAGCAAGGACAGTGGGTAGCGGGTTTCACCAGGAAAATTGGGAAGGCTAACAGCTTCATTGCAGAAGCTTGGGCTCTCAGAGATGGTCTTGTGTTATGCAATCAAATGAATTTGTCTAATGTCATTGTTGAATTAGATGCTGTGAATAACCGGGGCTCCCGTAACTTTGTGATCTCTCCTCTCTTTAATGATTGCAGGTAGTTGACTTTCCAAATTCCCCAGTTAGTTTTTAGACACATTTATCGCGTAGCAAATTCTTGTGCGGATCGGCTAGCCAACCTGGGTCGACTGCAACATTTAGACTTTGTTTTTCATTCCAGGCCACCTGTGAACCTAGTTTCTTTTGTTATGGTGGATTGCCAAGGAGTGTACTCTAAAAGGCTTGGACCTGCTTCTCTGTCTTCTTGTTAGTTTTTAATATAATGCTTCCTTTTTTACCAAAAAAAAACCTGCAACCTCCACTTTTCAAGGTTCTCTAAAATTGGTTTCAAATGCTGACTACTTTTACAAGTGACAAATACCTAACACCAGCTTGGTGGTGTAGTGAGTATTGACCAATCAAGAGGTGGTTCGCAAAGATTAAATTCTGCAGGACCAAAATTTGGGGCATTGTTTGTATTATCGTTGTGCACAAATCTGCGTTAGCATAATAATGAATTGGGCTTTACCCAAGACAACAAGATAAAAAATATGACACTCTGAACTATAGGCTTGTTCTACGACTAGGAGATTTTAAAATGATACAATGAGCAATTTGAAGTTACACTATCGGTAATGAAGATGGCCTAACGATTTAAAAACGTACAACTCTTACAAGTGCATTGTGCATTATGACAACCAACAATAGCAAGGACATCCACAAGGAGAATTATAGCATCCAGTAGATAAAATTCATAACACAAAAAGCCGGTTCTTATTACTTGATAACTAGTGATGTTTTCCCTGTACAGTGGCTATTGAGCAGGAAACTATACTTGCTCAAAGTTCACTCGAGTAGAGACACTCATCCACAAGTTGGCGAAGGTTGGGATTCTCCAACGCAGCAGCAACTCTTTCTTTATCATTTAACTGCTTATTAACTACCAAAAGGAAAAATTACAAAATATCTGAATTAGTTTGGAGTGAATTAAAATTGGAATAACGCAAGAGATCATAAGAATACTCATGCTTGAATATTTGACTCTAGAGAACTAGAAATACTCAATGAGAATATTGTTCCATAGACAACATTAGTCTCCTATATACACCTTATTTATTAATGAAGATTAGCATACGTCATTGATGTGTCTGACCAATGACATCTTCAGGCATAATAACTAGTCTAAAAAGAAACAAGTATTTATATGAATCTACAAATTTCTCTCTTCTTTAAGAGTCTTCCAATTGTCAGTTTTCCGAAAAGATACTAGGCAGAGTGAAGGGATGAAATCCCAACTCTAAAAAATTATTGGTTCAATGATGCCCTAGCATGGTAAATTAGTGACACATTCGCATTCCTGCATGGGTGCCACATGATGGCCAAGATTGGATTGCTAAATTCTAGCGTCCCATCCTCGTAGAAAATTTGGTCTAAATATGTAGTTTGTAGGCCATTGTGTAATCTTCATATTTAGAATCCGTTTGGATATCACTTATTTTGCTGAAAACTTAAAATACTGTAGCAAAATAATTTTTAAATGTGTGAATAATGACGTGAGATCCATTTTTAATGAATGTTTTGTTGAAAAAGAAGGTTTGTGAGTCCTATGAACAATACATGGGACCCACTGGAAAATCAGTTTCAGCCACAGAAACGTGCTTGGTTAAAAAACAGACGCAAACGTGGTTTCAGCGTGATCCAAGCGAGTACTTAGAATAGGAAAGAAAAAAAATTCTATGGTTGAATGAAAATTTGTTTGACTTCACCTGATTCTTCATTTGCATGAGATCCGGGAGATACTTTGATGTCAACCTGAAAATATGTATCAAGAAACATATGGATGATAAAATGGTTAGACAAATATCAAATAATGATAGTGCAATGCAGAAATGAAGAGTCTATGCGATCATGTTATTTATATTATCATCACAAACTATTCTCTCAAAATTTCCTATTGCTAAAGATATATGCAGATAATCCCCTAGCAATTTCTATTATTTCTTTGTCTACTATTTGGGGAGGGGAGTTATACTGCAATGCTGAAGTGTGGTCATACAATAAAACTTCAAACAAGGTAATCAACATTTTGTCCACAAATAGGATAAGATGAAAGGTAGAGAATAAATTAAGGTGGACAAAAACATACTCACATATACAGAGTCAAACAGACTTGCATTCAAACAAGGTCTACAGATTCCAGGTAATATGCTAATATATTTTATGATATACACATTTATGGTAATATATTCGAACGTTATCAAGAGTGAGGTGATGTGTGAGGGTGTGTGCAATGCTGAAATGTCGATTATGAGAGGATCTAGATGCACATTTGAGGAGTCTAGATTTAGATGGGATCCCTATGGATCTAGATCTCAGGTGTGGACTCTTATGTCAATAGCAAAAGCAACAATGAAGGTTGATGAAGAAAAATTCTGTGACTTTTGTACCATGTTAAAACAAAAAGGAGAAAAATAAAATAATATATAGAATGAAAGTGAAAGTAAGAAAATATTAACATTGCTTGGCCTTATGGCCTATGCCCACATCATAAAACTCCAAACAACTACATCTTCACTATATTGAATTGTATGTTGTAAGGAACACAATGTAGGAATACATTAGGCTTTGTATGATAACCTTCAAACCACGGTAACCCATGGTATTCTACAAAAGCATGGTCTACACATTTATGGCAATATCCTTATATATTCAATCACTTGAAAAATTATTAGATCCTTCGGGAACACAAACATGATACTCCATCCTCCCATATGAATGGTAAATCCTACCATAAATTTAATTAGTAGGACACACTATTATGTAGGAGGAGGGAGTCTCACACTACCATGTCATTGTACCCTTCGAGTATTGAATAATTATTCCAATGGCTACACATTTATGATACTATTAACTATCCTATGTCTTTTTTTAATTTTTAATTTTTTTTTTATTTTAACAAACACTAGGAAACCACCTACTTCTTTTGAAACTTAAGGACAGGTATGAGAGAGTTTCCACTTTAGAGTTGCAATCAATTTGCTCATGCTAATGAGGATATATATTTCAAAAAGCGCCTTTAATTTCTTTCCCTCACACTATCATTTCGTAAAGAAGTACTTCTCTAAGAACTTTGAAGTAGGCGACTTAATTTTGATCATGTATATTCTAGCACCATGAATCAATCCACTAAAATATTAGCTTCTGGGTATAATGTGAAAAGGACAGAGTCTGGCTCCAAACATTTTTTGGAGCTATTTTTCCCAACCCATTACAACCCATTACGTGGCAAATTATAAGAATATCCATGTGTATTATTTAAACAAGTCTCTCATAACTCATCAGAACAATCAAGCACTCATCAAAAGAGTCATGCGACTAAAATTATGCATGAATGGTCTCTTCAATTGCAGCATAACTAGGTTCGAGCCCGTTTGGAGCCAAACTTTTTCCATGTGAAAATGGGTTTACCAACGAGTTTGCCGGTCGGTGTTTAAAATATAAAATTGGTAAAACAGTACCCAAAAAAAAACCCCAACAAAAGCAACAGAGAAATTGAGTCTGAATGAAGAATTTAATTCAGAAACTGACCTTATAATGAGGAGGAAAACAATGTTTTAATTTCACTCTCAGGCACAGACCAATTACCGTTGCCATACTGCAGTGCTGGATGGTTGGCGTGAAAGTTATCCTATTAAGAAAATATATGAAATTTTAGTACTGCAAAATGGAAAATATAATATTCCTAATAAACATTAAAAAATAAATAAATAAATAATAATAATAATAATTGAATACTGGATCATGATTCATGCATCTGAATACTAAACGACAAGTTAGTCAATTTCGATTGTACTGAAATTGATTAAGAAGCTAAAGAAATGAAATCGGAGGTGATGGATTAGAACTACTCACAGAATACGACCGAGCTTTTCATCCACGGTGATTGATTCCTCGGAAAGAACACTAAGCTGTTCCAAAGAGTAAGGATGCTCCGGATCTCTTATATCCCTCACGAAATTTACCAATACGAGTCAAAGATACCAATTTCTTTTATCGAGTATAATACATACAAAAATAATAAGCAGCACCAAAATACTAAACTGATCTCAAAATACGAAGTGTAAATAGCTTAGTTTAGCTGAGGTATAGAAAGAAAGGAACCTAGATAGTAGAAGATTATAGTATGGTATTATTGAAAACAAGAAGAAAAAAAAAGAAGAAGAAGAAGGATATCATAGATTTCTAGAGGATCAACGGCGTCGTCGCCGTGAGGATCTTCGGTGCGAGCGACTCTTTCTTTCTTAGCGTGAACCACGGGGTTCGCATTGATCAGACCCAGCGTCATCTTTTCTCTCTCTTTCTCTCACTGTCTGTCAAATGATTTTGCCTAAACACTGATTAGTTCACGGAGCAGCCGGTGAATAGTCGAGTTCGCAAATGGTAATTATCTATGGGAATGTTAAAGTTATTGTGGGCCAGTTAGTAAAAAAGAATAAAAATTTGATATAAATGAAAAGACTTGAAAATACTGTTAAAGACTTGAAGAAGCGGTAAACAAAATTTAAAATTAATAACAAATTATAGAGGTTGAATTGTTATTACCTGTTACAGGTAAAAAAAATAACATGGATGTAACATTTATATGTACTTGTAGGATTTAAGTTAACGCATATACATCTTTCTCAAAAAAAAAAAAAGTTAACGCATATACATAGAATGAAATTTTTATCTTATATAAAAAAATAATAATAATAATAATCCCTTGATCAGTATCAGCATGCCACGTATATATATCTTTTTCGAGATTGCCACATACAACACTCCATGTGTTGCTTGTATACAAGTGCGGTGCGGGCCATTTTTCTGTGATTACCAAAAACTGTTTCTATGGGCTACACATTTGCATTTTGTTTTTTCCTAAACACTTGCACATGTTTGATGGTAGATGAAAAAAAAAAGAGAGAGAGAGAGAGAGAGAGAAGAAAATATTTCTCTTTGGTGTGTTTGACTATAAAAAAGGAAAGAAGAAAATGAGAAAATTATGAGGGGGGCATATTAGTAATTTTAATCATATTAATGTCAAAAGTCCTATGACATCTCTCTCCCTTTCCCTCACTTTCCGCCTATTGCCTAATTTTGTCTAATAGCAAACAACTAGGCCCCACGAAAATATTTTCACTCCAATTTTGCTTCTTTTCCCTTCTATCATGCAACCAAACAAAAGAAAAGAAATTACTTCCCTCCATATTTTTTGTCTTCCCTCTCATTCTTTCTAATCCAAACATATCCTTAGAATATAGAACTATCGCACAGTGAACACGGTTGAAGTTTACTAGCATTACCTCGTCTTCTTTGTAAAAATAAGATATTTGGCACATTTGGTGTTGGAATTTCGTACACAAAAAATTTATGAATGTTTTAGCATGATAATAAAAACAATCATTGTAGAATTCTTTGTAAAATAAGAGATTTGGTACATTTAGTATTTGAATTCCATTTTCACAAAAAATTGATGAGTGTTTTTAGTTTAATAATAAAAACAATCATCATAGAGTGGGTGTTATAAATTAAAATTTTATCAAATCTATAACCAAAAAAATATATGGTCTCAAATATCCTATAATGATTGAATTACAAAGAAAAATACTAACTTATAGTATTATTAACTGTAGGGACTCAATTTGTAATGGACCCTTCACAATAAAAATTTGTAGAGACGTGGGTATAAGGATTTGGCATCACCGAAGTAAACAACGGTTAATTTTGGGTTGATAACAAATGATAGGGGATATGGAGTTTAACAGAATCCCCTTGACGAAATTCGACTAAGGGTTTTTTTATTGGGGATGACCATCATTTCGATTGTATATTTTCGAAGCACATTTGCTCTCGGATTCTGCCGAGGATCTATTTCTCTTTTGATCCCCCTCTTATTGTTGGGAATTCTCTTGGTTATATAGCATTGTTCTAATTAATCTCAGCCGTCCATCTGTCAATTATTCGGTCACTGTAGATAGGAGTTTGTCCCATCATCTGATTTTATAGGCTTTATGTTAGTTCTCAGCCGTCTTTGCAGGCTTCTTATTAGTTGGAGTAACCAAGGCGACTGGGTTCGTTGGTCACATCACCATTAAAATGGTCAGAATGTTGGTGAGATATTTTCAACGAATGAGTTGATATTTTTCTTTTTGGCGAAGTCGGTGTGCCGAGGATGTGTCATCCTCGACTAGGCTGTTAGGTGCTTTAAGCTATTTTCGTTATTCTCGGCCTTCACACTATCCTCGGCGTGGGCCTTGGGCCGGGTATAGAGTGGGCCGGGATGGTTTTAAACGTGTGGTGCCCCACAATAGCCCCTCAAAATTCTGCTGCACGACTTCTAGGGAGGGGAGTAGGATTTTGACTTTTCTCGGCGCACTTTTCTCGGCCTGTTGGGCTCTACCTCATCGTCAGTGTTATCGCTATTTCAGCTATTTCTGTAGCTCTCTTTTTGCACCAAGGGTCGCCCGAGGATGGATAGATTTGGGTCCGAAGACCGTGCAGGATCTTGGTTTTTCTTATTGCTTAGTTTTTATGAGGGAATGTTCTTCCTGTTGGCCTAAGGCTTTATACTATGTGATGTTTTAAACTTTTGTCTTAGTATTCGGCTTTTGTTCTAGAATATTTGGTTTCCCCTTGAGGCTTGGGTCCAAGGACCATGCAATGCCTTGGTTCTGTCCAGTACCTAGTTTTCTCATTTTATTCATCTGAAGTATCTGGTTTCCCCTTGAGGCTTAGGTCCGAGGACCATGCAATGCCTTGGTTCTGTCCAGTACCTAGTTTTCTCATTTTATTCATCTGAAGTATCTGGTTTCCCTTGAGGCTTGGGTCCGAGAACCATGCAATGCCTTGGTTCTGTCCAGTACCTAGTTTTCTCGTTTTATTCATCTGAAGTATCTGGTTTCCCCTTGAGGCTTGGGTCCGAGGACCATGCAATGCCTTAGTTCTGTCCAGTACCTAGTTTTCTCATTTTATTCATCTGAAGTATCTGGTTTCCCCTTGAGGCTTGGGTCCGAGGACCATGCAATGCCTTGATTCTGTCTAGTACCTAGTTTTCTCATTTTATTCATCTGAAGTATCTGGTTTCCCCTTGAGGCTTGGGTCCGAGGACCATGCAATGCCTTGGTTCTGTCTAGTACCTAATTTTCTCATTTTATCATTTATTTTAGCTTTTTATCCGTAGCCGTTTAATTCTACATTGCTATAATTTACAATAAGTCTTAAATAATTACATTTTTCAAACAGAATAATAATAATAGATGCAAGTTGGAGTTGGTGGAGGATAAGACCTTGCCGTGTTTTGCCTCTTCGTTTGATGGGACTCTTCTGATTACGAGGCGTCTCTTGGGTTGTCTGAGTAACGTGTTCTGACGCTTCGGTGCCTTCTCGTTTAATGAGGCGCCTCCTCATTAATGCCGGCCGTGGATCTGTGAGGATCTAACGGCTGTCAGGCCCCTAGGAATTTGGGACTGATTTATTTGCTCCGGAAATCTCTTCCCGGGAGTTATTGTGGATTAGCCCTCATCAATGTCCCATCATCTATATAAGACGTTTCTAGGGCAACCCTCTCCTTCACACTTTTGACAAACATCCATCTTATACTTCTCCCAGAAATATTACCCAAAAAGACTTTCCCAAACACCGCCGCTCGAGCCCCCTGGAATGAGTTGGCCCTTGGAGAGGGCGACCTCGGGGGTGCACAGCCCCTATCAGGAGCCGAGGATGACACTCCGACCCTGGACGTCACATCGGGGTTGGAGTAGGGGAGATCCAAAGGTCCTCCTTCTTTTCAACCTAACCAAAGGAGGAAGCCCCCTCCTCGCCTGGAGGAGGGTCCAGGAAGAACGTAACCACCTCCTATTGGGTATGGGTTCTTGACCCTCCAAGCCGGCTGCACTGGGGGTGGGAGGGAAACCAGGCAGAACCCAGAAGTGGAGCCGGCCTGTGCCTCTACCTCTCCCACCTCCTATGTAGCCCTTCCTTCCTCTTTTCTCTTTTTTCTCTTCTTCTTTTACTCCTCAACTAGCCTTCCTTTCTTTCTTTTTCCTTTTTATCTCTTCTATTTCCATCTCCCAACCAGTCTCCCCCTCTTCATTTCCTCCTCTCTTACTTCTCTTCTTTTCTATCTTTTGTTCTTCAGTCAGCTTCGCTTTCTACTATTTGTTCTTCATCTCTTATTTCGCTTCTTTTCTATCTTTTGTTCTTCAATCAGCTTCGCTTTTTGCTATTTGTTCTTCTGCCGGCTTCATCAAGCGTCCGCCTTTATAGTTAGCTTTAGAACGAGCCCCGCGGGCTTCACTTGTAAAAGATGTAATTTTTCTTTAAGTATGAATAAAAGAAGTAGACTTGTTTTGTATTATTTATTTCTTTGTTTCTTTTTTATACTTTTGTTTCTGGTGGTTATATACCTCTGAACGAATGTTGCTACTACAAACTATGTTGGTCTTGACTGATGATTTTTCATTTACACTAACCGTTGTACCTGTTAGCGCACAACACCCTTCCCACAGACGGCGCCAATTGTAGGGACTCAATTTGTAATGGACCCTTCACAATAAAAATTTGTAGAGACGTGGGTATAAGAATTTGGCATCACCGAAGTAAACAACGGTTAATTTTGGGTTGATAACAAATGATAGGGGATATGGAGTTTAACAGAATCCCCTTGACGAAATTCGACTAAGGGTTTTTTTTATTGGAGATGACCATCATTTCGATTGTATATTTTCGAAGCACATTTGCTCTCGGATTCTGCCGAGGATCTATTTCTCTTTTGATACCCCTCTTATTGTTGGGAATTCTCTTGGTTATATAGCATTGTTCTAATTAATCTCGGCCGTCCATCTGTCAGTTATTCGGTCACTGTAGATAGGAGTTTGTCCCATCATCTGATTTTATAGGCTTTATGTTAGTTCTCAGCCGTCTTTGCAGGCTTCTTATTAGTTGGAGTAACCAAGGCGACTGGGTTCGTTGGTCACATCACCATTAAAGTGGTCAGAATGTTGGTGAGATATTTTCAACGAATGAGTTGATATTTTTCTTTTTGGCGAAGTCGGTGTGCCGAGGATGTGTCATCCTCGACTAGGCTGTTAGGTGCTTTAAGCTATTTTCGTTATCCTCGGCCTTCACACTATCCTCGGCGTGGGCCTTGGGCCGGGTATAGAGTGGGCCGGGATGGTTTTAAACGTGTGGTGCCCCACATTAACAATTTAAAACTTTTGTATTTTATATTAATTGAATGCTTTATTTTTTATTTTGAGATTTAATTTGAATTAGCTAGTTTAATTTTTTGGTTTTTGAAAATTAATTTTGATGAAATTGGAATACCATACCAAATTTTAAATTGTAATCATTTATTGAATAATCAAATTAAATCACTTATGTGAAATTTGTGGTAAGCCTTAACTCCTTTTTAAGTTTGAGCTAACAAGCACGAAAATTTTTAGAATCGAAAATGCTCGAGTTCACCAGATGAATATTGCACATAAAATTGTGCGTTCTTCACAGTTTGCATCTCAAATTCCCTTCACAAAGAGAGTGAGAGAGAGAAGTCATCATGTGATAGGCCCTTCAAATATTCTCATTCATAGTTTACAAATGGTGCGTGCAAGGGAAACTTACCACCCAATTTCTCTCTCTTTGAAAACAAAAAGTACCACCCAGATTGAGCTCGATCAATTTCTAATTTCCTACTAGATTCGAATTTTCTCTAAATATTTTTTTTAATTCCCCAACGTCGTTTTGCAAATTTTTCATGGGTGCATCAGTTTAACTGAGTATTATATGATCTAGTTTCATTGTGTTTTTTGTATTATCTGTAACTTAATAGTATGATTTATCTAATGATTTTATCACTATGCATACTACAAGTCTACAACTGTTTGTAGTGTAGAGTGATTTTTTTTGAGTGATTTTTTTGTAAGGGTGAGTTGATTAATTTTGCCACTCAGCCATGCAACATGCCAGTTTGTAAGCTTGAAAATTGTCTGATGGTAAATCCAAACAAAATATTGAATGATTTCCATGCTATATCAAGTTTCAGCCTTTCGTTTTTTTCTTACCAAATTTTAGCCCAAGTTTGATTTTAGACATTCTGGACACTCTTATTCTTCAATTTGATTATTAAAAGCTAATTTTTCAACTTATGCTACTCAAGTCCACAATTTAGATTAAGATGCTGACGGAGGCTGACTAATTGGTGTTGCTTGGTAAAATAAAGCATATTCTTTTTGGTTCTATAGACAAATACAGATACAAAAGCAAAAGGGAAAAAAGGAGGTTGTAAATGATTCAAAAAGTAGAAAATAATAAAACTAGCAAGGCCACCAGGAAATGTAGAGATATTCTACGGCTAGGCACCACTGCTGAACAAGTTTAGTTATAATAGTCTAGAACAAGTTCCATGCCCCAATTGCCATGCTTTGACCCACTTTTCACTTCTCAGCAATTGGCAACCTCCTCACTACTAGTGACAGTGATCACAACAATTAACCCAAATGATTTAAGCAAAAAGAGAACTTCATGGATGGCAATGCATATGTAGTGCTTTTAGGCATCACTTGCTAGCTAAAATATTACACTTCTATTCTTCAATTGAAATACAGCTCCTCACTTCCTCCACCTTATTTAATATGTTGTCTTTGCTGCCTTCAACCAACAAGATTATATGCTAAGTAATACTAGTACCATAACTTTTTATATAACTTGTCATGTGGCAAGTTGTAAGTGGAGAATATGTCCCTACCATTTACAGCTTGCCACATAGCAAGTTGTGGTAAAAGTTGTGTAAAAGAGGCGCATGCTAGAAATTGTTCTTGTTTGCTATGCGGACCTTGTAACACTCCATCAAGTCTTCAATGCCCATGTCCGTAGGACAGTAGCAAAAATGATACCCTCCTCAACAGCCTTTGCTTCAATATCTAGAGTGCACCTAGTGGAGCTTTGATTTTCTTACTCATAACTCCTAAGTCATAATTGGTACCATTCTTCTCCTAATAGATTATGATTTATTAGTTCAACACTAGCATGTTTAGATCTGGTTTTTCCTCAAAGGGCGTGACCGTTGTCCGTTAGCCTTTTGCCTTTCGGAGGCTTCCATTTATCTCGTGAACGCTATATAATAGTAAATGATGCGAACTCAAATGTATTGGTCCCGTAGCTCAGTTGGTTAGAGCGTTGGTCTTATGAGCCGAAGGTCGCGGGTTCGAGCCCCGCCGGGACCAATCTTCAAAATCTCAAGTTGTGCTTTTAATTTTATTTTGTTTTCCATTAAATAAATTCGTGCTAAATTAGAAAAACCGGTATTTACGATTTAAACGGCAACAAAATTTCTAATAATACTATAGAAAAATTGGTAGTTACTACTTTTTTTATGGGGTAGTTAATATTTAAAAGACCAAAAAAAAAAAAAATCTAATAATAATATTGCACAAACCTTTTGGGATTTTACCCCATTTGTAAGAGAATTTGAGAAAATACATAACAGTTCAAAAGTAGTAATAATATTGCTGATTTCTTAAATTTTTTAAAATTGGTTTAGGAAATGCTTATTAATTTCTAACTAAACTCATCACATGCGCTTCGCATGGGCGATGAAGTTTTTTTTTTTTTTTTTTGAGTTTAATATAATTTTTCAATTTAAATTTATTTATTGTTAGTGAGGTTATGGGAATGGATTTTTATAAAACTAAATTTTAGAATTTGAAATGGAGTAAACTGCTGTGTTTAGTGTGCTAGATTTTAGGAAAAAAAATGTATCAAATGTACGTGAGATATCTTTAGATAGAGAGTGCGCTAATTTTTAGGAAAAAAAAAATTTATTTGGAAGTTTTTTTCTTTTTTGAATTATAATTTTAACCATATTTTTTATTTTTAAGAATAAAGATTATCTAATTAGATTAGGGGTATTTTTGACATTTTTTGAAGTCATAACTAACTTTCTGAATCCTTTTAATATATAGATATAACCATATTAAAAAGAGTGAAGAATAACAGAACAGTTAACTTTAAACATTTTGGTGAGTCCATCTTGTACGTTCCATTTGGTGTGGTGAGGTTGGTTTAAAACAATGTGCTTATCTTGGAAAATGTCTTATCTTGAAGCGTGGGTTTGGCTACCAAAGTAATTTGTGTTCCCATACAAAACAAAGAACAAAGAGTCAGTTTGTAGAACCAGTGGAGGGAGGGGGGGGGGGGGGGAAGGTAAAGAAATTTCTCGTTGAGTTACGGATGGAGAGCGGTGAGTCGGTCATAAAGGCTATTGAAATGATGGGAGCAGTAGAGATTATGGCCTTTTACTTGCTTAGCATGGACACTTTGTCTTGAGAGATTAAAGGGAGGATGTGGTCACAAGAATAAAGATTATTTTATTAGATTAGGGGTATTTTTGACATTTTTTGAAGTCATAACTAACTTTCTGAATCATCTTAATATATAAATATAACTATATTAAAAAGAGTGAAGAATAACAGAACAGTTAACTTTAAACATTTTGGTGAGTCCATCTTGTACGCACCATTTCATGTGGTGAGGTTGGTTTAAAACAATGTGCTTATCTTGGAAAATGTCAAAGCTTGAAGCGTGGGTTTGGCTAACAAAATAATTTGTGTTCCCATACAAAACAAAGAACAAAGAGTCAGTTTGTAGAACCAGTGGAGAGGGGGGGGGGGAGGTAAAGAAATTTCTCGTTACGGATGGAGAGCGGTGAGTCAGTCATAAAGGCTATTGAAATTATGGGAGCAGTAGAGATTATGGCCTTTTATTTGCTTAAAATGGACACTTTGTCTTGAGAGATTAAAGGAAGGATGTGGTCACAAGAATAAAGATTATCTTATTAGATTAGGGGTATTTTTGACATTTTTTGAAGTCATAACTAATTTTCTGAATCCTCTTAATATATAGATATAACTATATTAAAAAGAGTGAAAAATAATAGAACAGTTAACTTTAAACATTTTGGTGAGTCCATCTTATACGCACGATTTGGTGTGGTGAGGTTGGTTTAAAACAATGTGCTTATCTTGGAAAATGTCAACGCTTGAAGCGTGAGTTTGGCTAACAAAGTAATTTGTGTTCCCATACAAAACAAAGAACAAAGAGTCAGTTTGTAGAACCGAGGGAAGGGGGGGGGGGAGAAGGTAAAGAAATTTCTCGTTGAGTTATGGATGGAAAACGGTGAGTCGGTCATAAAGGCTATTGAAATGATGGGAGCAGTAGAGATTATGGCCTTTTACTTGCTTAGCATGGACACTTTGTCTTGAGAGATTAAAGGGAGGATGTGGTCATAAGACCTAAGAACCCTGGTGGTTTAGGTTAAAAAAAAAACTTAGCCCGCAACAAAACCTTACTTGCCAAAAGAGTGTGGACAATTCATGCTAGACCAAATGATCTATAGGGCGAAACTTTCAAAAAAAAATACCCCCCCCCCCACCTCTACATATGCCAAAAGAAATCCAATACCTGGGCCAACCTTTCAAAAGCTGCAGAAATTTGTGATAAAGGTTCCAAGTGGCTTATCCGCAATGGAGCATCTATTTCTTTTTGGCATGATGACTGGACTGGGTATGGACTACTCTGAAAATTCATTCACAGTCCCCTTCATGCTAATGAAACTTCACTCAAAGTCAAGGACACATGGGACACCTAAGGAAACTGGAACCTGACCACTTTATCCTTTTTGCTTCCCACCCATGTCCAAAACATAATCCATGCCACCCCGAAGACGTTCTTCTCCACTTCAGATGACCTACCCATATGGAGTTGCTCCCCAAATGGACAATTCAACCCCAGTTCAACTTACTAAATTGCGAAAAATTTCCCTCAAACCTCGACCCTCCCATCTTGGTCCTGGTTTTGGAAAACTCACACCATCCCTAGAGTGTGGACATTCCTCTGGCAAGCCTGCCATGACCGCCTCCCCACTAAGTACAACCTCCACAACAGACACATCCTCAACAATGACACTTGTCCTCTCTGCCTCTCACACCCTGAAACAGCATTACACCTCCTTAGGGACTGCCCCTGCACCATGCCCATCTAGAACGTCCTCTCACACTACAACCCTCCCCATGATTTCTCCACCCCTAACCTCCTTGTTTGGATCAAACGCATGTCCACCTCTGCCTCGCAAACTCCTAGCCTCCTCAACATCCCTTGGAAAGTTTCCTTTCCTCTAGCCATTTGGTCCATCTGGTCTGCTTGTAACAAATTTTTGGTGGAAGCCCACCCTTTTGAGACCCACAAGATCGTCGAAAGAATAAAAGCCTTAACGCAGGAACTCTTTCACTTCCTCCCCCCCAAGAATACCCTCGTTCGGAAAAACTTGTCTTGTGTAGGATGGAAACCACCACCCCCGAGCTTCTACAAATTAAATACTAATGGTTTAGCTCAGGGCAATCTAGGTAGGGCTTCGACAGGGGGTCTGTTAAGAGATCACAATGGAACTAGGATAGGTAGCTTCAGCAGGGATATTGGATTCACCCACTCGATGGCTGCGGAACTTTGGGGCCTAAGGGATAAGCTTATGCTTGCTAGGAACCTTAACATCACAAAAATCATGATAGAAATTGATGCTCTGAATGTTTTAAATGTGGTCAAACCCCTTTTGGCCCCTACAGATCACACTCAACCTATATGAATCTTATTAATGATTGCAGGTCCATCCTCTAGTCTTTTGAGGTAGAGCACATAGACCACACCCATCGCGAAGGGAATCACTGCGCAGACATTTTGGCCTAGGAAGGATTAAATAATTCAAATGCTCTTGTTTTGCATTCTAGTCTGTATTTTGTACTAGCCTTTAGCTGTTGCTTGGAGTGTTGTATACGCTAGACTTTGTAATTCTTAATTTTAAATTAATTTATCCACTTTACCAAAAAAAAAAAAGGGACTTGCTTGCTTCATTTGGTCACACTCAACCGCTTATTCAAAAAGTAACAGTCTAAATTGCTCTCTCTCTCTCACATTGGTCATGTTTTCCGCACAATTTCTTTGTTATAATACAGTTCTTACTTATTTTGATTTCATTTTTGGATGTTTATAAATTCATTTGGGATTTAATATATATATATATATATATATTATCATTATGAAGTTTTTCAAATTGGCATGCAACATCAACATAAATTAGTTTAGGTAATGTGTGCGTGTATATATATATATATATATTAAATTGCAAATTGCAATGCTATACTGATTTCTTAAAGAAGTTCATTTTTATTTTTATCTTTATTATATAGACAATTTTTTAAAAAAATGGTAATGCGATTGAAATGGGTAATAAAAATGACAAGAGAACAAAAAAAAAAAAAAAAAAAAACCTATGACCAAATACTTGCAGATTTTGTAAAAAAAATGTTAGTAAAATGCCGCTTAATCTTATTTTTTGTTCTTCCACTTTTCATTTTCTTTCAAATCATGTACAATTTTCCATGCGCCAATTTGTGAGTGTTACATGAACCCATCACCGAGGCTATATTTGTTTTGGAAAAATATTTTCCCCATATTCGAGTGTTTGGTGCGGCTAATTCATCATGGTGGAAAGTGACTTGCTCTCAGGATTTCACATTTGTCATTTAGTAGCAAAAAAAAATTCGATTTTTTTTTTTTTAAGTTGATTGTAAAATAACCGCTCTTGGGATGAAAATTGGTTTACAAACCATACTCTCTCTCTCTCAAATCCTTTGTCGAACCCATTGCTAATTAAATGCAATTAAGACCCAAACTTTATTTCTCTCAATCTAAGCCGTAGTAGCCACCCATGTGTGTGTGTGTGTGTGTGTAGGTGACTCAATCATCACATATGATGGTCAAGGTGAGAGATTGGATTTGTGAGTTTTTTGAGAATTCATTTGGTGATTTCATGGGTTTGATTTGAGTTGGTTTGTGATTTCTTAGATTTGAATATTGATTATTGTAGTTGTTTTGAGATGATTTGGTTATTTATTGGGTTTGGTTTGATCATTGGGATATGATTTAAGTTGATCGTTTTTGTCATCATGGGCTGGTTTGATTTTGGAGTAAAAATGTTTTTTTTTTTTTTATTTTATTTTTTTTTAATTATTTGTATATAAGACAAATCATTGAAAATTTTGTTTGACACAATGACCCGTACTTAATTCATGAATAATTTATAAAAAAATATCTTATGTTAAAACAAAAACGCTACTCGACACCACTTTTTTTTGTTCATCATTCATAACTTATCATTTCAATAAATTGTGAAGATTTTGTAGGATAAATTGTTTCACTAGACTTGTGCAATGGTTTGGATTGTTCCCTCTAAAAACAGTTTATTAACCCATAAACGGGGACCCTTTTTTTTAAACAACATTTTTTGTTTAAGGTAAATTTTGACACATCAAAATGTGATACTAACTTGAGCTATGGAGTGGTGTTGTAAACTCATGATTGCAAGGGATTAACAACAACAACTCATGATTGCATGGGTTTGATTTGAGTTGGTTTGTGATTTCTTAGATTTGAATTGATTTATTGTGGTTGTTTTGAGATGATTTGGTTATTTATTGGGCTTGGTTTGATCATTGGGATTTGATTTAAGTTGATGGTTTTTGTGATCATGGGTTGGTTTGATTATGGAGTAAAAGTGTTTTTTTTTTAATTGTTTTTATATAACCCAAATCATTGAAAATTTATTATTTGAAAATTTTTTTGACATGTAATTAATTCATGAAAATTTTATAAAAAAAATATTACGTTCAAACAAAAATGCTGCTCAACTTTTTTTTTTCATCATTCATAACATATCATTTCAATAAATTGTGACTTTTTTTTTTCATCATTCATAGCATATCATTTCAATAAATTGTGAAGATTTTGTACGATAAATGTGTAACTAGACTTATGCAATGGTTTGGATTGTTCCCTACTCATTTCCAAACTTGTGTCTTATTAATGGGGTAATTTTTGACATAAGATTGTTTTCTCCCCATTTCCTAATTTTTTTATTGAGAAAAGTTAACTGATGTTGTCTAAAAAAAAAAAAGGCGAAAAGCCACTTTTAGTCCCTACATTTTCAGGCGATTCTCATTTTAGTCTCTACATTTTATTTTTACCGCTTTTAGTTCTTATTCTTAAAAACGCTTTCCGTTTTAGTCCCTGCCGTTACTTATTTAATAGAATTATCATACGTGGCAAACGGTCTAATAGTAAATGCTGACGTGTTTATTAAAATAATATTAAAAAAATTATTTACATTTTTAAAAATGCCACATCAGGAATTTAATTTTTAAAACAAGCCACATCAGATAAAAATAATATAAAAATTTCTAACCTAATTACTTTTTTAAAAAAGAAAAGAAATTAGTTAAATTAATTTTTTTCTTTTTTTGGAAGAACATGAAGAACTCAAGAATTTTTTTTTTTTTTTTTCATTTTCTTCCCCAACTAAGCTTGCCCAAAAAATTAAAAATTAAAAATTTACTTTTCTTTTCTTGCATTTTCTTAGCAACCAAATCCATAAAATTACTCAGATTTACAAAATAAAAAGACATGCCGATAAAAATTTACAAAACATAAACATTGGACAAAATTTTCTTATGCTTTGAAACCAAACACAAAAAACACAAAACTCAAACCCAGATTTTCAGCCTCCGTGCACAACCAAACCACAAACAACCACACAACCTTAAATTCCTTAAACTCCAAAACCCCCAAAGTAATTAAACCCTAGAAAGAATCTATCATCATATTCAACCATGGATCCAATGGGCCTGAGCCTGGGCCCAATTCCCTCCCCCGATGGCAATGGCGACGGTGGTGGCGGCGGCGGCGTCAATGCCTGGTACAGTAACATCCAGTATCTTCTCAACATCTCCGCCATTGGCTCCATCTACTGCGTCGTCATCTTCCTCTCCATCAAGCTCCGCAGCGACCACCGCCAGATCCCCAGTCCCATCGCCCTCTTCATCAAGCTCCTGGTCGTCTGGCACGCCACGTGTTGTGAGATCGCCTGCCACTGAGGCGCCGACGCCGCTCAGTTCCTCCTGATCGAAGGCTGAAGTTTCGCCGTACTCTCCTCCATCGCTCTCCTCTTAATCTTCCTGATTCTCCCTATCAACCTTTACGCTAGCATCGCTTCTCTGAACGACGACCAGTTCTTCAAAACGACGATCAACCACATCACCAAAGGCTTTCCTTTGCTCTGGATCCATTTTCTATTCGTCATGTTCTTCCAAAAAAATAGTTATGAGTTCTTCATGTTCTTCCAAAAAAAGAAAAAAAATTAATTTAACTCATTTTTTTTTAAATAATTAGGTTAGAAATTTTTATATTATTTTGATTCGACATGGCCTTTTTTAAAAATTAAATTGCCGATGTGGCATTTTTAAAAATATAAATAATTTTTTTAATATTATTTTAATGAACACGTCAGCATTTATTGTTGGACCGTTTGCTACGTAAGATAATTCTGTTAAATGTGTAATGGCAAGGACTAAAACGGAAATTGTTTTTCAAAATAGAGACTAAAAACAGTAAAAATAAAATATAGAGATTAAAATGAAAATCACCCAAAAATATAGGGACTAAAAGTGGATTTTCGTCAAAAAAAGAAAAGTTAACTGATGAATGATATCTTAAATGCATTAGTTTATAAAATAAAATATTTTAAAATTTTTTTCTCATGGTATTAAATTTTTTTAAAAATAGTTTATTAACCCGTCAGCTGGACCATTTTTTTTTTTTTTTTTTAAATTTTAAATTTTTTTAAATTTTGACACATCAAAATGTGATACTAAAATTGAGATATGAATCGGTGTCGTAAACTGATGATTGCAAGGGATTAACAACAACGACGTCGACGACAACATGGTACACAGTGCCTACGATTCCTTCCAGCTCCTCAGCGATTGCCCCACCAAAATCGATGCCGTCGAATCGTACGGCTCAAAGCTACTCCTCGGCTGCTCCGATGGATCCCTTAAAATCTACGCCCCAGACCCCTCCGGCTCCGACCGCTCTCCGCCGTCCGATTACCTCTCTCAGGCCCAAGATCTGCGCAGGGAGCCGTACGTACTGGAGAGAAACGTGGCTGGGTTCTCGAGAAGGCCTCTAATCTCAATGGAAGTGTTGGAGTCGAGAGAGCTCCTTCTATCGCTCTCGGAATCGATCGCTTTCCACAGACTCCCAAGTTTGGAGACCAACGCTGTGATCACCAAAGCCAAGGGCGCCAATGTGTATTCTTGGGACGATCGGAGAGGCTTTTTGTGCTTCGCGAGGCAAAAGAAAGTCTGTATTTTCAGACATGACGGTAATTCCTTGAATTCCTCGTTTTCCAGAATTAAAAGCACGCTGTTGGAAAACTGTGTTTTGAGTTTAAAATGAGCGTTCGTAACTGGTTGCTAAATGTGCTTTTACATGTCTGTTTGTATGGATTATGTGTTTTTGTAATTTGGCTGGATTATGTGTTTTTGTAATTTGGCTAAGGATGTCTGAAATTGGGAATTGTATGAACTCGTTGGGACTTGGGGTTGTAGAAAATAGCATGTTCAGATTACAAAAACAACGCAATTTGGCATTTTATAACTGGCCTCAAAATGTAAAACTGTGTTTTTTACATAGCATGGATTAGTTTATGTGTTTTTGTGGTTTGGATAAGGATTGCTGAAATTGTTGTTAGTGAATGGTACTATTACAGTACTACTAATATTGTTGTGCATTTCTATTGGGACTGACCAGTTTTTTAGAGCGGGTGTTTTCTGTGTGTTTTGTTTAGGGGGTCGGGGATTTGTGGACATGAAAGAATATGGTGTTCCAGATGTGGTGAAGTCAATGTCTTGGTGTGGTGAGAATATATGTTTGGGTATCAGAAAAGAATACATGATACTGAATGCTACAAATGGTGCGTTGTCTGAAGTATTTCCTTCTGGGAGGCTAGCCCCGCCTTTAGTGATTTCTCTTCCTTCAGGGGAGCTTCTTCTTGGGAAGGTATTCTTCTCTTTGTCAGCTGTTGATATTCTATTTTCCTGAACAGACATAGATAATTGATTGTATATTTTGTAGCTGTTACTTGTTACGTACAAACATGCTAACAGAATGGCTGATGAGCTATAGCTCAACTGGCACTTCTTTCTCCCATAAAAATGGGTTGGAAAGTAAGATTGTAGATTCACGGCCCACTGGATGCGTGTGTAACGTATTAATTAAAAACTGCTAACAGAATGCTAAACACAATTTAAAATTTTCATAGAATGCCAACATGTCATTCCTTCTATTGTGTATGCAGCATTTATGTTGGGGGTATGGTCCAATCCTATATTCTGATTGTCAAATGCTACAAATGTTTCTTGCTGTTTATAGGAGAACATTGGTGTCTTTGTGGACCAAAATGGAAAGCTTCTTCATGAAGGTAGGATTTGTTGGTCAGAGGCCCCTGCACAAGTTGTCATTCAGAACCCATACGGAATAGCTTTATTACCAAGATATGTTGAGGTAGCCTGACCGTTTGCTAAGTAATAGTAACTTGCTTTTCTGTATTTAGTTGTGCAGATATTCATTTTCTGCTACTTGTCTTTTCCAGATTCGGTCTCTTCGAGATCCTTATCCACTCATACAGACTGTTGTTCTCAGAAATGCTCGCCATCTTCACCAAAGCAATAATGCTGTAATTGTTGCACTGGATAATTCTGTTTATGGGCTCTTCCCAGTTCCTGTTGGTGCACAGGTATAAATGTCGCATCTATGGCATGATTAGATACAAAACATCATCTTTGGAAGCTTAAGACTAGAACAGGACCAAGAAAGAAGTCTTTTTGGTCCAATAATAGTTAATTAGGTCATTAATATTTTATTTAATTATAAATATTTTTTTTTTGGTACTAGTAATATGCCCATGTGATGTTCGGATTGATAAAAAAGCAGATGTGAATTAAAGAAAATATTTCATTAATATTGTGGCGGGCGAAAAGTAGATCGGGTAATTAAGACTCATTTTAATTAAGCTACAGTTTACTCACACAATGAATTTGAAGAGATGGGATGCAAGGTCAACCTTGAAATACCCGTTGTACAACAAGAAACAAAGATCAGAGTTAAATTTTCTTATGCGAAATGGAAATATTCAATTAGAAATAGTGTAGAAATTAGCTAAGTATTCGTCCTTGGGTTCAGTCTGAGGATGAAAGTACAGTTAAATGGTTTCTCTCTTTCTTTTGTTTTTCTCCCCTCAATTTCCCGTTCCCTTTGATCCAAGTGCTCCTTGGCTTTATATAAATTAGAAAGGATGCATCTAGATCTTACACTTGGTGGGTTGAGATCAGATTTTCTTGATACTTGTCCCATCAAGACCTTGCTAGAAGGTTTCTACAACAAAATATGAGCTGTGAAGGACACTGTTCATGGTCATTTCTCTACTAATGCGGCCAAGTAAGTGGTTGCAGTGCATTTAATGCGGAGGAGATGGCTGCCTTGTCCCTCCTTTTTCTTCTCTTCCTTGTTCAGCACCAAGTTACCTCTGTCTCCTAGGGGATTGCACCATGCTTCCTTCATTCCAAATTCTCGGCCTTTTCGAGGTTAAGTTGAAATCCTTGATATCTTCATCAGTAGCATCATCCCGAACTCCTTACTAGTTAAACAAGTCCTCTCCGTATAGTTCCCCTCCTCAGAATTACTCTTGCGGCCTCCATTAACTACCTTGGATCCTCATCCCCCCACAAATATAATTGAAATTGAACAATAAAATAGATTATGTAATAAAAGAACAAAAATATCTTTAAGTTACATGGCGTGTAGGACTGAGTTTTATCAAAACCAAGAATTATAATACATTATTAAAAAAATTTAAAATAGATAATGAAACTCCTTTTAAACTTCGTAAAACTTTTATTAATTGAGTTTTAATTAGAGTAGTATTTTGAATTTCTTCAAATTTCGGTAGTAGAGTTTTGCTTATGGTAAACTATATATGTTAATAGTTTTATCTACTTATAAAGGCGTGAGGAAAAGGGGTATTTCGTGTCCTTGTAATTTGACACAATTGCAATTTTTTGCACAAACTTTCAATTGCTACATTTGATTCTTTAGGGATTGAACTAAAATGAAATCGTTAGGGTTCCTCCAAAAAACCTCTCACGATTTCATTTTTGTCCGGACCTTAGGGAGTCAAAATGTAATAGTTGAAAAGGCTCATGGGACTAAATTGTAATTGTTTCAAACCACAAGGGGGTTTGTCCAAAAAATGCAAAATTTGTTAATTGGACAGAACCTAACAGTTTCATTTTATTCTAAACTTTAGGGGTCAAATGTAACAATTGAAAATTTGTGGACTGAGTAAATTGTAACATACTCTCCCCCCATTGGCGCAACTACAATACGTAGGACGAACTCTTATTATATAGTATATATATGATTTGATTTTTCTAGGGTTGGGTATTTATGTAATTCTGTAATTACTGGTGGTGCTTAATATTTCTAGGCCATGGGGCTTATTTCATTGATAAGTGAGTCTTATATTTGTTTATGATTGTTTACTGCCTTAGCCTTTCTTCCTGTCTAGTTATGGGTTTGTTTACTAGTCAATTTAAGAGTCTTAGTCTTATTAGGAAAGGTTAAGATCTAGATTGTGTGCATATATATTAAACCATTGTACTCAAATAATCCAGGTTTTTTTTTTTTGCCCGAACAAAATAATTCATAATTGAATAATAGAAATTGAGCACTTTGGCTTATGGAAGTGATTTTTTCTTTTTATTCTTTCTTGGGTGCTTTCCATGTTACCATTCACAACCTTTCTTTTCGCTTCTTTGTGACCCTAACTCAAGGCCTTTACCTTGCCCTATAAAAACCCTACAACTTGATAGCGGTCAATTACACTACTAAAGAACCATCTTAGCTCTGCTGTCTAAAATCCCCTGCACCCTAATTCTCAATTCTTGGAACTTTTCAGCCACCAGTTTGGTGTCTTTTAATTTCTTAACACAAATCTGAAATACCAATTATATGCCTTAAAGCCACAACCTTTAACCCTGAAGCACACCATAATCATCCACAGGCAGATTTCTAATATGTTCAGGTATTCCTAGTGCGCTTATGAGAACTTCCAATGGTATCTGTTGGTATCTTGAAAATGCCTTACCTTCTTCTGAAGTGCATGGATGAGTTAGATGCCTTTATACAAGATTTATCTGTTCTTAAGATTTAAATGAATCTTTTGAATTCATTCATTCTTGAGTAGCTTTCTTTGTTTGGATTGCTGCTTTAGGGAAATTCTTGACGACTGATAATTTACGAAAAAGGAAGGTGTGGATTTTGGATTGGTGCTATATGTGCAAGAGTAATGGTGAATCAGTTGACCATCTCTTCCTTCATTGTCCCGTTGCTATGGATTTGTGGTCTATGATTTTGGGTTTATTTGGAGTAACTTGGGTTATGCCGTGTACTGTTTTGGGGCTGCTAGGTTGTTGGCAAGGCAGGTTTGGTTGTCATCGAAATGGTTATATATGGTCAATTGTTCCTCATTGCTTAATGTGGTATCTTTGGAGGGAGAGAAATAGTAGACGTTTTGAAGATATTGAGAGATCCATTCCAAACCTCAAGCTATTTTTTTTAGAACTTTATTGGATTGGTTGTTTGCTTTGCAAAAACAATCATTCCCTTCGTTTATTGATTTTCTAGATTCTTGCAATTTTTGTATTTGATTTGTTGACCCCTTGTACACTCCCTGTGTACTAGGTGTTCCTTTTTAATATCAATAAAACTTATTACTTATCAAAAAAAAAAAAAAAAAAAAAAAAAGAATCTTTTGAATTCATTATATCTCCTGTTTCTGTTTGTTATTACATCATACCTACAGTTGCAATTGCATAATGCTTTTGGTGATAACATACTTGGCCTAACTAAAAAACCACATAATGTTTTTTCTTTGAAAAGCGCAATAAGATTTTGAACTGCATTGCAGATTGTACAATTAACGGCATCTGGCAATTTTGATGAAGCTTTGGCCTTGTGTAAGCTGCTTCCACCAGAAGATGCAAGCCATAGAGCTGCAAAGGAGGGTTCAATTCATATAAGGTGGATATTTTCCATTAAATAATATACTTTTCTAATAACTTATATGATGACGTTAATTTTTGACCAGAATTTCTAAATGACCAGAATTTCTATAGAGTTGATTACATATGTTGCATCTAGTTATGTACTTAAAACTGATTCAAATTGTCATATTTTATATCATAAATTCAAAATTCTTTAGATACTAAGAGAATCAGCATTGGTGGTGCCAAAAATTTTAGCTTTTGGCACTACAAAAAGTTACTTTATCTATTTTACTACCTCACTTTACAAAACACCTAACATTAATGGTTTTATTTTAACATTCAACAATAAAATAATATATCCATTGTAATAAACAACAACCAGAACCACAACCACAAACACCTCCACAGCCATGGAAACCACTGCCAAAACCCACACCACACAATCAACACAACCCGACCACACAAACCCACACCCAACCTGAGTGCACAGTGCACACACATACAGTTAGCACAACAACGTCAATGGATATTTCAATGGGACTTGGGGCTTGGGTTGGCGATGGGGCTTGGTTCGGCAATGGGGCTTGGTTCATGTTGCTCATTGGTGTTTTAAATTCATCTACTGCAAACCGACTTGGAATGCAAGTCCCTTTACCAACAAATCCAAGATTTTGAAAAGGTCCTTGATCAAGCACTTCACCTGTTTTTCAACCATAGGAACCCTGAATATCTTGCCCAATGCCCATTAGGAACAAATCCAGGCTGTCTGGAATTACCAAATGTAATGGTTGAGCTTTGAAATTTCCAGAGCAAGACGATACGGAAGGAGAAATAGAACCTGAGCGTGAGTAGATCAGGAAGAGGAAAAAAAGGAAAAAAAATAAAATGAAATAAACATTATTTTAATTGGAGGGAGAATAAAATATTTTATGTTGCTCTAACATTTGAGTTTCAGTGCACATCCATCTATGGCTGTGCACTGTAGCTGATGAGTTAAATAATTTACATATACCACCGCCAATGTAGTACACTTTTTGTTAATTGTGGTCCTAAAAATAGCATTTTAGTAATTTGACACCACCAATTTGTCAAATTGCTAAAAACTTTTAGCTTTTTGCTTTTTGTCTCAGTTTTGTTTTTTGTTTTGTTTTTTTTTTTGTTTTGTTTTTTTTTTTTTTTTTTTATCTTTCAAATTTAACAAAATTAGCTTTTTAGCTTTTTGTCACACATTTAACATAAAAGCTACTAAAAACTATATCTTTAGATAAACACTATGAATGCCATATACTATTCATTACTTGATAGAGCTGAAGTAATTTAACTAGCAGTTTTTTAAAGTCACATTTATTTATTTATTAATATGGTGCATTGACTTATAAGTACCAACTCTAGACAGTAACTCTAGACAGTATGTATGCCATATACTGACCACTACTTAACAAATGAAGGAACGTGGTAAACTTAAGTATTAATAATGATGTTTATTTCTGGTTTACTTTGTGAATTCTTTTGCAATATTAACTAGTCAGTGGATTTAAAGAATTCATCAATGACAATAGATCAATCTTGCCTCTTATACAGATTTTGATCAAACATCTGAATTGATTGAGTTTGTATCTCTGTATTCCAGATATGCTCACTACCTCTTTGATAATGGAAGCTATGAGGAAGCCATGGAGCATTTTTTGGCATCTCAAATAGATATAACCTATGTACTTTCTTTGTATCCATCTATTATCCTTCCTAAAACAACTCTAATTCCTGAGCCAGAGAAGCTTATGGACATCTCTTTGGATGCTTCATATCTCTCAAGAGCTTCATCTGGTTTATCAGATGATATGGAAATCTCACCATTACCACAGCTTTTGGAATCTGATGAGAATGCAGCACTTGAGTCAAAGAAAATGAGCCATAATACTCTCATGGCTCTTATTAAGTTCTTACAGAAGAAGAGATACAGTGTAATTGAAAAGGCTACTGCAGAGGGAACAGAAGAGGTGGTTTTAGATGTTGTTGGAGATAATTTTGCCTCATTTGACTCTAGTAGGTTCAAGAAATCAACCAAGGTAGACAAATTATTTTATTTTTGTAGGTATTCCAGCAAATTCGTATGATTTATGATTCATGGATATTTAACATATTTTTACATGATTGTAAGGAATGTTATAATAGGGAACTTAAACTTGCTAGTGCTTCTATGCTTGTTGGAATAAATATGTTATATAATTAGAATATCCTTCGTTGGTTCTCTTTATGAGTGGTCCTCTGTGACGGGTTTCACAGATAGTAACTCTATTCATTCTTTCATAAATTTGATCCATAATTAGATAGTTCTCCTTTTGTAATTCTTTAGGCTACTTCGTGACTATTTTCTTGAGGTAGTATCATTTCAATAAAATTGTTTTTACCTATCAAAAAAAAAAAAAAAAATCTGGAAAATAATTAATGCATGAATTAAATAATTTGTTATTGCGAAATAGTTGTTAAACATAACTACAGATTTTAATGTCATCCTAATTTTTTTTTTCTAAAATTATTTTTATAGCAATTGGAGCTTAGTGTGATGGCAACTGCCTTTTTTAATTGAAATATTAGAATATACTTGATGTAGTTAAAAAATAAGTTCGGTAGTTTAGTAAATATATTAAAATATTGGTGTCATTGATGTGACAATGTTTGGTAGTTTAGTAAATATATTAAATGATTGGGTCTCAAACTGTTAAAGTCTTTTGTCTGTGTTATTTGATTTGTCCAAAAATGTCCACTACAATGTTTATCTCAGATTTAATATTATTGGTACTCAGGGGCGTGGCAATATTTCCGTTGGCTCTGGTGCTCGGGAGATGGCAGCAATACTTGACACAGCACTACTCCAAGCTCTGCTTCTGACTGGACAGTCTTCAGCAGTTTTAGACTTACTGAAAGGTCTCAATTACTGTGATATGAAAATATGTGAGGAAATTCTTCAGAAAGGGAATCATTATGCTGCTTTGTTAGAACTTTACAAGTGCAATTCTATGCACCGTGAAGCTCTTAAACTTCTTTATCAATTGATAGAAGAGTCAAAATCAAACCAATCAATAGCTGAACTTACCCAAAAGTTTAAGCCTGAGTCAATTATTGAATATCTCAAGGTAAATTTTCTTACTTGGTAGGGAACCCTTTTTCTTAATTTCATATGCTTGTTTTGCACAATTCTATATTATGTTAGTGGCAGGGAAGCATTAAAACTGGCTGATTTTTCCACATACTAGAATTTGGATGAACCAGATACTAGCTTTACAGCAATCTCCTGTATATCTATGTACTTGCTTAGGGAGGTTCCCTTCTCTTTTATTCCACCTCTGTCTTCCTCCAAATGAATTCAAGTCATTCAACTTTTCAAATTGTCTATGTCATGACCTGAGAAAAGTGCTGCCACATTTGCACTTACCCTACGAGGACTAGTCACAATTGTGACTCCTTGTAATTGTTTATATAGTCTAGATTGACCTAGTAAACGCTCTATATGGGAATCAGCACATACTCGTGCAACACCATCACAATCCAAATCCATACAATCTAGGGTATTATTGTTACAGTCAAAGAAAAACTTTTTTAAGTATCTAAGTTATGACAACGATTTCTGCCATGGTTCTTACTAAATTTATGTTTCTTGGCATTCATTACCGAATTTTTGTACATGTGCTTGGGAACAAAAATTTCTTCCTATAACCGAGAAGGTGATCCAGGGTTTTCCTCTCTAAATGATAATTCCTGAAATTCTGAAATTTTCCATCAGCTGGTTAGATAAAGCACTACTTTTTGGCATCCAATGTAGAAGTTGTCTTCTGGTGACAATTTATTTTTGAAAACTTGAGAGCTTGATAACGAGTTAATTTATAGCTGGCATATGTAATATACCTAATAAGGTTTGATTGATTTTCCTATGCAGCCTCTGTGTGGGACTGATCCCATGCTTGTTCTGGAGTGCTCAATGCTTGTTCTTGAAAGCTGTCCAACCCAAACTATTGAGTTGTATTTGTCTGGAAATATTCCAGCGGACTTGGTCAACTCTTATTTGAAGCAACATGCTCCAAGCATGCAGGCCAAGTACTTAGAACTCATGCTTGCAATGAATGAGAATGGGATCTCAGGAAATCTGCAGAACGAAATGGTGAAGACCTCTTGCATTTAGTTCTATAATTTTAAAGGAATTAATATTTTCCATTTGAGAGTCATTGCATTTATAAAAATTAAAGGGAAAAAAAGGTACAAACAGAGAACAGACCTGTGTTCAAACACAGCTACTTGGCTGTTGTCATGGTTAGTGTAGGTGGTGATAGTAGTTTGGCTGATCATGCTAATCCAAATTCTCTGCATGTCATTTTTATGCATGGTAGGTGCAAATATATCTCTCGGAAGTACTTGATTGGTATGCAGATTTAAGTGCTCAAGAGCAATGGGATGAGAAAGCATATTCCTCAACAAGGAAGAAGTTGTTGTCTGCTTTAGAGAGTATCTCTGGATATAACCCAGAGGCTATGTTGAAACGTCTTCCTCCAGAAGCTTTATATGAAGAGCGTGCACTATTGTTGGGTAAAATGAACCAACATGAGCTTGCCTTATCTCTTTATGTTCATAAGGTACTTTCCAACATAAATTAACATGCTTCCTTCATTATTAGATAATCCATTGCCAAGGGGACATGACATGAACCTGGAAAATTGTTGAGTACCTGTAGATACCCAAATTGCACATGCTAATGATGTTCTTAATAAGAAAGTATGAAATTTAGTCGTGCCTTGTAATTTGGAAATTCTATCAATTGGGTGGCCTTTTTAATTTACATTGGCTATTCGACAGGTTATTTGTGTGATTCTTATGTGGAAAACCTTGATAGAGTCATCACCTTACCATTACTTTAAAGGGAATATTCTGTATTTGAACCCATTTTTATCAGAAGAGCTGGGTTGAGTTTCCTCTTATGTGAGTTACACATAAATTTGGTGAGCTTTTGTTGAACATTCATCCTTCATACTCATTTTAACTAGGCCTTAATCCTGCCATTTAATTATGGCTTGTCTATATTAAAATTTTATAGCCTCACTACTATTATTTATTAACTATTCATTTTAGCATTCATGTAATGATCAGAAAGGCTTTTACGGGCCTTCAATTTGCACCATTTTTTGAATTATTTCTTAATTTGTTCGTGGCAGATTTTTTGGACATTGATTGTTCTCTGAAATGAATTTCATGCATTTTTTTTAATTAATTGATTAGCAAGAGATGAAAATATTAATTTTTTATGGGCTTTGTATGTCCATGTCTGTGCTATTTGCCTATTGCTTCTTATATTTGAGTTCCCTTGCATTTGTAGCTTCATGTTCCTGAGCTGGCGCTGGCCTATTGTGATCGGGTATATGAGTCTGTAGTTCATCAACCATCTGTAAAATCTTCTGGCAATATATACCTCACTCTTCTGCAAATTTATCTGAATCCTCGGAGGACAACCAAGAACTTTGAAAAGCGAATTACAAATATAGTATCACCTCTGAATACAAGCATTCCAAAGGTTGTTCCAGGGACTTCAGTTAAAGCTAAAGTAGGGCGTGGAAATAAGAAAATTGCTTCTATAGAGGGTGCAGAGGACATGCGAGTCAGTCCGAGCAGTACCGACAGTAGTAGGAGTGATGGTGATGTGGATGAATCTAGTGAGGAAGGAGGTTCTGCTATTATGCTTGATGAGATCCTTGATCTGTTGAGCCGAAGGTGGGATAGACTAAATGGAGCTCAAGCACTCAAACTTTTACCAAGGGAAACCAAACTACAGGTATCAATTATATTGATAGAGGAAGTCTCTGGGTTTCTCAGTCACCCTTTTCCTTGTTGAATTCTCTCTTAAAATTTCATATTTCTTGCTTTTTCTGGGTCATGAAGTTTCTATAATCTGTAAGCACAGCCCTTAAGACCGCCTTCCTTCAGTTACCATGGAAGCGTTTTGAGTCATAGCTGCGCAAAATCAAAATCACCTCTTTTGGTTTGGGGTTTCTCTTTAGGGTTTTCCTTTTGAGTTCTCCTATTGTCCCACCTATTTTTTTTTTTTTTTTCTCATGAGGCAAGTCTCTTTGCCATTGGATCTGTAAATTTTCTGATCTTTTTGGAACATCATACAGTTTCAATTAATGGGTCTTATTTTCAGCTCCAATTTGGTACATTTTTAGTTTGTCTCATTTCAAGGTGGGGGAACATTTTAATTTTTAATTGTAATTATTATTATTATTATTATTTTTATATTGATAGAGGACTAGAAACAAAAAACTAGTTATATTTGATATGTTGATAAACGTGGACCAGACAAGGCATCTTGAGTGCCTTGCTTGTTGTGCCTATCCTTGTTTTACTTGAGCTAGATTTTGTGTGTGATTCTCTTATTGGGTTATACTTGTTCAAACTTTGCCTTTCTCCATGTTATGTGAGAGTACGGAATTGTGTTGAATTAGTCTTATCTTATGCTTGTTCTTGATTTCATGCTAATTCGTCATCATCATCATCGTGTGTTTGTGTGTGTGTGTGTGTTTTTTTGACAAATTTGCTTTGTTAGGCATCAGAATATTAAATGTAAGCTTCATGATTAAAGTTTGTTATTTTCTGCTATCTGCAGAACTTGCTTCCATTTCTTGGACCTCTTCTGCGAAAATCCAGTGAAGCATACAGAAATCTTTCAGTAATCAAAAGTTTGAGACAGAGTGAGAACCTGCAGGTATGCATTTATCGTGCATGGGAATTCATGTAAGGAAGGAGTTGAATATTTTTGGATAAAAAACTAATTGATCTTTCGATCTTGAATGGTGTAGCTGTTAATTGCACTTTGAGTTGCTTGGACAAATGTCCTCACACACATTCATTCTCTATCTTCCTGCTCAATAATTTCTGTGTGTAATCTGCTCTTATTATTCTTCATTATGAGAGGTTTATGTTCAGTGCAAGTACCCCTTTATCTACTTCTTCTAACAAATCATTTTGTGAAACAGGTGAAGGATGAGCTCTACAACCAAAGGAAGACGGTGGTGAAGATCACTGGTGATAGTTTGTGCTCTCTTTGCAATAAGAAGATAGGGACAAGCGTTTTTGCAGTCTACCCCAATGGGAAGACACTTGTGCACTTTGTTTGCTTTAGAGACTCGCAGAGTATGAAAGCCGTGGCCAAAGGCTCCCCGCTAAGGAGGCGATGATATTCAGTAATCATAGTGGATGAAAGAAATCTGCACTCAAAATTAGCAAATGATGATTTTTTTCATCAAATTCTGTAAATACAGTTGCGGAAGGAATGTAAAAATCTGTGCCTCTGCTTTGAAGTGTAAAACTGCCACAGAAATATGAAAATGAGAGCGTATTGGTTTGTAATTAGTCCGAGGATCATTCTGTGTTGATTTGTAGATTGTGTGAATGTGAGATCAGAAGTTTTAAGGCTTTTGAGTGTATTTCTATTTTTGGTTATAGGGTATTAATGAGTGAATTTGAGTGAGAGAAAGTGCATTGCAATTGTTTAAAATCATGATGATCCAATTGTTGACAGATTCATTTACTTTGGAATGATAATTGACAACCTTAATGATAATTCGATGTTTTCAAAGGGCAAGTTATAGGGTCTGTTTGGTTACACATTTTGGCAGATTAAAAGAGCGTTTTTTAAAAACTCAAAACTCTGATCTATATTTACAACACCTAGTAGTTTTTTCACAAATGCTCTTTTAAACTCGAAACACAGATTTTCAGAATACTCCAAATTTCTTCAACATTCAAACCAAAAATGAAAGTTCCTACAATGAGTCATCAATTCAAGCTAACGTTTGCCAATGCAGAATTCAAACTTTGAGGCTTCCTAGCAAAACGGTAAACAACAACTCCAACCCTAGACCCCTGGCTGGGACGATCCACATGAAGAACCTCAACATGAAAGAGCTTCCTTGCCTTCTTGAAGAAAACCGAGTCCTTTTTCCACCGCTTCAAATGTGCCATAACAAACAATGTTTCTGTTTCTTTCTTTTCAGTTTGACTTTGACTTTGAGCCTCGCGGTCAACGAGCAACAACAAGCGTAGCGTTTCGAGCAAAGGCTCGTAGAGGTGATCGTGATACACTACATCCGAGGCCAGTACAAGATCGAAGTCTCGCCCAATCAAATTCACATCATCGGCCTCTCCCCACCTCAGCGGCGCCACGTGGACGGTCCCGCCGTTCGCGGCCAAAACGGCGGCGTTTGCTGCAGCGTTGAACTGGAGGTTCGTGATGACGTGTGGGAGGTCGGTGACCGTGACATTAGCGCCGAGAGTAGCGGCCGCGGCGATTCCAACTAGGCCGGTTCCGGATCCAAGCTCGAGGATATTGAGACTGCGACGTTGATCGAGGAGTGTGGAAGACAAGGGACTATTGCTAGGGTCACAGCGGTGGTGATCAAGGAGGGTGACGAGAGTGGTTGCTGCGGGCCAGAGCTGGAACGAGAGGCCTTGCGATGGGAGCTGCCTGATCACCACTGTTGAGTCGATCGAACGGACGTAATGCTGCTGTGGTTGTTGAACCGTAGAGAATCTCTTAGCATCGTTGTCGTTTTGGTCATCTGGTAGGATCATTGTGACTGGGTTTATGTCGTCTTCATCATCGTCGTTTTCATGAGTAGTAGTAGTATCCATGTTTACTCCTTTGTATCCATAAAAGCCGCCGCTGTCTCAGGGCCTATTTTAGGGCTTGTTTGGCACAGCTTTTATATCATTTTATCCGTCCAGGTTAATACAAAACGACACCGTCTTGAGTTTTTTAACATTTTTGTTTGTTTGTATATTTACCGTTTAGACAAACAAAAATGGCTAGTCGTTAACTACAAAATATAAAGGGATGGGTTAGTAATAGTAAGACCTTGAAATAGAGGTTACGTTATTGGGAAGAGAGGGCAAAAGATGATACGATCGGTGATGGTAATGAACACTCAGGGCAAGCCTCGCCTTGCCAAATTCTACGATTTCCAGGTTTCTCTTTCTCTCTCTCAATTTTTACCTTCGCCATTTCCAATTTGGGAAGATCATCAAGTTATAATTCCGCTATAAATAATCAGATTGAGTTTCATTCTTTGATTTCAGACTGTCGAGACGCAACAGGAGCTTATCCGCAGCGTTTTTGGAGGTTCTCTCTCTCTATCTCACACACACACACGCACATACGCACTCACAACATTTTTGCGATTAATTATCGAGTTGCTGCATTAAGCGGCGTCGGATCTCGTTATAACATTATGCTTTGGTTGGACCGCACAGTTATAACTAATTTTTAATTTAATTTGTTTGGTATAATCGGACATTTCGAGCGAGTTTCTAGGGTTTCGTTTTGGTTTCACTCTTAAATGTTGATTGTGATACAGTCTTATGCAGTAGAGCTGAGAATGTAAGCAATTTCTTAGATGCCGCGTCTATATTTGGTCCGGTAATTTTTTAATATTCACTTCTTTTTGGGTTCTTAATTACAGTATTTCATAGTAAAACTCTGTAATTTTAGCTTTTTATTTTATTTTATTTCTACAGGATAGCAGTCTTGTATACAAGCACTTTGCAACACTATACTTCGTTTTAGTTTTCGATAGTTCTGAAAATGAGCTGGCCATGCTTGACTTGATACAAGGTAACTTTTTTTTTTTTTTTTTGAATTATTCACTCTCCATTGACTATCATGCATTGGCGATACTATCTCTGTCAATAGAATGTTAATGTAGAACGTATAAATCGTTTGAGAAGCAAGGTAGTGGTGAATGAATGTTCCAAAACTTTATCCCGAATCGGTTATTGCAAAAATAGACTTTAGGACTGTCTATTGGAAAGTATAAGTATTGCCGAATCATGTGAGGCGGAATAATCAAAATGGTATTAATTACCGGACCAAGCAAGCTAGATTGTGAATCTCCCATATAGTATTAACGAAGATGCAAGCAAGCTATCATAGTTTCTTTTTCCCATCTTGAAAATTTCCTTCCATCAAAATAGAGGGAGTAATAATTAATAATTTCCTTTCATTTTGGAAGCAAGCTATCATAGTTTCTTACTCCAATCAAAATTTTATGCAGTATTAACGAAGATGCAGGCAAGCTAGATAGTGAATCCCCCATATAGTTTCTTTTTCCTTAAGTTTATGTAGGCAAAGTGAAATTTTTGATTTGATTCAAGCTTCCTTCTCCAATTGATAATGCTAAACTCCATTGAGAATTTTTTTTTTTCTTTATGCATTATGCATGTGTAAGTATTTAATTTGCCCCCAGTTTATTCAAGAAAGTATTTATCTATGGCTTGCGGTCCACAGTTAACTCAATTGGCTTAGGTTTGAATCCTCTTGTGGAGATTCGATTCATTCCAAATTAATATTAATTTTTTTTATATTTATTTAATTATTTATTTTATTTTTATAAAAGTTAACCTGTTCCCTGTGTTTTTGTTTCTAGAATGGGTTTGAAATTTCATGTTTGAGGAAAAGTATATGCTTAACACATACTTTATCTGCAGAAAATGAGGATTTTGGTCTGTGTCTAATCCTTTAATGTCTCTGATTTAAATTTCCATGGTTAGTATTCTACCTGGGAAAAACATTAGAAGAGTGATTCCATTGATTGAGCTATAGTATCTGTAGTGCTATGAGATTTCTTTCTGATTAGATTGGACAATCCTTCATTTTCCCAAGTGAATTTCTTTTTATATCAATTAGAAGCAATTGAAATTTTCACCTTAATTACATTAAAAGGTTAAGCAGTTTGGAGGATTCTTTGGTATACTCTTGTATGAATTTGACTATGATGGAATGAATATTCATCTTTGTTAGTTTGCCTAATTTTTTAGCTATTCTGTAACTTCAGTTAAGATTTACTGCTCTTTAAGGCTTATCACTTTGAAGGTGTGTTATGTCATAATATATGTGCGATCCATGTTGAAGTTTATCATAGCTTATGCTGACAGACTTGTTTGTTATGTATGTCACTATATATTGAATAAGCTGAATGGGACGGTGAGGAGCCTATTTATTAGCGTAAAACTCATACTTGTTTCTCTTGAATTGTTGCACTTATCTGATGATTGGATTATATACTTACTTATGCCTTAATGCTTTACAGTATTTGTGGAAACGCTGGACAAATGCTTTAAAAATGTATGCGAGCTTGACATTGTGTTCAACTATAGCAAGGTTTGTATCTCTTTAAAGTATTTGAAATAAATGTGTCTACCTCAGTTCTGCTGAAATATGAAATTGTAGAAACAATTGCTATGCACATTTTCTGTATTATGAACTTCACAAACAAATATCTTATCTGTCAGCTTTGGACTATGCTCGCTAGAAGATTGGATATTTAATTTAATCACTCTGCTTCTAAGGATGCAGTTGGGAAAATTGTCATTGGATATTATATTTTGGGGAATGTCCAAAAAGTGGAAACCCAGAGTTTACCCCCTCATGACAAATTACACCGTGACCTTTGAATTTTGGCAAATAAGTAATAAAATGAATTTTTCCATATTAAACCTTTCATAAACCATGATAATCTAAACACTTCCTCCATATTTGTTAAAAACCACTAATGAAGCAACCCATATTGTGGGAGTAAAATTCAGATTGGAGTCTTTTTACCAAAATGGTGCTGATTTGAGAGAAACTTTGAGAGTGAGGAGGTGCAGAACACAATAGAGGGAGGGGCCAGCATCAATAAAGGGTGAAAAACTTTAAACATAAATAAGGAATGAAAATGATATTTAAGAAAAGAAGGGGATTGAAGTATGAGTCCCAAAAACAGGTTTTCCATTAGTGATCTTTAACAGATATAGACAGAATATTTAGATTGTCATGACTTATAAAGTCTGGAGTTTAAAATGAAAAAATAAAAAATTCAAGGTTTAATTTGTCATAAGGGGCAAAATTCAGGTTTTTTTTTTTTTTTTGTATGTGTTTGGGGGCCCGGGGGGGTTGGGGGGGGGGGGGGGGGGTGGTTTGGTGCCATTAAAGCTAAGATGAGCTAGTGAAACTGATGGCAATCTTTGGCTTAACAGTATGATTCCACTGCTAGTTTGTCTTGTTTGAGCTCTAATACTATGTAATGTTAGCTGAGACTATGTTTAAGTCAATTTGGAGGTCACTCATTTCCTTTCCACATTGACTCAATCAGTTTGTTGTTTTCTTGTGGTTCCCATTTGAACTTCCAGTGCCAATGTTAATTTCTTATGATTTATATTATTAGGCATTAGCTTTAAAGCATTTGCTACTCGCAGATTAAGTTAAACTGAGTTAGATTCTGATTGTTATAATGACTTCAAACAATTGCTTTTATTTGTTAGTTGTATGTTTCCCAAGAACAAATATGTGCAAAATCTCCATTGGAATAGGCTTCAATTGTTTTTCTTGTGTTTTTATCAGATACATACCATTTTAGATGAAATGATTTTTGGAGGCCAGGTGCTGGAAACAAGTTCTACAGAACTTGTGAAGGCTGTTGAAGAAATATCAAGGTGCCCTGTGTGTGTGTGTGTGTTTGTGAGGGGGAGGTTTGTGTGCGTGTCTGCTTCTGTACATGCATAATGATTACTGACGAAGCTCTTTTTACACATGATGCAGGTTAGAGTCTGCCTCCAATTCCATCACCCTTGTCCCCAAGTCTGTTTCTGGCTGGCGGAATCGATAGCATCTGGTTTTTAAGTGAGCTATTAAATGATCAATATTTCCTGTGAATGATATTATACATAGCCTCCAAAGGTTGTTTCTGATATATATTTTTTGGAGGTGAGGGAGGGGTGGTTCATTACATAGCGCATACAAATTTCTTGCCAGTCCTTGCATTCCCTCTGTTGATCCAGATTGCTCTTTGGATCTGATCTCTTTTAGCATGTGGTTGTTCAAACTTCAAATGTTGTTTGATTAACTATGAAAAATGGATACAGATTATTTCGCTGTTCTGCAATTACTGACTGGTTTAGGATATCACATATTTTAACCTGGCGGTTCATATTTTGTAGCTGAAGAGTACCTTTTTTCATAGAAAATCTAGTTCATGTGGGTTTGAATGAACTATTTTCTCCTAGTTCATTCACTTTCATGTACAACTTTTTAAAACTTAACTATTTTTTATATCACAGCTACAATTGTACTTTTGTTTAGCAAAAAATTAATCCAACACAAACAGTTCTCTTCAAAAAAAAGAAATTCACAAAAAGTTAAGCTGTTGTGCTTTTTATTATTATTTTTTTATGGTATTAAGCTGTTGTGCTTTTTATTATTATTTTTTTATGGTATTAAGCTGCTGTGCTTGATTTTTCCTTTTGACTATAAAACCCGTTCGCTTGGGCCTGATATAGCCTGACCTCATTTGGGTGGACTTTTTATTTCAGGCCTTACAAGTTGAGCCCTCTTAAAATTAAGCCCATTTAGTTTTCGAGCTGGGTGGGTTTAGTGTTTAATAGTCTGGGCTGGGAAAAATCCTGAGAATTATATGTGTGGTTCAACAAGTGTCACAGAATGTATCATACAAGTTGTGGGATTAAGATTACTAATAGGAGACTTCCCAGAAAAATTTGACAATTTATGTTTTTGTTAAGTGAAAAATTTGACAATTTGTATCTTTGTTAAGTGAAAAAAAAAAAAATGAAAATAGAATATGAGATTTATGAGTGTTAGTCTCAAACCATTCTTAAAATGATGTAATTACTTTTTAACAAAATATAGTCATATAATATATTAGATTTTATAAATTAAGTTATCTATATTTGTATTCAAAAGTGTTTTAAATTTTCTAAGGGTTTCCTCTGCCCCTTCTCAAGGAAACATAATGCATTAATGTAATGTGGTTGACATTTGTTTGTAGTACTTACAATCGGTTCATTATCTATAAGTATTAAATGGCCTATTGAGGAAGTAGATATAAGTAAATCCACTTCTTATATTATAAAAAAAAAAAATTTTATCAAAAACCTACCGACATTATGGCAATTACGTTGAGAATGTGCCATAATTGTTACTGAAACAACTTATCTTTCTTCACAAACCTTTCCTCTCAGAGCATTACTGAAATGGACCAAATGAACTGAAATGGATTAAAGTGGACTGAAGAGACCGAATGAATCAAAATGGACCCCAGTGATCCGAAATGGACCAAATAGGAATGGACCAAAGTGGATTGAATAGATTGAAATAGACCAAAATAATTCGATTTGGACTGAAGTGGACCAAATTGACCAAAGTGAACCGAAATAAACTAAATGGACCAAAATGCTATGCTAATGTGACTCAATAAAAACGTAACAACAATAAATACTAAAGTTCAGCTTTTAGATTTTTATAGATGCTCAATGCTTAGTAGACATTTGTGAATAGGTTTCTACAAGGGTATGAATTTTTTTCCCCTCCTACTCCAGGTTACCCACTTAACTCAAGAAATTCAATCAATCAAAATATATAAGGTGCTCAATTGCACTCATTATGGAGGATTTGAGCAAGTCCCATTACATCAAAAAGTAGCAAAAGCAAATAAATAAATACCCCTTTAATTGAATATTGAGCAACTCCCACTTCAGCATTCGTTAATGGACCCAATCAACTATAGCTTTCGAAAAACCAACTTTTATAAGATAGCTTTGTAGAAGCTCCAATCTATTTGTCTTCATGTGAGGGGAAACAGAAAGCCTGGGTGGTTTGACGTTTATAAAGATAGCAAGGAAAAGATAGTGCTGATTCATAAAATAACCAATAGTAAAACAAATCCCACTAAAAGAATAAAAAGGAAATAGGAACTTTCAAAAGCCTTCAAATTTTTGTTTTTGTTTTTTTATAAGCTCAGTTCAGACCATATGGCTGGGGAATTTTAATATATCAATTTTATGATTTGTTGACATCTTGAAGAACTAGCTGTGCAGCATTACGCCCAGGTGCACCCATCACACCACCACCAGGATGGGCCCCGCTCCCACACAAGTACAGCCCTGGGAGTGGAGTCCTATAATTTGACCTTCGTTCCCAAAATCACAAATCAAATTAGATTTCAATACTTCCCCATGAAACTATCAAATATATAAGAAAGATGGCAAGAAAAAGACAAATTTCTATGATGATTCTAATTGTAAACATCTATATGCTTTTATGAATTACCATCCTTTTACTGGCCGCATGAGAAAGAGAGAACCCAAACCCATAGCACCATGGAAGATATTCCCTCCTGTTAAATATCATTTTAGATTAGAATGGTTTAAGAAACAGTAGCCTTATAAAATTGTATGATACGCAGCTTGGTTAATTTATGAAAATAGTCACAAAGTAAACAAATTATCAAGCTTTTCTGTCCCAACAATAACAACAAAGTCTTATAAACTTATATTTCTGTGAACTAAATTTTTGCTGATTTAGTGCTAGTACTTTTTTAACATTATTTAGATGGTTCAAATGACCATGCATGTGTATTTTGTTTAGATGATTAAGTCATCTAAACAAGTCACATGGCTTTTTAAATAGGCCATGTAACAAACAGTATTCATGAATGCTTATTTAAGTTGCCCCATAATAGTTTGGAGGTTTGGAGCAAAACTCTGTCAACTTGGTTTAGGATTCCAACTCTGCAACCAAATATTTGTGTAACCCTAACAGAGTTTGTGTTTTGGTTTAGGATTATTTGGTTTTAGAGTGCCAATCAGACCCTAATTTAATGGCCTGAACATCCTGTTGAAACTCCTAGGTCAATATCTGTGGTTATGAAGTACCTGTCAGACCAATTTCCCTTTCAAGATCTGGTGGAGTCAACATGTCATAGCCAATGACCGATGAGCTAAATGCAGGGGCATATTCATCAATCAAGGCAAAACATTTTTGTGCAAATGATTCCTGCAAAGAAGATAATTTGCCAGTTTTCCAAGGATTAGTCAGAACAATGAAGATCTGCTACCCACAAACAAATTAAATCATAATTAGAGTGAAAATTTTCTAATTGGGACAACAAAAGAACATGTGACTGCTGAAAGATAAAAGACATTTTATGTATAAAGCAAGAGGAAGCAATTGCAGTACAATGTCAATGCACCAATTTCTAAAATATAACTTACTCTGTAAGCAGGATCTCCCCAGCTACCATCCGATGGATTATATGGTGTGTATTGAATGAACAGGTTGATCACATGCTTACCTATGAAAAACAAAAAGATTCTGACAGCTGTGCTATTGAAAAATGAGCAAGCAGAGGATACTTGAGAATAAAAACATCTCTAGATCATGCCCAACTTCTAGATCATCACATGAAAGAATATCAGTACCGAAAAAAAAAAGTAGTAACATCATTGAAAACGAAGCAAATACAGATGGCTGTGTCACACACTAATGGTTCTCCAGAGTGGTTTTAACACAAAAGCTTATAGGGACCATCCTACTTACTCAATCCATCCCTTCTTCCATTTTTATTTAAGAACATTTGGGCTTAATTCTAGCACATCTTATTTTGAATAACTCTGTAAGAGAAAAAGATTCATAATTAGCTTGAACAACAAACAACCGCTGATCTCTTCTTCCCCCTTAACACCCTCTCCCCCCCCCCCCCCCCCCCCACACACACACCCACAAAACAACTAACAGCTGACAGAAAGTTTTAAGTCAAAATTACAACTAGAAATAAAAACATAAATTAAGCATATAAAGAATTTGAGATATGCATTTTGCACACCAATGAAACAAATGCTGAACCGAAAGATGTGTGTGTGAGCTAATTACTGAAAGGGTAAGAATGTAAAAATATAAGTTGGACATCTTTTTCATAAGTTTGCCACAATACGAGAGTGAATTCAGAATTGAGGTTCCACTCTAATTTCTTTGATTTTGGTAATGAAAATACAGAACATGTGCAAAACCCATCAATTTAACGACATACAGGAAAATGCTTAGAGGAAAAAGATATCACAATTGCCTCAAAGGCAAAGTTAAGTACCTGGTGGAGATATAGTCTTGTCAAGTACAGAGGGAATTGTCATCTCAATGACTGGTCTTCGTGATGGTATTCCATTTGCAGAATCTTGACAGGCTGAGTGAATTTCCTCCATACTTAAAAGGTAGGCAGAACAGATATAAGAAAGTTTGGAATTGCATTCAAATATTAGATGTCCAAAATAGAGGTAAAGGGTGCAGAATTGAAATCTAAGATCAAAGGTGGGAACATTTGCCAGGATCACTCAACTTTTGAAGGTAGTCCACTATTAAATGATATAACTAAATGTTTCAAATAATCTGTTCATTATAGTGAAAGGTTTACAATTCACTCTCATGATGTTAGAGTTGTTTGGGAAGGGAAACAACATGTTAGGAATGTTAACTAAACTAGTCAACAAAAGTTTATTCCACAACTGCGACAATCACCATGGCTATCAGCATACTCTGAGCTCAACTCCTACAGTTATTGAGTTTGCTACATAAAACCCCCTCTTCATTTCCGCCTTGCTTGATGTTGCTGGTAAGAGAACCAGCAGAATTTTGAGCCAATTGTCCACTGGACACTTCCCCCTCTTATAAGGTCTAAAATTAACTCAACGTGAAAAGCATTAGACGAATTTAGTGTAATGAAATAACAGCTTAGACGTGCATCTAAACATTGTCATCAAATATTTTTTGTCAGCTGTGCCTTTCGCCCTATCCAAATCAAATTGCCAAAGGATTAGCATAATCTTGGATGCCCGAAATTAGTGATCAGCAATTTTGAAACATGTTTTTAGTTAACTGTCTCAGAGAACATATGAGAAATAGCTCATGGATCCAAAACCAATATATTATTATTGCTGAGATAACGCCATACCTTTCAGACCCAATATGAATGGTGCCAACATGCTGAGGACCAGCATCGGGATGGCCTATCTTGCAGCATTGAAACTGGGGCAATTTATTAACTGCTAAGTTTATTTTTGTAGTTGCCTGTTTCAGTAGATGATAGCCACATACAGAGGAAGTAAGTAACTTTAAGTACTAGGAAACAAGTCCTGCTACAACTTGCAATTGGTCCTACAGGCTCATTTGGTAATTTCCATGTACTAGAACTGATGCTACTATAGTTATGAAGTGCTGTAAACTTTCTGCAGATGTCAAAAATTTTAATACTTCCCAGAATCATAGAAGATTAAAGCATTTTGACTTTCAAGTTCATGAAGTGATATGGGATCTTATCATTAGATTCTTTTACATAGCATAACAAAGTGCTAAGGAACACAGAGTCTCGGAGGATTTTGTTCACCTGCTTCTTTTGACCTTTATGTATCCACCATAATTTCATTTATTAAACAGTCCTAGTTTCTGTCAAATTATATTTTTCTATATCCTTCAGGCCAATAGATTGCTAATATCTTTTCTTATTGCAAAGTAACATAAACCCAATGACTTCAAATAATGACAGGATTAGAATGTATGAGCACCAAAATCTTAGTCAACTGAAAGGTTCATAATAGACTTATCCCACAATTGGTCATAGATTACATTTAGACCAAGTTTCATGCAATCATCTAATCCTAATTATTACAGAATGTTAGAACATTCTTCTTCAATAGCTTATAGTACACAAGAGGCTGTTATATATCTGCCTCCTAACTAAGCATTCCAAAATAACAGACAAAGTGGTTTCTCAAAAATATATATATATATATATATATAACAGACAAAGTGACGCAAAAAAGAAGGTATGCACTTGACTGTCAAAGTAAATACAGTTGAACAGGGAGCTTACGGAACTATAGTCAGAGTACTTAATGGCTCGGATGAAATCATCAGGAAGAACATCTCTAGGCACTAAGTCCTGTCACATGAACAAAACCTTTAATCACAATAAAATCCAAGCAGAACAGAGGGTTAAGAAATTTAACCAAAATACCTTTCTCAAGATTACAACATCAATTGTGTATGCTATTAGTAAATTCAAAATAAATCAGTAGTGTCAATAAAATACCATGTAAGTTTTATAAGGGGTGGCATTTGATAAAACAACTGAAGAACGCACTGGTGTACCATCAGCCAGCAATACCTAAATGATATTAGCCATGTATAGCACAATTAGTTTGACCACGCTTTAAATCTGCTCCATTGAGGGAAGCCATGCAACAAAACTAACCCCATTCACTGCACCAGAGTCTTCAACCAACAATTGTGAAACCTAAATGTCAAAAATGAAAAATCAAGGGTAGCAAAAGAAAACTACATAAAGTATAACTGCATCGGCTGAAGAATATTAAGGAAACCAATGAAGAATAAAAGTTTGCAGTGAATTACACCAATTCTATTTTATGGGGATCCCTAAATCAAAGATAATTAAGAGAATATTTCCCTTAAACTCAGCATTTACATCACTATCATCTAAAATATTTGGGTGTTCAGAGTACTGTTGTCTAAATTATTTTAATCAGAAGCAATATGGGACCTGCTTGAAGGTTAAACCGTTCCTTCTAAACTGCTTGATCCAACTACAGTAACTATTTAGTAAAGTTTCCCAAGCTCTAGGTCTTTCCCTCTGTAGGCACTCAGTCATAAAGGGCAATTGGACCAGGGCTCTGCATGCTGATATACCAAATAAGGCATCAAGTAATGCAACTCTCAACATATTTAAAAGTACAAATTCAAAATTTTAATTCTGAACAGTATTTCCATGATGTCGTAAATTCCTAACCAACTCAATACATTCCATTGTCTCAAATGATTTGAACCTTCCATTAAAATCTTTTAGAATTTAATTAAATTTCTAGAATCTAACATTTCCATGCCTATCCTGGTTGTGTCTGACTACAAAATTGCACTGATGCAACTGAATAATATCAAATTGAAGTTTATAGAATAATGTTTAAAAGTACTTATAAGAGGGAGGGGTGCATTACTGAAAGCTAGACACATATACCTCTGCACTTGTGACAATATGAGCCCCAGCTTCCTTAGCAGCATTACTGATAGCCAAGGATACTGAGCCCATCCCACCTTCCACATACCTACAGGAAATATTAAGATTCAAGTACATCCGTTCTCTGATAGGGAGCTTAAAGCAATAGCTCATGCTTGTATACATACACGATGACTAATTCAATAACTACCAAGTTTAACAAGAAAAGGAGAGAAATCTTGGTTTTCAAGTACACCAGTTCTCTAAGAGGGAGCTTAAAGCAATAACTCATACTTGTATAAATTTAAACATGATGGCTAATTGCCCAATTCAATGACTACCAACATTAAAAAGAAAAGGGAAGAGCATTAATTTGTGGTTTTTGTAAAGGTATTAATTAATCTTGACCAACAAATGGGCACATCATACGAGCTTAAGAAAAATATATAATGATTTAAAGATGTAGAAGGGTCCATTGTTTGTGCAAATCTCTCTAAACGTAAAGCTTTCTGAAGTCAATGTAAGACACAAACACATAATATTACACATTTTTAGTATTTACCAAATTGATAAAGTTTCTTTGTCATCAAGTTAGAGGATTTGGCATCCCTTAATTCTGATTTCCAAAGCTAATGGTGACATTTCTACTCCATGATAGGCCATATTTTCTTGCCCTCTAAATATCCTCATGCAGTTACACTAGAATTACCATATATCACTGCTTCATTTTTCTATTCAATTATACAAAATATACTTAGCTTTTTTATTTTATTTTTTCAGACATATTTGGCTATTAACAATCAATGAAATCTAGATTTCTTTTAAATACGAAAAGGATCAAAGGCAATTTACAATGCTGTTTTTGTGATGAACAAATTACACGTCAAGCCATTGTTAGAGATACATACGACCAAATTCCACGATCGCCATCAGTTTCTCCCATCACATGATGAAGTAGAACATATCCACTCCCAGGTGTATGGACACTCCCCTATTGTACAGATTTTAGGAGGTCAATTGTATATTAATACCTATAATGTAGCAGAAATTGTGCCAAATAGTTTTTCAGGTTGTTCACATGCCCATTTGTGTTATATAGAATGATTCAGTGCTCAAAAAAAATGCTTCTCCATGTTTTTCTAATAACAACTCTTACCGTGGTTCCTATTACAGCATCTGTCGCAAGCGTTGCCTTCAGAACATCTGTCTATAAATATCAAAGTCAGTAACAGATATTCGTTGAACCAATAGACTAAAAACTTTATACGTTTTAAAACCCATCAGAAAACTATCATAGTCAATTATGCCCCCAACAAGACTATATTCAAAATCACTACGAGAACACTTTGATGAGTAAATGTGAACAATAACATGAATATATCATACCACGTAATTTAAGAAAGAATCCTTTAGTTACTTTACAGATGAGGAATGACACACAATGAAAAGCTCTACTATGTCAACGAAGACTTAAAAATTAATTTAAACAATCCAAATGATCAAAATTCCTTCCCAAGTGAGATTTCTATATGCCTATACTTGAAACTAGTTAATGAAGTAAATTTGAACATTATCTTTGAGTTTTGATATAAGCAGAAGCAATATATCTTAATAAATAAAATCGACAAATTTAAAGGATAAAATTGCAAAGAAATCAAGACTATAATGACAACCTCAAACCAGTTATTCAAAACCTTCGATGCTGGGGACAATAAAAGGTCCATAAAGTCCCTGTCAAAAATCAAGAAATACATATCATAAAAAGGCTGAGACTGTAATTCAAATTTTTACATAAATCAAGCAGCCATGGAATCCACATGAACTTTCAAGAGATTGGAGCCTAGAACCAAATGAATTAGGATTCTCTCCATTTTACGAGTCCATTTTGGGATTAAGATTTTATTTCTTGTATATCTAACCTTTTTTTTTTTTTTTTGGGGTTAAATTCTTGTATATCTAACCATGTACTGTGTATATGATGCATGTCATTTAAGATTTTAAATTACGAGGCACGAGCTATTACTTTAGATTTGTAATATTTAATCTGAACCATAAAATTAATCAATTTGAAAGAACTGAATCCCACAGAAGGGGGCAGAACCAGTGGGGCCATAAGAACATTGGCAGAATCCATATACACTTGACCAAAACAAATAACTGTATTTGTAAAAATAACCAGAAAGCAACTCGTTAACACTACAAGGAAATGATTATACATCAAGAACAAGAACTCTTACACCATATCCTTTTGGCCCAAGGTGATAGCCTGCCGCAAACAATAAGTCCAAAACGATGATTTTTGTATTCCATTCTTGAAACGATCCTTGAAAGATGAAACACCTTGCAAAGATTCAGGAGGTGCTGAATCCAAAAGTGGATCCATAAATTTACAGAAGTTCTCGAGCTGATTTTCATATCTGTAAATCACAACAAAGCCTTATTAGTCCCAAAACTACGGCATTAGCTATAGCTCCTTGATAAACTAATCATAGTCGTTCGTATATATTCTTCTATGTCATTTTTGTTAGAATTGTGGTTAAACGATTAAATACAACCGCTAATTTAACATGCTATCAGAGCTTGAGATAATAACGAAGAGGAAAGAGAAAATTGCATAGAAGGACCTTGGATAAGCATCTGCGTCTTGTTTGGAGAACTTGGAAATCTCAGAATGATTAAGGTCCTTATCAGGTCCCAACAGAAGATAGCGTCCATCCAAACAAGGCGTAAACGAAGATGGACTCCTCTTTAAGAGCTTCAATCCATGTCGCCGTAACTCTAACTCTCTTTTCGATTGCCAAAAAAAGCAAATAAACACAGTTGCTTAATTAACTATAACATAAAATTTAGAGAGAGAGAGAGACGCGAAAAAAGATGAACCTGATGATGGAGGGGCGGAGGAGGCTCTGGAGGTAGCTGCAGCGGGAGAATTTGAAGCCAGGGATGAGTTCTTCAGTCACGGCGGCGCCGCCGATGACGTGGCGACGCTCGAGGACGGCTACGGAGAGGCCGGCGCGTGCTAGGTACGCGGCGGATGTTAGGCCGTTATGGCCGCCGCCGATGACCAGCGCGTCCCATTTCTTGTCCTTCAACGCGCTCGTGGCGGTTGCGCTGCTGCTAAAGCACCTTCGCCACATTCTCTCAGAAAAGTACTAAGTGGAAGTTCAGGAAGAGAGTGTTTTATTTGATATGTGTTCTCTCTTCTCTGATCAACGATTTTAAATTTAGAGAATGATTGAGTGACGGTTGGTGCTTTTGAATAAAAAAGGAGGCTTAAAAGACAACTGACCAAGACCAAGCTTTGACACGTAGGATGGGACTTGGGAGTAATAAACAACTGTTGATACTTGATATTGGCTTATAGCATAGCACATACTACGACCAGTCGTATTTTGAAATCGATTGTCCTATGCCATTTCTATTCCAAATAAAAAATGTTCAATAAATTTTTTTTTTTACGAGGCAAATATAATAACATTAATCAAGCATTAGTACAAGAGTAGAGATTAGAGAACAGATTTAATGTGCAATTGCTTTCAATGGCTAAAACTTACACTTTATTTGGAAACGGAGGATGAGAAGAGAAAAGAAAAGAAAGAAAATTGTGTTGACATGATAATATCTCTAATTTGATTAAAAATATAGGATAGACAAGAAGAGAAAATGAAAGGATGGAGCATCCATCTGAGTCTACTTTTCTCATCCGCCTAACATCTGAGTCTACTTTTCTCATCCGCCTAAATTGGACGGAAATGAAAAGAAAGACAAATAACAAAACTTGCAATTTTAAGAGGCCCATTGCTTATATCTTCTAAAATTTTAATTTCATCTATTATCAAAACAAACATGGTAACTTTTATTAAGGGTATTTAGGCAAAAACATATGTCTAAATTAAATATATTATTTTCTTTTCTTTTCTCTTCCCACACTCTTCCCAAACGTGAAAAAAGGAAGCATATTCTTTTTAATTTCTTTCCCTATCTTTTCCCTCTCCCTTCTCTTCTTTTCTCTTCCTCTCATTTACAACCAAACACACTGTTAAAAAGATTGGCAATTAAAAAACCAACTTTCAATTCCTACTCTTGGTTTACATTAGAAAGAGGAATGATGGGCCGTCAATGCAAGGGAGATGTTTATATGGATTCAATTCCTAGCGTGATGCAAACGGTAGGAGTCCAATTGGTTAAAATGGTACTTGTAGTCACAAAATATCATAACACCACGCTACGTGCCAACCACATTTCACCAGAAATTATCTTATCTCTAATCAAGGTGCACGTAACGACTTTATCACACATGGAATTTACACTCCCATTATACCAACAACAAAAAAAAAAAAGTGTTCCACACACTCGTTACATAAGATACCACATTCTGTTTTACATGGCAAAATTAAACATGAACAGCAGGGTTTTCAGTTGCAGTTGCTGTCAAAAATGTCCCTGCGAGCATATCTCACAGCAATGAGCAAACTATGGTGAAAGTTTTGGTACATCAAAGGTTTACCATACGTCTTATATATTTAGGCACCAGTGATCTGGACAAATGAGTTCTTTTCTTCTTTTTCCCCACTTTCTCTTATTTGGAAAACAGAACAGCATAGAACATTTTATGCCTAATTAACTCATTTTTTTAAGATTGGTATTTTACGTTTAAATAAGGAGAGTTAAGTTACAGATTCTTCAGCCTATTTTATGCAGAGAAAGCACACAGCTGGAGGCATCGTTTCTGTTACAAATAGCTGAAGCTAGGAGCTCAAGGTTGCCAACAAAGAATTGTTACAAAGTGAAACTAACTGCAGCAATAAACACATACTATGCTGCACAAAGGTTCAAGGAAAAAACCATGAAATTTTCATTCTAACTGAAGGTTTTGTTACAAATAACAGCAAGCAACCATAACCATAGAGAGATCAGTAAAGTATGTAAGAACTTCTAACAAGAATGCTTCTTAACATCATGAAGAACAACATGTGCAGCATTACGGCCAGGTGCACCCATTACGCCACCTCCAGGATGTGATCCACTTCCACACATATACAGCCCTCTAATTGGCGTCCTATGATCTGACCTGCATCCAGAAGAAAAGCAATTATTCTTTGCATGACATAGTATATAAGATGCATACATATCTCAAATTGAATTATTCTTGATCACCCACTAAAGTAACTTCCAGAGGCTGTGAGAATTACCATCCTTTAATGGGTCGCATCAAGAAAAGTGAATCCAGACCCATAGCACCATGAAAAATATTCCCCCCTGTTACATATTTAAAAAATGCAAAAACATTCATTTTATGTCACATGTTGTCATAGTCTAGCAAGAAAACAAAAACATGTATTTTATCTACTCAACCACAATTCCTGTAATTTGTTTCCACAGGCCAAAGAAAAGATGTGAGTTTTTTGCCAAATAAACTTACATATTCATAATGTCAGTAGTCAACATAAAATTGCACAGACCTGTCAGACTGAATTCTCTTTCAAGATCTGGTGGTGTTAGCATGTCATAGCCGATGACTGATGAGCTGAAGCCAGGAGCATATTCATCAATCAAGTTGAAGCATCTTTGCGCATATGATTCCTATCAGGATTTATCATATAGCAATCAATGAATCTTTACAGCACCACTTAGAATGATTTAAACATTGCACCCGGGAAAAAAATTTAATAACAAGATCAGTAATTTAAGTGCTAAATACTGCCAATTCATGTAATCCTGTAGGTAGAATAGCAACTTACTCTATATATGGGATCTTCCCAGCTACCATCCGAGGGTTTATAAGGTGTATATTGTGTAAACAAGCTGACGACATGCTTACCTACAAAAAAGAAATGCAGAGTTGATTATTTTACAAGTAAATGGAGACAGTACATCAAACTGCAACATCTGAAGTGTAAGAATATAAGAAAAGGAATTAATTACTTTGAGATCCCATATAATTTTGAGGAAATATACCCTTGACACAAAAGAAGACTATCAATTTCATTAGAGTGGAAAGTAAACAATGCTTCTGTAAAAGTATTTGTTAGCTTTATAGCAAATAATTTCTAGGGACTTCAGCTTCCAACAAAAACTGCATGCATTCAATTCTCACCATAAATAGTGAAAGTTCTAGTTTCATTAAGAAAAAAAATTAACAAGCTAGATGAAATTTTAATCAGCATCACTAAATCATCGCATAATACATTGCTGCTTTGACAGGGACAATCGTTCCTTTAATCTCTCTTCAGTCAAGTTTGTATGAAAATCTATTGCAAAGAGAATCTGCATGTTTCTGGATTTTATTTTTATCTGTTACAAAAAGCTAAGATGGCATGGAGATCAAACCAACATCACTGAATTAAACAATACAATTTCTAAAGAACTTCAGAAGTTTTCCCTTTTTACTTACCAGGCGGGGATAAGGTCTTGTCCATTGAAGAAGGAATTGTCATTTCCATTACAGGCCTTCGTGATGGTAAACCATTCCAAGCATCTTGACATGCTGAACCAATCTCCTCCATACTATATTGACCCAAAATAAGAGGAAAAAGGTAAGAAGGTATGCATAAGAGCCAGTCCAGATATCACAATAGACCTAGGAGTGAAATCTGGGAAATGATTCAAATCTACCATTGATACATACAAATAGAAAATTGGTACTAATTACTTACTAAAAGAAAAGGTACTAATTACACAAGCAGATCAGTGGATGAGTAAGATTAACCATATGGAACCACATAGAATGGACATAAGCTTTAAAATGACTTTTTACACACGTGTGTATCTTGTACATGCTAGAATACCTTTCTGAACCAATGCGAATGGTGGCTGTATGCTGAGGACCCACCTCTGGATAACTCAATCTGCAAGACTTGAACTGAGGCAATTTATCAACGGCTACGTTAATTTTTGTTGTTCCCTGTAGCAGTCAACGACAACCAAAATCAACTCATTAAATACCATTATCTCCAAAGACAAACTGTTCCAAACATAGAAAAAAAGAAAGAAGTCCCTCCAAGAGGAAAAAAAAAAGGACATTTTAAGTTAAGTCACATCATAGAACCAAAACTCATGGAAGTACTACACATGCAACACTACTGATGAAAATTCATTTCATACACCACAAGACTTTATCCTTTCCAGTTACACTACACTTCTTCAGCAATTCCCTTTTTATTATAATGCAGATTATCTTCATAAAAGTCTGCTAGCTTGGGAAGACTAGCATGGAGAGCTTTCATTTGTTTAAACTGGACTCCCTACCCAAAGGGCCACAACTTTCATGACATAGAAAAGACCACTTTTTGTAGGTTGGTTTCTTTTCTTTTCCTTTTCTATTTACCTAAAGAATAATCCAGAAAAAAGTAGTAAATTAAGGATTTTACAGCCCTATAAAACATAACAAACTAATTAAATTTAGTGATCTAGAAATATGAGAGACATATGTTCAATAGTTTTCCATGTGTACATGATTGATGTTATGAATGAAGGAATCTTACAGAACTATAATCAGAGTTCTTGATAGCTCGTACAAAATCATCAGGAAGAAAATTTTGAGGGACCAACTCCTGTATCAGAAAACCTTAATCTTAAAAAAGGAGAAAAATTAATGAGAGACAGTTGACAAGCTGACTTAAATCTGCCACCATTTTTAGTGAAGACATTTGTTTACATCTTTCTTTAATAATCATTTGGTGTCAATGACTCAATGCTGAGTCATGAAGTAGAAATAGCACTTTTAATTTTCTTACCATGAAAGTCTTGTAAGGGGTTGCATTTGACAAAATAATTGAAGAACAAAATTGTTCCCCATCAGTCAGCAACACCTAGATTATGAGAGTGACATGGAGCTCAGAACAGTTTAATGAATGCTTTGAGATTGCTCAGTTGAGGCAATGTAGGAATTCAAACTAACCCCGTTTACTATGCCGGAGTCTTCAATCATCAATTTCGAAACCTGAAAAAGAAATGAATTTTCAAAGTCAAGGGACAATAATTTTCATAGCTGAGGAGAGCAAATTATTGCATACACAGAAGCAATGTAGAAAGAGATGAAAACTAAACCAGATTATTGAACATAAGCTATTTCTGAAAAAGGCTAAACTAGAAGTATGTTCCTTTTTATTTTTATTTTTTTAATTTGCAATTTACACATGCACCAAAGGGTTCTTTATCTTATAACCCCACCCTCCACCCCATTCTTATGGGGGGAGAGGAAACCATTTCAATTAGAGCTTGTTGGCTTAACTAGAAGTATGTTACATTTTAAATAAGCATTAATATCATGTCTCTGTATTAATCAAAATAAAAACTTAAAAGAGTATAAGACTCCACTAATGAAAGTTAGAAATATGGAGGATAAAAGGTTAAAACACATGCTCGCACAATGAGGAAAAATTATAGTTGAACTAAAGGATTATGCATCATTACATTTCTAATAAACATACCTCCGCATTGGTTATAATATGAACACCAGCTTCTTTAGCAGCCTTACTAATGGCCAAAGACACAGAACCCATCCCACCTTCAACGTGCCTACAAAGAATGTCAACCATACATGTAAATGGAATTTGATAAACAGTAAGATGCATGCAATAGGAGACATTTCAACAATGTGAAAATCAAAATGAAAATGTAAAATCAACCAAGATACCACAACTACCAATATAATTTCTTTTTTTAAAATGTAAAGGCAACAGAAAGAGAAAACAACATGCTATTTAAGATAAATATGTGGATCACAAGGCCAAAGATTTCCAATCAAAATAATTTGGGAATTTTCAAACAAAATAATACAAAAATATATGCATACCTAGGTTGAGCTTGCTATTTTACAATGTACAAATGACAAAATTGATCGTCCTGTAAATAACCTTCACATGTGAGATACTTACGACCAAATATTTCGTTCACCATCGGTTTCACCCATAACATGATGTAGCAGAACATATCCACTCCCAGGTGTATGGATACTTGCCTATGAAACAAAACTAAGAAGGCCATCTTATTAATGCTGAAAAATAGAATACCATTTCTTTTATTCAGTCAAAAGACCACTACTGTTTTTGTAATAATTAAAACAGATCTGAGCTGCACAAAATAATGGAAATGAAAATATGAATCACCTTGAGACCTCAATATTGTTTTAGAAGGGAATATGGACAATGGTAAGTCCATGACAATGGTATGAGTTAAATAGTTCTTGCAACTCTTTAAAGTTTATGTCATTATGGCCAACCGAAAATGCCATCAAACCAGCAAATAGATGATAATTATAACCCAATCCAAAGCATGAGTAAATTTTAGGCAATATATGCTTAAACTTTAAAAGTTCACATAAATTGCTAGAAAGAAATATAAACAGCTTGCTCCTTTGAAAACTCATTTTTTGATAAATGAAATACCCCATGTAAAAAAAATACTAAAGTTAAATATTAAAAAAAAAGGGTGAAAAGTAACCTGCAGTGAATTTTGCTTTCTATTATTTAGAATGGTATTTAACTTCAAATAGCCCTCTTTAAATGGGGATAGAACGATAGATTGATGCAGAACAATGATGCTCTGATACTAAATTTGATGCAGCACAAAATTCAAAGGAAAATTGGGGAAAATAAAAATAATAGAAAAGAAGGATAAACCTAGTATTAAACACCAAGCAGGAAAACCTAGGAATTAGCACCCAGCCAGGAATCAACACTATTAAACCACTGGCAATTCCACCTCAGTCAAAGCCCAACCCCAGTAGTTGTCAATTAGTAAAGATGAAAAGGGAAGAGGGATGGGTAGTGAACCCTCAATCTGAACTAGTCTCAAGTCAAATGTTTTAAATGTGGCTTTGGTCATGTTGCAACCAGGTGCCCTAATAAAGCCCTCTTAATTGACTGAAAAAAAGAAGTGTAATGAGGAAAGTCTAGAAGAACTAGTCTATGAACCTAACATCGATGACATCCAAGGCATGGATGAAAAGTTCGAGGGGGATCCTAACTACCTAGGTTGCATCGTATTGCCTCAAGCCGAACTCCCTGAGAATAGTCTTGATACACCTAAGGTGAGTGAAGTGTATGTTAGTACAACCTAAAAAGACAACTGAGAAAAAGGGCTTAAGAATCATAAGCCTAGAAACGCTTGAAAGGGCAATGAGCAAATATTGCCAGCCAATTTACATATGAAAATTGCACCACTAGGTCTATAAGCATGAGTTGGTTTGAAGTAAAATGTAGGAAGCCTTTCAATCTTCTCCCACTATCATCACACGTTAACGTGTCTAAATTAGCAGAAACATATACACATCATGTTCATGAAAAGAATCATGAGGTCAGGAAGCAATCTGAAACAAATGATATTCAATATAAAGTTCAGGTTGATTCATGTAATAATATTCCAGAAGATGATTATTTCTTCCACTTAGGCTCAAATGATTTCCCTACAAATAGTGCCAAACAACTCAAACCATTCAAAGTGTTGAAACGGTTTGGACCAAATGTGTATTTGGAAGAAAATTCAAAGGTCCAGCAGTTATCCCAGATGATCCATTTGATGAGCTTCTCATGATCCCAGTACAAACCTTATGACTAATTCACTGAAGCTTCTATCAGTATGTCAAGGACATATTGATACTATTTTGGACATTAAAAGGGAGGACCAGACTCAAATTCACTTGGATCCTTGACCTTAATCTGCTATAGCACTACATGGGCTGCGGGAACTCATTTGAAGGGGTCAAGGACTCAAGGCTCTCCCAACTCGAGAGAGTTGATGCAGACACTAGTGATTACTTCATTGAACCAAAATTGTTGCTGATTTGATGTTGAACTATTTTTGGGAATTGCCTTTATTTGAGTTCAAGGATTTTATGGGATTTGGTTGTCATTTAATTATGAGTTGATTTTCTTTCCTTATTTGATGCAATTTGGGAGTGTATTTAAAGGCCCCCATGAAAAGAGTTTAGGGGAGGCTTGATGAATGAAATTTTATGTTGGAATTTTATAATGTCTAGGTGCTAATTCCTAGTAACCGACATGTTAATTCCTAGGTTTTTTGCTTGGAACTAATTCCTGAAGACATTTCCTAAACCTTTTAAGGAAACACTTATCAGTGACTAAATGTCATGATGAATTAAACTGAAGAGCATCAAAAGAGTAAAAAGTAACATTTATGTGGGGTTTTAAAGGGGGGCGGAGGGGGGGAGAGCTCAAAGAAAAATCATGGTCTCACTGTTTCCTTTTATATAAAATTTAAATTTGTATGACCCAGTGTTCAAACAGAAAAAAATCACAACTAAATATCTACACCATGCACCAAGAATAGAAGTATTACCATAGTTCCAATAATAGAATCTGCTGCAAGTGTTGCCTTCACCACATCTGACTGTAGACACCCAAATTAATGACAAACATCATTAGATTCAGAGGTTAAGGTTTTTGCACAAGTGAATAGTAAACAAGCTTTCACACAAGGATCAAAATGCTTGTGAAAATAATATAAAAACATAAACTGGTAGCTCTAATGACTAATAACCCTTAGAGAAGAAAGTTTGATATTGACAAAGACATTTAACGCTCTTTTCTGCAGCTGAAGCTTCAAGATTATGCATATTTATTTGATACATAAGAATTTTAGTCCTGTACAAAAATACAGGCATATATTTTTTTTATAAACAATTTCAAAAATAGTAATACATCATATTTGAGGAGAATAATCTCCTGCTTAAGTGCTCATCAAAAGAATATGTTATTAAATGTTTTAAGCTTTTTATCCACACTAACAATTGATATGGAAACATATCTAAAATCATTTAGTTCTAAAGCTTGGAGAGCGGTGATTGCATTCACCATCAAACTACAGTCTGGAAATCTCTCAGCACTCAAAAATCATCATAAATTCATTTAATATGCATTCGCACCTAATGAACATAAAGAAGCAATTTTTGAAAGCCCTTCATGGTCAAATAGCTGAAACATGTCATATTTCTTATTTTCCTAGTAACTTGGAATTAACAAGGTTGGTTAATTATAAAACTACATAGCATCATCCAATATCTCAGACATGCTAAACAAATAACAATGACTTCAGTGTTACTCAAAGTAATGATGATAACCTCAAACCACATATTCAGAACCTTTGACGTTGGGGAAAGTAAAAGGTCCATGAAGTCCCTGTCAAAATCATATAAAATGCATTATAAACCTAAAAGACATTCAAGTTGTGAGTTATAGTGGGTTTATGTTTACTAATTCAAGCTGATTTTACAATGTGAATCCCATATAAACAGAAGCAATAAGAAAAAAAAATATGATACTTGTCAGTAGAAAAGGTAACACTTACACCATATCTTTTTGCCCCAGGGAAAGAGCATGCTGTAGACAACGGGTCCAGAAAACTGATTTGTGCAACTTATCCCTCAGCCAATCAATCAAATATGAATCCCCATGCAGAGTTTCAGGGGCATGTGATTCCAAAAGAAAATCCATGAATTTACAGAACTTATGCAGTTGACTTTCATATCTATAAATCAGTAAGGAAAGAAAAAAAAAAGATGACTTAGAGTACAGAAAACAAATAAGCACTATTATTCACTGCATGGGACATAAAATGCTAAGTAGAAATATGTTTCTTGCATATTACATCATTTAAAGAAGTGAGAAAAAAATACAATGTTATGGTAGTCCCATGAAGTTTGAATGGCTCTACGCACATTTTGTATAGAATCTCAAGTCAAATTGATCGGTTTTAACAGGACATTATGAGGAAGGCAGCCTTCATCATATAAATTTAAAACAAGCACCTTCAAGAATCCAATATGATGATTATTATTAGTAAGAGAATAAGGCGGATCAGAAAGGAGAATGATTGATGAATCCATCACTCAACTTTTTCTGATTGCCTCAATTCTGTATACATATATATATATATATATATTCATTCATATTTCATGGGATGGGAGAATTGTTGGGAAATTGCCTCAAATTCCAATTGTGACTTGAAAAGTCAATTAGGTTTTCTAGTTGAAGAAGGAAAAATTAATTTAGGTTTCCTTGGTGTGAAAAGAAAGATTATTCCTTGGTGTGGAAGGAAAGTCTATTCCTTGTTAAAGAGGTAATATATTCCTAATTCAAGAGGGAATAGATTCTTTGTTAAAGAGGTAATGCATTCCTAGTCTAAGAGGGAACAGCAAAAGAGTCTTATAAATAGACAATGCTACAAATAATTTGATGGCTTTGGCTTTGGTTTTAGCTTTGGCCTAAGGGTCCTCTATATGGGGAGAGGGAAAATAGAGCGTGAAACCAAGAGAGAGAAAAGAGATTTTCACTAGGGAGGAACGCAAGAGGAAGGAGAGAGCAAGGTATTGCCGCCTTCAAGAAGATAGTCAAGGAGGGGAGAGCAACCTTCAAGAAGATAGCCGAGAAGGAGAGAGCAAAGTGTTTCTGCCTTTGAAAGAGATAATTAGTGTGTGTGAGAGCAAAGAAAAAATAAGAGAAATTTTTCTTTAGCCATGAGACATACACAAGAATTCTTGTAATTGATTTGATAATAGTGAAATTATTCGGAGTTTGCCCTGTGGTTTTTTTCCCTTCAAGAGAAAGGGTTATCCACATAAATATTTGTGTTCTTGTGTGTGATTGTTATTTTGGATTGCTAATATTTGTGATAATATTATTTGGGTCCTAACAAGTGCTATTAGACCTAGTTAGAGTGGAAGCGATGGCCAAAGAAGAAGGCAGGGCTTCAGGAATTGAAAAGTTTGATAAAACAGACTTTGGATATTAAAGGATGCAGATTGAAGGTTATCTCTATGGGAAGAAGTTGCATTTGCCTCTGTTGGGGAAGAAAGTTGATATTATGAAGGATGAAGAATGAAATTTTCTTGATAGACAGATATTGGGAATTATTTGATTAACTCTGTCAAGATCAGTTGCACACAATACTTTGAAAGAAATGACCAACAGTGGTATAGCTTGGTTGATTTAGTGGATGACTTTTTGTGTGAATTAAGATGGAAGAGAAAGGATTGCTTTGATTAAGGTGGAGCTATTCCAAGAGGAAAAGAGGACTACTTGATTAAGGTAGGAGTTATCCTAAGAGGAAAGAAGATAGTTGAGGACAATTGATGGAATTTGAGTCAAGGTGGAGATTGTTGGAAAATTGCCTTAAATTTCAATTGTGATTTAGAAAGTCAATTAGGTTTCCTAGTTGAAGAAGGAAAAATTAATTTAGGTTTCCTTGGTGTGAAAAGAAAGACTATTCTTTGGTGTGGAAGGAAAGTTTATTTCTTGTTAAAGAGGTAATATATTCCTAGTCCAAGAGGAAATGGATTCCTTGTTAAAGAGGTAATGCATTCCTAGTCTAAGAGGGAATAGCAAAAAAGTCTTATAAATAGATAATGCTACAAAGAATTTGATGGCTTTGGGTTTAGCTTTGGCCCAAGGGTCCTCTATATGGGGAGAGGGAAAATAGAGCGTGAAACCAAGAGAGAGAAAAGAGATTTTCGCTTGGGAGGAACGCAAGAAAAAGGAGAGTGTAAGGTATTGTCGCCTTCAAGAAGATAGCTAAAGAGGAGAGAGCAAAGGGTTGCCGTCTTTGAGAAGATAGCGGAGGAGGAGAGAGCAAAGTGTTGCTGCTTTTGAAAGAGATAATTAGTGTATGTGTGAGAGCAAAGAAAAACAAGAGAGATTTTTCTTTAACCGTGAGACATACACAAGAATTATTGTAGTTGATTTGATAATAGTGAAATTATTCGGAGTTTGTCCCATGATTTTTTCCGAAGGGTTTTTCACGTAAATATTTGTGTTTTTGTGTGTGATTGTTATTTTGGATTGCTAATATTTATGATAATATTATTTGAGACCCAACAAGAACCATAGTCAAAGCCAAGATGCACGAACACTTCATTTGAGGTGTCGTACTCATGTCGTATCTGTGTTGCAATGCAACGGTGTCCAATTTGTATGTTATAATTTTTCAAAAATGGTTCGTATCGCCTTATAGTAACCGTACCCGTACTTGTAACCTTGTCCGTGGCCTTGCATCCTAGAGTCAAAGACCCCCAGTAATGATATATTACCTATCTATAAATTCTTAGCGGCATCAACTTAGAGCATTTAAATAAATAGATTTAAGCATATTCAGAGATCTTGAACTCTACTTTCTATTAAAACTGATCACAGTTTACAGCGTCCAAAATGATACACATGCTCTGGTTTATCAGCTAACAAACATGGTGCACAGACATGATGTACAGCACAAAGCTAGTGTGGCTAAATGAGGTGAGAAAGTAGCACCTGGGATAAGCATCTGCGTCTCGTTTAGAGAACTTTGAAATCTCCAAATAATTCTGGTTGTCGTTTGGCCACAGCAGAAGATAACGCCCATCAAGACAGGGTGTAAACGATGTACACATTGGCTTCAACAACTTCAGCCCATGTTTCACCAACTCTAATTCTCTTCAGTTCCAACACAAACACACACGCGCGCACACACAAAATAAACAAAATCAAATGTCTGGGAAACCACACATAACAACTTGTCAACTTAATAAATTGTAAGAAAAGGTTGTGTATTGTAGCGTGGGCAACAAGCTAAAAGTCAGAAAAACCTTGAGTTCCCAAACTAATAAATGAATCTATGTAATCTGGATAACATCAAGTTAAAGTTGAATTGAAAGTAGAAATAGAACAGTAAAAGTAAAGACCGAGAACAAGGAAGGAGCTAGCTAGGGGAGGCACCTAACGATGGAGGGGCGAAGGAGGCTGTGGAGGTAGCTGCAGCGAGAGAACTTGAAGCCAGGGATGATCTCCTCCGTCACGGCTGCGCCGCCGATGACGTGGCGTCGCTCGAGAACAGCCACCGTTAGGCCGCCGCGCGCCAGGTAAGTGGCGGCTATCAAGCCGTTGTGGCCGGCGCCGATGACCAGCGCGTCCCATTTCTTCTTCTCCTTGATCAGAACGCTGCTGCTGAAGCCTCTTAGCCACATCTCCCCCAAGCCTGTTGCTGGTTTTCAACTTTCGGTTTCATGGATCATATAATAATACTATATTAGGAAGTTTTTGCAAGTTGCTAGCAAAAAGTAAGCAACTTGCAAAAACTGTGTAACTTGTCGTTTTGTCTAATTTCTGTGCACGTGCTGGTAATATTTCTACTAATCTAAAAAAGTAACCACTTAGTCATCAACGGTCCCATGGTCTAGTGGTCAGGACATTGGACTCTGAATCCAGTAACCCGAGTTCAAATCTCGGTGGGACCTTTTTCTTTTTGGCTTTTCATATTTACCTCTATTAAATCTCTCTCCCAAACCGTCCAGTGACCTCAACTTCTAAAGAGAAATCTAGGGCATGACCAATTTTTTCTATGTAAAAAGTTTAGTTACAAAATAAAATAAAATAAATATTACTATATATTTTGAAATGACAAAATATAATTACAGAATTGGTTGTAGTCTTAATAAAATAAAGGACAAAGTTTACTCAATATCTTTTTATTAGATATGAATTTGGACAAATTTATTATTCAATTACATCTTCTTTTTATATCATATTTTTTGGCTTTTCATATTTACCTCTATTAAATCTCTCTCCAAAACCGCCTAGTGACCTCAATTTCCAAAGAGAAATCTAGTGCATGACTAACTTTTTTTATGGACAAAATTTAGTTACAGAATAAAATAAAATAAATATTACTATATATTTTGAAAATGACAAAATTTAAATACATAATTGGTTGTAGTCTTAATAAAATAAAAGACAAAGTTTACTCAATATTTTTTTATTAAATGTGAATTTTGACAAATTTATTATTGGATTACATCTTCTTCTTATATTCTCTTTTTTGGCTTTTCATATTTACCTCTATTAAATCTCTCTCCAAAACCGCCTAGTGACCCAAACTTCCAAAGAGAAATCTAGTGCATGACCAGCTTTTTTTATGGACAAAGTTTAGTTACAAAATAAAATAAAATAAATATTATTATATATTTTGAAAATGACAAAATTTAAATACAGAATTGGTTGTAGTCTTAATAAAATAAAGGACAAAATTTACTCAATATCTTTTTATTAGATGTGAATTTTGACAAATCCACTATTGGATTACATTTACATCTTCTTCTTATATCTTCTATACTTGCAAAATTTCAAAAAAATTAAATATCACTAGCTATGTCATCAATAAATTTTTTAAATTGCAAGTGTTTATAATTTAAAATTATGCATAAAATATAAACTTATAGATTATATAGTAAATAATATCCGATTAACACAAAATTTGACATGTGTATTAAGAGCGTAAAAAATATGTAATTCAGCAGTTAGATTTTTAAAATATGTAGTAATATTTATTTTATTGAGTAAGTTTATAGTCTTAAACTACAACCAATTTTGTATCTAAATTTTGTTCTAAAATAAATACATATTTTAAAAATCAAACTGTTAAATTGTATGTTCTTTGCATTTTTAATACATATGTCAAATTTTGTATCAATCGGATATTATTTACTATATGATCTATAAATTTATATTTTATGCATAATTTGAAACTACAAAAACTTGCAATTTAAACAATTTATTGATGACACAGATATTGATCTTTAATTTTTTAGAAATTTTGCAAACATGGAGGACATAAGATGAAAATGTAATCCAATTATGAATTTGTTAAAATTCACATCTAATAAAAAGATATTGAGTAAGGTTGTATGTAGCCTTAGGCTACAACCAATTTTGTAACTAAATTTTGTCCTTTTGAAAATCTAACTGTTGAATTACATGTTTTTTATGTTTTTAATACACATGTCAAATCTTGTGTCAATCAGATATTATTTACTATATGATTTACAGGCTTATATTTTATGCATAATTTTAAATTACAAAAATATGCAATTTAAATAATTTATTGATGACATAGCTACTGATCTTTAATTTTCTAGAAATTTTGCAAGTATGGAGGATATAAGAAGAATATATAATCCAATGATGAATTTGTCAAAATTCACCCTCGATAAAAAGATATTAAGTAAATTTTGTAGCTAATTCACCTTCAATAAAAAGAATTTGTAGCTAAATTTTGTTCTTCTACCAATACCCTAATTAATAATTTGTTCACTTTGTCTATCAGTAAGGATGTAAGTGAAGAGTCAGGTAATAAAAGTTAAGGATTGTTCACTTAATTTTATTTTGAATCTAAGCAAACCTTGAGTTCATTATCTAACTATATATTATATGTTCAAGGCTGATTCATTTTAATATTAAATAAATAAAAAAAAAGATTCATTGCCCTTAGTTAAACATTATATATAATTTTTGCTACAAATAGACTATTTATATTATCAATAAATTAAAAAAATAATTTCACATATTATGAACTTATTTACAAATTACACAATATAACCTCAAGTTTATATAAGAATATATTTTTATACATATACACATATCATATAATATTATATAACTTAAATTGTGTCTCATGATCATGAGTTTGTTTATGAGCACATTATTACGTTTGAGCTCGACTTGTTTAGTAGTTGAGGCTAAAGTTAGGCTTGAATTTAGCTCATTTACTAAATAATCAAAATTTTTTTTTTTTAATTGAGCCTAAGGGTCTGTTTGGATACAGCTGAAAGCTGAAAGCTGAAAACTGAAAACATTATAGTAAAATAATTTTTAAATGTGTGAATAGTACCGTGGGGCCCATTTTTAATGAAAAAGTTGCTGAAAAGTGAAAATTGTGGGTCCGTGAACAGTGAAATTTGGGTTGAAAAGTCAATTATTACGGCTGCTGTTCATTGAACAGTAGCCGTTACAGTGCTACACAGTAAAAAAGCGGCTGGAAAAAGCTTGAAACGCGTGAGAAAAAAAAAAAAAAAAAAGGAGCTGAAAACGTAAACGCCAGATGCAAACGCGCTGGCCAAACGTTCTCTTAGTCTTATCAAGGCTTAGGACGTGCTTGGAAAGGACGCCACCAATACTTGTGACCCTTACACAGAAGTTAAGTTTGGATACTATTAGGACCTGTTTGGATTAAGGGGGAAAGGAGGGGAAGTAGAAGAGAGTAAAGTAGAGTTGATTGATAATAAGCTAATTTTAGACCAAATTTACTCTAACTCTACTCTACTTTCCTTCTTTCCCCCTCAATCTAAACGAATTATTAGGGTTTGAGAAGAATTTGAATCTAGAGTATGTTTGCTTTCTTGATGATTCACCTTCAATCTTCTGTATTTGTTGATATACTGTGAAGGATAGAATGATATTATGGATGAGTTGAGATTGATCGGAATAAGATTCCGAAATGGGTTCCTTGGAATTATCATTGGCACCATAATAATATAAGCTTGAAGGATGCAAGAGAGAAAAGGTTGAGGGAGAGTTGATGTTCACTAAGCAATATGATGCGAAAGAAAGTATTAATTTAGCTTATACATCAGACATTATCAGTTTTGAGTTTGACAAATTTAAACGCGGATGTTATAGATATATTTTAATTTGATTTATTAGTTAGTTTTGTTAAATAGTAGTATTGCATAAGTGATGAGTATTTACGATACAACAAAATCAAAAACCAATTTAGGATTCAATTCATGTTTTGAGTCTTTTGACAAGCATGATTTTTTGCTTTTCCTTTTTGGGTTATCAAGAAATAGCAACAAATGACTGGTTTGGCTAAGCGCATCTGTCCGTACAGATTCTAAAACAGGGTTGATTTGCAATGAGAACGATGTACAGGAAAGTAAGAACAAATCAAAGGCACAAATTATATTAAATCTAATTACAGGTTGGTGGGTTCATCATTTTCAAGAATGTTGAATGAATTTACTACTTGTTAGACCCCACATGCTTATAAATTATACCTAGGAATAGAAGTTAGGAACATAGATGATGCTTGATGGTACTCAAAAGATTATATTAACAATACTTGAAAAGGAAGCGATTGACTATCCTAGTATCCTTGGAAAACATTGACTCCCCCTCTCTCTCTCTCTCTCTCTCAGGCTCTCCCCTGGAACTATAACCATTTTATATTGTACACTATGCAATTATGCAAGGTTGCAAGCAATTTTTATTTTTTTTTATGCCTACTTGCCCCACCCGCGTTTCTAGTTTTCTACAGTGTTTTCATGGATATGGAAGATTCTTTCCTCTTCTTCCCTTGACTTAAGAGTCTTCAGTCTTCACTCATATATCACGCTTTCCCACCCATTAATCTTCTCTGGCTTTCGTTTTTCCTTGCAATTGCTTCTTTCATTTTTTGTCACGCTTTCCCATTAGTCTTCTCTGCCTTGGCTTTCCTTTCAATTGCTTGCTTCTATCATTTTTGTCACACAAAAATCCATCATCCCCAACTAGTCTTTTCATTTGCAACACATATGCGTTAGCTCTGAAATCCAGTCAAGAAAAGAAAAAATGGAATCTTGCCCTCTTTCTTTCCCCAACTTCAATTCAACTTGGACAGCCAAACAAAACAAACTGTTCGAAAATGCTTTGGCAATATATTACAAGGAAACCCCAGACCGTTGGCACAACATAGCCAAGGTCATTGGAGGTACAACTGAAGAGGAAGTGAAGAGGCAGTATGAGATTTTATTAGAGGACATCAAGTGCATTGAGTCAGGGAAAGTGCCTCTTCCTAATTACAGGAAAATTGGAGGAAGCAGTGGATTAAACAACGTTAGCAATCAAGAAGAAAGGTAACACGATTTTCTCCTCTGAAAACTAAAATACTAGTCTTATAAACAATTCAATACACTCCAACCAGAAATATATTTTTTGTTCATGACTTTTCCTCAATATGTACAATTCAATACACTCCAAACAGTCAGGGAAAGTGCCTCTTCCTAATTACAGGAAAATTGGAGGAAGCAGTGGATTAAACAACGTTAGCAATCAAGAAGAAAGGTAACACGATTTTCTCCTCTGAAAACTAAAATACTAGTCTTATAAACAATTCAATACACTCCAACCAGAAATATATTTTTTGTTAATGACTTTTCCTCAATATGTACAATTCAATACACTCCAACCAGCAAAGTGTTCACTTTTCAGTGTCTTATAAACAATTTTGAGTTAGGACTCACTAAAGGACTATCTATTTGCTCCCCTTGATTTTTTTTTTTTTTTTTTTATCCCACTGCAGGCTGAAGAACTTAAAGCTCGAATGAGGTACATCAGTAGAGACCTCAGACCAGTACTATGTTCCTCTAAAAGTAGATCTACCATTTACCACGTACTATTCATTGACAATTCTCACTTTTCCTAATATTTTTTCTTGAGTGTAATAGGCTTTGTTCTCTACTACATGTACAAGGATGATCCATCACATTTGTGCTTGCATATTTGCTCTCTTTTCTTACTCAATTAGTCATCAAACTAAAGTATGCATGATTTATATCACTATAACAGATCAATCTTTCTTTCTTTTTTCTGAATTAGTCCTTCAAATAAAAATTTTAATGACTAAGAATTCACCAGGAAATTAACTTTGTCAGACCATATAAATAAATTAAACAATCTCACCTAATATTAAAAATCAAATGCACCCACATGCTACTAATCAAATAATAAACTCATTCCAGCCTTATATTCTAAAATCATGCCGAAAACATAATCTCTCTAGATGCTAAGTTGAAAACTAAATTTACATATCTGGTTCAGGACAAAAAAAAAACAAAGGATTATTTGTCTGTAATTAAATACTAGTAATCCAGATGTGAATGCAAAATGTCCATGTCGTCTCAGTTTCTTGAAGGAGATTGGAAGGAACTTCAAACTGCACTTGAGTCAGGAGTCTTTGGTTGGAGAATTGTTTTCATTCCAGTTATCTGTTTTGTGCCAAAACAAATAGAAGTTAGCTCAAAAGTCACAACAATATGCAAATCATTGACAAATAAATTTTGGATAACAGTTATATATATGTCAAAGTTAGCTCTCTCTCTCTCTCTCTCTCTCTCTCTCCTTTTCTTATACATACGAACTTACCTTCTCAATGTACTTGTTGAAGCAAGCCTTGTGTTCATCCTTAGAAGCGTGGATAAATTTGTGAAATCTATCCTTCATACTAGCCAGATAGCTGCCACTCTCACAATTCTCTCTTTGACAATAAGTCCCGGTTGGAGCTGGTAACTCAGCCGAGATGGGTAGTGGAGATGGTATCTGTTGAGCATGGCTGTTGTTTGATCCCATCCTTGCTAACACCTTATAGGAAGATATAAACAGTTATTTGCTAGCAACAAAAATATTCAATGGAAATATTATTTTCCTGAAGAGAATGATTCTTATTAAGAATCACAAATCATACCATCATGTCATAAAAAATCAAAACCTAATTATACTCCACAGTATGAGAGTTGACAGGTACAACTAATCATCTATTTTTCTTTTTCTTTTTTTAGCTTATCTCCTTATGGTTGTTAAAGTTGTGAGACACTGTTTTATACTATCCGCAGAATCAGATTTAAGGTATAAGCCTAGCAAGCAAAGCTACTGAAAAATTGGTCACAAACAAATCACCTAAGAAGTCACAAGGCTAATAATTTTTGACACGTAGTACATAGTAGAACATATGTCCCAAAGTAATCTGAATCCGTGTAGATGAAACAAAAGAAATACTTTTCAAAAATTAGCAATAAATAAGGAGACAAATTCAAGATCCAATGAAAGTAAGCACATGTAGCTTACCTTGATAGACACGAAGCAACACAAGCACAAAGAAATTGAAAAAGAAAATATTGATCAATACTGTTTAGTACACTAGGTTCTTTTTATACTGGAGGAAGTGCCTTGCTCTACAAGAAGGGTTTGAAAAAATTTTCTTTGAGTGGGGAGGAAGGTAACAGTTTACACTTGGGGAGGAAGGTAAGCTGCAACCGTTTTATTTTACCGTACCAAAAAAAAAGAAAAGAAAACGACGCGTCGTCGTAAAAAACAAAAAAAGAAAAACGACATGGTATCCCACTCAATCGTGATTCTTGGGTATTGGGTCCAGCCCAAGGCCCAATACTTTACATAGAAACGCCGTTAGAGTGTTTGCTCTTTTCGCTAGCGTTTAAAGCCCAAATATATGAACCATTTAAAAAAAAAAAAAAAAAAAGAACTGCTTTACTCTTTTGTAACGGGTGACTGTAGAGTACTCACAGCTCATCTACAACTACAAGCGTAGCGTGAAAGCAAAAAGAGAGGAATGGCTACTACAAAAAGTTCCACATTTAAGGTACATTATTTTACATGCACTTTTTTGCTAATTGTTGCTCAGCTCTATTTTTTTTTTTTTTTGAGTGATGCTCAGCTCTATTTCTCTTCTCTACTTATTTAGTTATTATCATACAAAAATATAAGAATAGGAAAAAAAAAAAAAAACCATTGCAAAAGTTATATACCTTCTGTAATGATGATACGTAGTATTCTTTTTTTTCTTTTTTTGAGATTGATACATGGTACATAGTATTCTTAAAATGGCTATAATGAGCAACAGTATTTATCACAATCAGCATATTTCTTTTTACCTTTTTTATTTTATTTTATTTTATGTTTTCACTTGGTTTGTTACTAGTAATGTAAACTTGTGCCATGAAAACGTGGATGTTATATATATGTTTTTTTTGGACAGATAATATTGGGTTCATCATCCATGGCTCGCCGACAAATTTTGGCCGAGATGGGATATGAGTTTACAGTGATGGTAGAGTTATATTTGTGAAAACACTAGCTTTTTGTTATTTGTGATTAGAATGGAGCTTTAAAGGATTATTATATTGGCTTGAATTAGATTGCAGACATAGATGAGAAAGAGATTAGGAGAGAAAAGCCAGAAGATTTGGTAATGGCTCTAGCTGAAGCAAAGGTATTGCTTGCATCAATTGTTAGATATATTTTGCTGTTGAATATTTGATGGATGCACTGTAAGCTAAGAAGCATGGACACGGACACAGACATGACTTGGACACGTCACGTGACATAAACATATGGAAATTCTTGAAAAAATAGGACACGGCATAGTAGGAATACAATAATTAATTAATTAGCATCTTTAAATATATTTTAAAATTTCAAAATAAATAACAATTATAAATTTTTTTTAAAACATCTCTAAAAATCAAATGATTTTTTTTAAATAAAAATAAAAATCCTCCCAGCAACATTGAGGAAACACATGTAGGAGTGTCCCCGGCGTGTCCAACATGGACGCATGTTTGACACTGACACACTAGGGATGTTAGAGTGTCTGTACTTCTTAGTCTGCAAGTAACACATGCTTCACTAGTGATTATTTTGATGTGCTTGATTCTTTTGGGTGAGCTTGTAGCGCATAACTAGGAATTGTAAACTTTACACATTGCAAACATTTAACTTGGTATTAATTTGATGCATCAGTTTGCATACTTAATGATAAAACTATGTGAGACAGGCCATAGGTCACTTGTATCCATGGGGATATCTATATGTCAGTCCAAGGTCTTAATTGGCCTTTGAACTATGATTGAGGATTTTAAATAATATAATCTGCAGACATGCTCTAAGGAAAGATATTATTAACTGTAAGAAACAAGATCCTTGATTCAAACTTATATGAGAATAAGAATACTAGCATTGCAATTCAACTAGCTTAAACTTATAATTAAAGTTCAGCATTTGTGTTTGGGAGCAACTTAAAAAATAGAATAACTTCAAATAGAAATTGGAATAAATTCTGGTGGGTTGTACAAAAGAGCAGAGAAAAACTTCTTTGGTGTCTTTCAGCACTAAAACATCAACTCTGAGAGAGAGAGCAACTAGTCATTTTGACCCTAAGTGTTTAAGTCAGCTTTTGTATACGTGATTACTCGCTTGCTCCTGTAATTCTGTTTACATTTCTGTCCCATAGTTTCATCTTGGAAACATTATGTTTTCCCTATGATTCTTTGATTCTGATTATATGGTTTGTCTTTTGAACTTCTATGATAAAACATCTTATTGAACCTTCTTATCTTGAATTTCTTCTTAGGCAGATGCCATTTTATCAAGGCTCCAACATACTAGTCAATTTGAAGAGGATGCTCATACAACACTGTTAATTACTGCAGATACAGTATTCTTTGACTCCTATTTATTTACTGCAGATACTGGACATTAGATTATACAAATTACAGTCTGAAACTATCAGAGGAGTTTAATTATCATTGATGATTTAACACATGTACAACATTTAATTTTCCAAACAGTTTAGGGTTTCAATTGGGTTATGTTTCTATTGGTCTCGTATTTTGAAGGCCTTGATAGATATTAGAAAATGAAAATGCAAAAGCTATTACAAATTTTACTAAAAAATTTTCACAAATTGATGTGGCAATGACATGAACTTCAACAACCTAAATAATGAATGTTTAATTTCTTTTTCTCTTTTTATTGGTGACAGTTAGTTTGTAAGCCTTTAGTAAAAGTTCTAATATCTCTAACATCACTAATGAGAAGAAAGTGTGCAACCATTTTAAAATTTTTGTGGCCTTTTATAATGGGGCATGAGGCCTTTTTTATGAAGGGGTAGAAGCTTTTGTAGTGGGGGCCTTAGGTCTAGGCTTAAGTGACCTAGGCCTTGTGCTGGCCCTGCTGAGAAGAATATATGTTTCCAACCTGTTCTCCCTTGGTATTCATGTAGTTTTTCCAAACAGCAAATTTACAGGTTCTTCATAGAATATCTTGGTAAATATTTGATGATTGCATGATCCTAATTGCTAACCACCCAATCAATTAATAGTCAAACATAGCGCTCAGTTTTAGTGATTATAATCTTCTTATAAACATGATCCAGTAGACCATCTTCTCAAAGTTCAGTATGTGATGACTTCCAAGTTATGAGGATCAGAGGATGTACAACAATTCAGGCAGTTAATTGTTCCTAGACACCATGCACAAGTGCCCCTCGCTTTTGTATAGATTTTTCCATACTTGATATAGGCATTAGCTTGCTGGGTTTTGGGCTTGCATGTTCTCATTTCTCACAGCTTATACATCCTTTGCATTTATGATTACGAAGTGTAGCCTACTATTAATAGAACATTTTTTCCTTTTCTATTGGTTGGTATGTAGAGCTTATTGAAGGTTGTTTCTTACTGCTCCATCTAATTGATTTTGAGGTGGTGGTGTATGAAGGGATAATCCGGGAAAAACCATCCAGCAAGGAAGAAGCACGGGAGTTTATCAAAGGTTTGCTTAATGGGCTTTACGAACCTTTTCTCTAAACTTAAGCTGGATTTGACAGTCACTTCCCTCTGGGTTGCAGGATATTCTGGTGGTCAAGCAGCAGTGGTAGGATCTGTTCTTGTAACCAATCTTAAGACTGGAAAAAGAAAAGGTGGATGGGAAAGAGCAGAGGTATTGCTTGCTAGCACTCATATTTTTGCTTGCTCTTCCTGATCAGTGACAATTAGATGATTTCAAGCCCACCTGATCTTGGGACATGTTAAAAGTGCATTCATTTTAAATATGAAAATACCATTGCCATTGGTTGATAAATAATAAAATTTTATTGAAAGAGAAGATTACTTCATTGCCATTGATACTCCTTACAATAAAATTTTATGAACACGAAGTATATGAAAAATTCCTTTGCCATTGGTACTCCTTGCAATATTTTGTTCCCATTATTTTCATCCTATCTACCTAGATACATGTTCAAACTAAAGAGGTTAAGCATATGTGATCAGTCTCCTTTATCTAGGGGAATAGGAAGTGTCACTCACCCTTGGAGGAGAGAGAGTGAGAGAGAAGGGGGCTCAAGAAGAAAAATAATTGTTAATTTTTTTCTTCTTTTTTTTGAAGTTCTGACATCATAATGCTTCCTTCTTCTTTTTTGGTAATTAGAGGATCTGAATTGAGTATTTTTGTTACCTTGAGAAGATAACTCCATAATTAGCCCTGGAAGACTGATATTTGTGTTTGTGGCGGTACAGGTTTATTTTTATAACATACCAGATGACATAATTGATATCCTGGTATAATTCTTAATATCCACATTGTCTTTGCTATCAGATTTTTTTGCCAGACAGCTTTTTTTGCTGATATTGTTATGGACTACTTTCTTAATGGATGAGGTGTGCTCAGATTGAGGAGGCAATTACACTCAATGCTGCTGGGGGTTTGATGCTGGAACATCCACTGACATCGCCTTTTGTGGAAGCAGTGGTCAGCTGAGCTCTTTCTCTGTCTCTATCTCTCCTTTACACACACACTCACTTGCACATGCATGAGCAGACTTCATTCAGAATATCCGTTTTTGGGCATCATACAACTATGGATGCCAAGTGACTCATGAACCAGGCTATTCTATTCTTTTTGGCACCTAAGCCACTCCTAAGAACATACCAGACCAGTGGTTCCTATTTTTTCCTTTTGCTCTGTCAAGGATTTTTAAAAATGTGTTTTTTATTTGTCGTGTTCTTCTCAAGTCAACAAACAAATGGAGTTTTTGCTATACTCTCTCGTTTATCAAGCATTGGCACCTCTATCTAGCGTTCTTGGTTTGCTCTATCAGGAAGCTTAAAGTTTTGAATTTCTGAGTTGATTATAATATGCAACTATGCAAGGGGTTTGATGCCTTCAATTATTTCCCCTTGCCAAATGCTAGGAGTTGAGACTTGCCTTCTGCAATTCTTCTGAGATTAACTAAGGATTGATGTTTGGCAGGTAGGGACAACTGATACCGTGATGGGACTTCCTAAAGCTCTCACAGAAAAAGTCATACTGGAAGCCCTATAGCTTGGGGTGGTTGTAGCAATGTAGTTCTATACTAACTTTCTTGCGTGATGGAGCTGAATCTGTTACATGTTCAACCATCATTTCAAACTTCAAAGTTGTGGGCTTCAATCACATTCTTCTAGTCAACTGCAGATCGTTTGGCCATCAATTTTTAGCCAGAGTTCTATTTAAATTTTCAACTGGAAGTCTGGAACACATTGGCTTTACTATCACCCCATTATAAACCCTTCATATCATGTATACTTACTACATGATAAAAGTTGGGTTTTTAAGTCATAACTTTGTTGAGTGGATAGCATCACTAATTGTCATGTGTATTGTAACTTTTACTTTTATTGTAGATTTGTAGTCCTACAACTAAAAGATTTCTAAAAAGACTACTAAAAAGAAGAATAGTTCTCACTTCTCAATTAAAAAGAAATCATTGGATAATAGATACAACTTAATTATAAGGAATATCCTCAAGGTATGTTATCTCTTTGTCCTAATCATATCTAAAATTTAGTCCATTCCATCCCCAAAAAAAAAAAAAATTAGGCTTAAACTTCTAAAAAAAAGTTCATGATGGATACAAATTAATTACCTATAAGATATATCATTTAAAAAAAAATAGTGAAAAAATTACTTTTTATTTTCTTGGTTATAAACAGAGGATGACCCAAAAAAAAAAAAAAACTTTTGTTCCTGGTCTTCAATAGGTATTACATCTTGTGCAATAACCTAACTATTGCATGAGATTTAAATCTTGATTTCTCCATATAACATGAATCATGTAAAGTTTTGAGTGTAACACTTAACTCATGTGGAATTGATTTATGTGTAAACCGTTAATTGTGTCATATTTCATCCGTTGAAACTTTTGAATGTAATATAAAATTCCTTATGGTTTTGTTTTACATGGAATTTAAAATTGTATTTTTCCATAAAACAAAACAAAACAAAAGAGAGGATTTGTATCGTACTAAAAAGTCTTAAAAGGTTACGTGCAACACAATGAACGATTTACACAAAAAAAATAATACCATAGGAACAATGGAGGAGCCAAGGAGGGAACAAGAGAGGCAGTTGCCCCTTTCACCCTGCCAAAAAAAAATTCTTGTATCTAGTATTAGAATTATTGAATTTCTTCTCAAAAAAAAAAAAGTCGAAAATCATGGTTTAAATCTCCCATGCTCCGAATTGTAACAATCAAATTATAAAATTTAAATAAATAAATAAATAGAAGAAGTAGATAATTCAGGAAAAAAAGAAGAAAGAACACCCTAAGCACTTGGTTGGATTAGGAGCCCCTACAACCAAACAGGGGGACTAATATTAGACATGGGGAATGAATGAAAAACATAGTAAAAACAACAGTAGTGGGTCGTAATTTTCATTTCCGGTGAACGACGACGTACTCGGCTCTGATCTGGTGCGTTGAAGACTACTCAGGTGTGCCTCAACTCTTCTCTCTCTTCTCCTTTTGTGCTTTTTTTTTTTCTCTACTTCCAATTGCTTATCCCATGAAATCATGGCCGTTTGATCCGAACGAGGAGCTACATAATTGTCTTCTGATTTTTAGTTCATGAATAGGCTGATTTGATAACCAACTACAGTTTTAGGAACATAATTTTTAAAACAAGCCTAATACAAATTTCTTTTTGGTATAAAGAGTATTGCTCACATTACATAAATCTCCAGGAATTTTATAGTGATATTAAAAATCAAAATAATATCTAAAGTTTCTCAATAGAAGTGCTTATATTTAGAGATTGATGGGTAAGGAGTAATCTAATAGAATGAAAGCTGATAATGCAATTTTTTTGATTATGAGGGATTCAGTTCTAATAAAGGTGTGTGGATTGTTGGGAAGTCGTTTTTGCTTCTTTTTTTTTTGGCTAAAGAATTGGGTGTGGATGAAGCCGAAACAGATGGGAATGGCTTGAAGTTTGGGGCTTGTTGCTGTTTATTTTGGGGATGTATTTGATTATTACTTTTTAAGAATTTTGGACTTGAATTGTTAACTTCAAAGGTGGTTGTTTTAGTGTGAATTATGATGGGGTTTTGAGTATGGATTAGGAACTAAGGCATGTATAAGCACGTGGCCGTGAAGGCCGAATGAATCAATGCACATACTCACCCTAAGTAAGCTGTGGCTGAGTTGAATACATCATGGTTATTAAATCTGTGTGTACTTTTTTGTTGCTGAGAATGCATGGGAAAGGAAATGGAAATTTAGGATTTCCTTTTTCTTTTTTTCATAAAAGGTGCTTTTTTGGGGGGTTGGGTGGGGAGGGGTTGTTTCTTTCTACAAATTTTGGGTGCTGAAACAGGGCATTAAATATTTGGTGTTGGAGTGATGCTAAAATGGATGCGAAGGTACAGTAATAAAAGAGATACTTATCAAAAAAATAAAAAATAAGAGAGATAAAATCAATTTTGATTAACTTCCAACATTTTTGTGATGTGAGACTGAAATTTTCTTGGAAAGTAAATGAATTTTATCATTTTAGCTATCAAACAGAGCAATACAGCTTTAAACATGTATAAATGGAAGTTAAAGACCTTGAAGAAAGGTTCAAAACCATATGCTCTGTTTGTTTTCTGAGGAAGAGTTGAGAAAAGATATTGGGTTTTATACAAAGTATTTTCATAATAATAGATATCTAAATCAGTTTCTACATTTTGAAATGAAATTATGCTCACTGGCTTTAGTAGTGATAGAAGATAAAAAAAGAAGGCTTTGAAAGCTTTTTGCACTTGCTGTTTTACTTATTACTTCCTCTTTTAGAAAGAAAAGATATATTCCTTCAAGATTCCAACTTATTTTTTCTTAATAAAGTTTTTTTAAATGCTAAAACATAAATATTGCTTCTTAGGTTATAGTTTATGGTTCCTTTGGCTAATACCTTCTGTTTAAATTTTGATCACAACTGCCTCTTGTTTATCTCTCAGAATTCAGGTGATCGTTTCACTTTAATCTAAATGGAAGCCAAATTTTTTCGCTTTCTTAAGATTGTGGGTGTTGGGTACAAAGCCAGAGCTGAAGCCGAAGGACGGCTCTTATTTCTCAAATTGGGATACAGCCATGAGGTTGAACTGACCGTTCCTCCAGCAGTACGTGTGTTCTGCTTCAAAAACAATGTAATTTGTTGCACTGGAATTGACAAGCATAGAGTGCACCAGTTTGCTGCTGCTGTTCGTAGCTGTAAGCCGCCCGAAGTGTACAAAGGCAAGGGTATAATGTATGTTGATGAAGTTATCAAGAAGAAGCAAGGAAAGAAATCAAAATGATCGCAAAGAGAATGATAGTGTTAGAGAATATTTGATAGTAACCCATGGTAGGACATAATATTGCCTCAGTTTGCAAAGATGGGTTTGGCCCGAGTTCAAATCAAAGAATTGAGAATTCTTCCAGCCTGGTGCTTCTTGAACTAGTTTAAGAGCTTTACAATATTGGATCCAACTTTCTCTGAATCATTCGGGGACTTTGCTTCAATTTAAGACATTATTACTTGTTTTTGTTGTTATTAGATAAAAAGACATTTCCATGTAATTTCGTGGGAAGAATTTTCAAACTAATTCTTGATCCTATTGTCATTTAGGAGAGTAAAGAGACCCATCAATGACTAGCAAGAATGGCCAAACCGTGAACCATCTCTCTGGTTGTCTCCATGTGGAAAATTGGAAATGGTGAACCTATTTAGAAGTTTATCAAAACCGAGGGAAGTTAAAACCAGAACATCAGCTAACCATATTGAATTGAAAAAATATCAAGATTGAGTATTCAAGCGTAAAAATCATTCAAGATTCACAGGGAAAATATTAGTTTTTTTTAAAAAAAAGAACATTTTTTTTTAATGAGAAATACTATATCTACAACATTTTCACAATAAATCTTAATTAACAAATTATTATTAGTTGTTATTGTCGGAGTAAAAAAGTAATCTCAGTAATAAGTTTAAATTTGAACCAGTAACAACTAACCATCTATGATTTATTGTAAAAATATTGTGAATGTAGCAATTCTCTTTTTTTGTTGTATGGTTTGCTCTGGATTAACAGGTTGCCTACCTATTGCCAACCTTCTAGAGGAATGACTAAACCTATGGATGTTTTCTCATCTCACGAGTAGTTAGTCAAATTCATTTATATCCATCTTCATACTTTAATTTGATAAGCTGAGGCCTTTGTGTTAACATTCTGGTGCTGTGCCATGACTCTTAAACAACATTCTGTTGTTATTAGGGCAAAGCAGTAGAAAATGCATGCTTGTTTTTATGAATTGAAATATGGAAATTTTCCCCAAATTCCATGTGTGTTTGTAGACTGTCAATGTAATGTATCTATGAAGAAGGCGCCAAAATTCTACTTTGCTGCCATAGTCACATTTGAAATTTCTCATGCATTGAATGATGATTTGGGTAAACAAAGATATACATGCTCTCATTAGACAGAAAATGTGCTAAGAATAAATCCATTTTAGCTTCCATGAATGCTTTGATATTGTTGTACAATGAAAATTGACTCCCAAGTGCGCATTAGTCAAGCACATAAATTCGAGAGGCAACATCCTGGACCAACCAATCAAATCCTTCAAGCAGCCCCTCACCAGTATATGCACTACAGCCCACAATTTGCCAATGCCGGGTTTTGTCCATGGCTTCCAAGTTCAATACCTGTTAAAGTATGATAATAACCATTTTAGAATCTTAGAATAACATTCTTCTTTTGAAAAAACAAATATAAAAGCATTCATATATGTATTAAATGGAATAATGCACCAAATGCAGACATCTATGTAACGATATCCAGCATAAACTTGTCCAGCATAAACTTGTTTATTCGTGAAGTTCATGCTCAGATTCCAAACTTGGATCCACACTAAAATGAATTATGAATCAAGTGTACGCAAAGTTTTCCACACGGATTTTTTGACAGAAAGAAAAAGAACTCATACGACAGAACCAGTTTCACCAGGGACATAGCATCTGCACAGAAAATTTGTGAATAGCTAGAAGACAATCTACAGCTATAAAAAACAAAAAACAAAAAAATCAAATTTGAGGCTTTAAGATGACAAAAAAATGTACTTTGAGTCATTGAGAAATCAAATGTCAAGTTTACAATATTTAATTTGCATTCTAACAAGGGCCATATTTGACAATATAAGCAAGAAGTTGTTTTCAGCTAGCAGCCTTACCTTTGCAATCTCCTCTGGGGTAAGGGCACCTTTTATGTCCTGCTTATTTGCCAGTATTAGTAAAGATGCTCCTGAAAGTCTCTGTCAAATGAATAAACATGTTAGCTTTTTTTAACAAGTTCAAAAAATGAACAAGAATTAAAGGCCAGAAATCCAAGAGAACTGTCTTTTTCTAATATTTGCCGAAAAGGTTTTACCATTCAAATTTTAATTTCAGCATTCCAAAAAAGCAAAACAATTAGAAAGAATTGTTTTTAGGACAAAGTCTTCCACCAAACTGAGTTGAAGGAACCTCCTACAATCCATTACATGGCAAGTCATAAGATCATCCACGTGTACTAAATCACATTATTCATTAAAAAAGGTCACATGACTCTTAAATCAGTCATGTAACTAAAACACATGTGGATGCTCATTTCAGTTGCCAATTGTAGGTTGGAGGAACTTTCCTCCAAACTCATCGTTTTATGCAGTAGAAAGAAAAATTACATAAAATAACTTAACCACTCCCTTCAAGTATTAGAGTATGGACACTTTTAGGTATGCATCCTAATGTTAATGGTTGGTTCATGGCTAATAAACCAACAAAAAAAGATCTTAAGACAAATTTAGTGGCTCACTATTAGCAGTTCAGTCTCTCAAATTAAGAGGCATCTTGAGAGAGAGAGAGAGAGAGAGAGCTTCTATTCAATCTAGTGTAAATGAATGAATGAACAAACATTCAACTGAGAAGCAAACCAAAAGAACATAAGTAACCACACAGGATAAAATATGCTCCAAATGACTTGCCTTTTATGCATGTGAATAGACAATTTGATATGGAATACATACCTCTTCCTTCAAAAGATTATCCAGTTCCATTTTGCAGTCATCTAACCGTCTAAGATCTGAACTGTCAACCACCCATACCAAACCATCAGTTTGCTCAAAGTAGTTCCTCCAGTAAGATCTTATAGTTTTTTGGCCCCCAACATCCCATATATTTAAAGTATACCTGCCAAAAGTCACATTACCTTGAATTTCAATATTCTAAATACTGATGCAAACTTTTATCAACTCAAAAGAATAACACAATACCCAATTAAAGTCCTAGAACTTGATGAATCAGAGTTTTTTTCTTTTCTTTTTCTTTTAAATGAAATTTCTTCAGATTTCATGTGAAAAAGTTAACCGCCACATTAAATTTAAGATGAATATAGCTTTTCTAAGAGATTTAGACATGCCCAATTAAAATGTAAACAAGATAACAAGGTATAAAGCCTGTCTTAAAAATCAAATATCATTTCCATGCATTTGGCTGAGATTTTTAAGCAACAAAAGGGAGCTGAGAAAACATTATAATGAGATCCCCATTACCTGTATGATAAATTGCCCCTTGCCCAATTTATAATTATCGTATCTTCGCAATGATATCAGGCACAAGACACAAAGACACGAAATATATATTATTAAATAAAGCTGTTGAGAAAGATTTACTTTTGGTAGGTAATGGTCTTGATGTTGAAGCCCAGTGTAGGACTGATAACGCTGGTGTCCTCTCCATTGATCTTCAAGACAATTGTAGTCTTCCCTGAATTATCAAGCCCACTGCCAAGTATTCAACATTTTAGTATATATTAAATACACATGAAAGAGCGCAAGAGGTTGGAGGTATACAATACATACACCATGAGTATGCGCATTTCTTTCTCTTTCTTCTTGATTTTTCGGATTATACTGAGTAGCCCCATTGTTGTCTTAACTCACTCCCAGACTCCAATCAAGCCAAATACTGAAATTAGATCCAAACCTCCTTATACTGCCTTCAAGCTTTTGGCGGATACTGCTTAACCAAAAGAAGAAAGGTTTAATTACCATTTTGGTCCCTAATCTTTATCCCGTGTTTCAAAAGGGTCTCTAACATTTCAAATGTATCACTTTAGTCCCTAGCTTTTTGGTATTGCGTCAAAATAGTCCCTGTCGTTAAATGGTGCATGAAAAAATCTAACATGGTTAACGGTGATATTAAAATATGAGTAACGCTACAACTACAAACTATTGATGTGGCAAATTCTTATTGGTTCTCGTTTGGGCCCATCACTAACATCACTATTTTACTTTCCAATAACCACTCATCACATCAGCCATTTCCTTAAAATATTAATTTTGATGCCACCTAGGATGCCACACGGCCTTTATTAAAAAAAAAAAAAAAAAAAAAAAAAAAAAAAAAAAAAAAACTAGGTTGAGACTTGAGAACAAGAATCAACTGGTTCATCAATTATAAAAGAATTTGTTCCTAACAAGGAAGAACCACAAAGGTAAATGAGAAGGCAATACTTCTCCTCTAAAAGCTAAATGTCATGATTACAGCTTTGATATAGGGAACTAACAATGTGTACCAAATTTACAGAAATTCATGTGAGTTCAAAGAAGCAAATCATCGAGCAGTTGGTGGGAACAAATTTTCTCAGCTAAAGTAAGGCAGACGATAAAACAAAGCAATTTCTCAACCACTAGCAAAATTTTCTCCGCTACCAAAGATTCGTACAACCTTAAATCACACGCAATGTTGGAACAAATTTTGTAAAATTAATCAGTACTTGGAAAAACTAGGCATGTGAATGTGGTAGTGGTTGACAGGATTTTCAGTTTCAATTTTCAAAGATTTGAACACTGTGAATGTGGGGTTGTTCATCCACTATTCAGATCTAAGGTTAGAAATTGCACACAGAGATTTCTAAGATTGCAATGAGCCAATTTAAAAGTTCAAAATAAGCAATTTGAAAATTAACTTCAGCACCAGCAATAATACTAATAATATGGGGTTTGATTGAATACCAAAATGAGAGTAATGTGGATGTACCTGAACCTGAGATCGACACAGATTTAAGATTCTTTTTCGTTTTTTGGCGATAGCTGAATGAGAGGGTTTCAGATTCAGATCAGAAGAGTAGTGCTTCTTCTTTGGGAACCATCCCAGGCGTCGATCGACGATCAGAGTATTTCAGATTTTTGTGTTTTTTTTTGTTTTTGGTTTTTTTGTTTTTTTAAATTAAGACCACATGGCAACTCACTTTACACGTGTCACCAGTTGGCATAAAAATTATATTTTATATTTTTACATTTTGGTCCTAACTTTTATTCCATATTTTAACGTCACCATTAGTAACTTCACTTTATTTTGAGTTTTTGACACGTAACAAAAATTATGAAACGTCCGGAATCATGTTAACATATAGAATAAAAGTTAGGGACCAAAATGTTAATTAAATAAGTAATATTATAAATACAGAATTTTTTTATAAAATTTTTTATAAACCGCTGATGTAGGAAGTAATTATTGGTAAATGAAAAAGTGATAGAAATTATGGACCTAAATGAAAACTAATAAGAAATTGATCATATCAACAGTTTGTAAAAATGTTATAAAATAATTTGTATATATAACATATTCTAATTAAATATAAAGATTAAAGAATAAAAGGCTAGTGATCATTTTGGCCCAAACTCACTACGCAACTTTGGAAATAAATTTTTGGACCGAAACTATGGGATAAAGTTTAATGTGTTGTTTGTTAAATATTATTTGTGTTTCTTCTCAAAAAAAAAAAAAAAATTATGTTCTTTCTATAAAAAAAAATTAAAAAATATATTTGTGTTTTGGACATTCAACTTTCAAAATTAAATTCTTCTAAAAAAATTTAAAATTAAATCAATTTCATTTTTAGGTCTTTCCTTCATTTAAATTTTAACAAAATTGACAAATGTGACACAGCTAAATACACATTAAAAGGTTTTATGAAATTCATAAGATGTTGAAAATCAAGTTAATTTCAATTAGTAATGTTATAATTGTATAAGATGTTGAAAATCAAGTTAATTTCAATTAGTAATGTTATAATTGTGTAAGTGACTTGATTTTGAACTACGTTGATACAATTAATAGTTGAGAGATAAAACTAATCATTGCCCAATAATTGGAAAACCAAATTAATAATTTAACTAATGTGTAGGAATAAGGGCCAAAAAGCATATATTGGGCCATGGGTTCGAACCGAAGATATTGAATGATCCGAGAAGGGACATATAGTGAGGGAGAGTCCCAAACTTAAAGTCTCATAAGTAAGGGACAAGTGAAAAAGTGATCTGAGGAGGGATTCCTCCTCGGACATGATGAATGCAGCTCAGGTCTGTGCTCCGAATAATCAAAGTGGCCTTCTTGGAGGCTCCGTCAGTGAGAACGTACATCATACATGTGCAGAAGTGATGGGAACTCAAGAATATCTAAGGAAAGGCTACCACCACCGCATTGGATACACTGCAGCTACTTTTCTGGCCGCATTTATGTGGAGATAACCCATAAACAGTGCTGCCTTGGCTACCGTGACTCATAGAAGGCCAGAGTGGGTGTCTGATGGAACATGCACTTAAGTGTGGGGTTAAATGATCAACAAGTGTAGGATTAAGATGGACCAAAGGGAACTATATAATGTGAGAGACCCTCTATGAAAAAGTGGAGGAAAAAGGAAGGGAGCACGGTAGCAACCAAAGCGGAATTGGTAATCAATTCAAGTGATATCTACATATATAACAAGAGACTTGCCTCCTCGGACAATACATATCCACTTGATCTTACGTGCATTGTTCTTGCACAACTATTTTTCAACCCCATTCCCGCCGTTGTTTGATTCATTAGGGCCTAGCTTTTTAACCCACTTTCTACAAATTTATTGTATTGAGCTCACTAACCCACAATCCTATACTCATTGGGCTTGGGCTGTTTGACGTGACCCTACACAATGGTTGAGGGACACTTTCTTTTTTCTTTTTTTGGATAGTTCAATAATTTGGGAAATGAGGATTTGAACCTAGATTCATTGGAAACACGGAAAGATACCAATTAAGTTATAATGCTCTTGACTCCTTAAATTTTAATAACTCTATCATCAATGATAGCTTATAATAAGCTTTTGACAAAAAAATAACAATATAACAAATAACAATTTTCCTAAAGTTCTCATTTTTCTTATCCCATTTCTCTACCATTATGAATTCTCCATTTAATTTAAATCATCTTTAAAACACCAAACTCTTAAGAAATTACCACATATCATATTCTCGACAATTTTTTTTTCACAATATTCCCTAATTTTATAGCTCATAAATTTTTTTTTTATATTGAATATCGTCACTTCTTGAAAATCCTCATTGTTGATCAACAACCACATTGGCCAATAACCCTAATTAACCGACATAATCAAACACCATTGGCCAATAAAATACCGATGGTACATCAACACCCAATCCACCTCTAAAAACACCTCTTCCACTTCTAAAAAATAACCACCTCCAAATTGATTTATAACAAACATCTCTAATCAACCCATAAAAACTACCAAATCAAGTCATTCATTAAAAATACAATCTAACCTTACCAACCACCAAATTTGGCTACCCATCACCATTATTGGCAAGGGTTAAAACACACACACACAAATGTTAACCCATTGTCTTCTCTTCACTACGAGAACATTCACTATGTATTAGTTATCATGTATATGTATTCACCTTCTCACATAACATTAGGGTGTACCCACAACCTTTAAAATAACTCTAAGCATCTAAATATAAAGAAAATATTATCCAAATAATACTTTATGCTAAAAGAGATAGCAACCAAATTATAAAGTATAATTGAGTATGCATGTTTGCTCGCTACACAACAAACCAACTTGTACAAGATGATACCCACCTTTCTTAGCTCCTGATGTGGAGAGTTGATCCACATGGACATTAACTAAACCACATATGAAAAGTACGATTTACTCAAGTTAACACTCTAGACTTAACTTTTGAACCATTTTTTTACCCCGCTAATTCATATAATGAATTTGACCTATTTTCAATTCAATTCTTTAGTTTTTTTTTTAATTTTTAGCATCTTTTGCTTTTCAAAATGACATCATTTTAATAGGCTTAACAATTTAAATGGGACGGAAGCGAATAAACTCGACAGAGGGCCTATATTGAAAACCAATGAAAATTAAAGGAATACAATGGAAAATATATAAAGGAATTGAATTTTTTGTTTTTTTGGAGAAAAATAAGGGAATTGAATTGATTATATATATATATATATATACCAACACTAGGTAAGTTACAACATATTTATGAGAAAACAACTAAGTCGATTGAGGCCATATTGAAAACAGAAAATAGAAATGCCATTTGGTTACAAGATTGGATATTTCTAATACAGGATTACTAAGGGATTCTGTAAGAGGGAGATTGAACCAAGCCTGTTTTCAAACGGGACTTTAGCTTCTTTTTATAGACCCAGGGGAGCTTAGGATCCTAACTGGGGGGAGCATAGGATCCTCTGGAGATTCTTGAAATTTCTGGGAGGGGTAATTTGCTTTTTCTAGGGATGAAAACCTTTTTCACTGAAAGTAGACAGGAACCTGGAAAGAGTAGCAAAGCTGCGACACTGTTCATTTTTTGTCTTTTGTGTTGGCTAGTACTGTCCATGAATAGTAACTTGTTTGTTGGTATTGTTCTGAATAGTGATCGAATCTGGACCTGTTTGGAACCATTCTAGGTAGTGATTGGTGCTACTAGAATGGTCTAGGGGCTGTCCATATTGTGGCCTTTGTAGGGGTCCTGGAATCTTGGATGGGGTCAATTGGTTGGTGACTGGTAAATGCTTCAGAAGAGATAGGAGAAGCCTTTTCTTCTTTTTCTAATTGTGAAGCCTGGAGGAGCAACTGATTGGCAAGATTTTTTAATTCTTTGCTAGATTTTTCGGCAATTGAGATGGATTCTAGGCTAGACTGGGACCTTGTCTTCTAGGCAATGGCTCTGTGGACTAGAGGAGGGAAATCCTTATTTATCTGATTGATATCTGGATCAATTTTGAGGTTATTCCACCATTTTACTGAGAATTCCCTGTTTAGTAGATTGTTGCTAATTGCGTAAGACCACATGCTGATCCAATGGATTTTATACCTGATGGTCATATGCAAGATTATTGGGAACTGGGAATTGTGATGGTTAACTTGGAGTTTTGAGTTGAAATATCCGAGGGCATCCTGAAGAGATTCTGGGAAGATCTAAGGAATTGATCCATGATACACACTCAATAATGTTGGGGTTTACATAAATTTGGCCTTTTTTCTTATTATTTTTTTTGTTGGAAAATGGGAAGGGGCCAACTATGCACCCAGTAAGTTCGAATAAAGTAGGCCCAATTGTCAGCACTTCTCCGAATGGTATGAGGCCCAAATGGCTTTCTAACTACTCATTAACAAAATTGGAAAAGCCCGTGAAGAGAGGGTAAAACACTAAAACTTATGTATAGTTTTTTTTTTTTTTTTTTTTTTTTTAATTTGTAAATGTATATGCATAAGATTCTCCATTAAATTAAATTTAGTAATTTGATTGCATTCACCAATTAATCACATGATTTAATTTAATAACTTTTAAAAAAACACTATTTTTCATGGATCGGTGTATACAAACAACATTGAATTCAATTGAAAACGTGACCTACAATGTCTAAAGTAGGGGTGCGTAGCCAACCCACCAATTCACTAAAACCAAACAAATCTAACCCAATTCGGCAAGTTGGGTTAGTTTTTACGAGTTGTTGGGTAGGGCTGGGTTGCCAAAATAAAAAAATTGCTATGGGTTAGGTCGGGTATAGGTCAGTAGATTCATAAATCCATCTAACTCTACCACGTATATTTAAAGTATATATTATATGGTTTTATTATTTAATTATTGTATGGTTTGATGGACTAATAAAATAATTTTTGTTAGTTTGATGCTATGCTCAAGATTATAAAATTGTATATTGGCCGTTATTTGTGATTTAGTATTATGTTCAAGTTTGATTAATGCATCAAACCAACACAAATAAGATTATAAATCTTCTATTATTTGTGTTGGTAATCTTATAAATCTGTTGTTCTAATGTTCAATTGGAAAAAAAAAAAATAGTCGAACCTACGAGTCCAACTTGATTTATGTGGGTTGGACCCCTATAATGAGTTCAGTTGAATTATATTGGATTTTCAACCTGATCATGGTGGTTGGATTGGAAAAAAAATCGTCAACCCAACTAATGCAAACCCCTAATCTAAAGAATTGTATATGACTTCTTTACGTGAACGAAAAATCTGGGAGGTGGGGTTAAGTGAACATATATACATAATTAGAATTAGAATAATGTCAAAATTCTCCATTATGTCTTTTACTACATATATTTGATAAATTATTAGTAGTTATGGACATTAGATGAGTAGTATCCGCTCACATCAATGTCTTTTCATTTTAGAAGTTTGAAATCTGAATCTCTCTCTTACTTCCACTTAAAAAAGAAAGGGAAAAAAAGGTCAATGATAAATTTTCCTAATATAAGAATCATGAAGTGGGAGTAATTGGTTTAAATATCTCCATCCATTCTTTTTTTAAGTAACTCATTTATTTACATAAAAAAAAAAAATCTTAATAGTGTTTAACAGAAAATCATCAAAATATTTAATAGGATATAAATAATTAAATTTTGTCAATAATTTTTTTCCACCAATTATTTAATAATGTGATTTACTTTCTACTTTACAACCAAGCATATAACAGTCAATTTGTTTTTACTTATTTTATTGTATTTAGTTGTAATCATGAAAATAAGATGGTCAATATGTTTCTATTGTTTGGCTTACATACGAAATTATTAACATTTCTTACTCACTAGTTCATATTCATAAATATTAAAACAACAAATCAGTAGTGGTATATAGATTATAGAGATAATGCCATCCATTTTTTAATTATTACAACCAAGAAACTTTTTATTATTTCTTTTTGGGGGTAAAAGAATAATAGAACTCCATAAAATAAATTGCATTTTTTTTCCAGGTATGTAGAATTAGTCAAAACACAATTTACATGAGTACTGTGAGTGTTATGGGTGGTACCCCTTTTTGATATGTCGTTATATCAGTATATTATTGCAAATGCGAGGCATGCAATACTCAATATCCCTAAATGCAATTAAGACTCAAGACTAGCATGAACCTGATCAAATGTGAATGGACCTTATTGATTAGATGTGATGAATGGTACTTTAATTAATTTCAATACTTGTAAACACTCTACAACTTATACATTAAGAGTTATGATTTTAATTCATTGGTGTGGTTACTCTTAATGCATTGTTAGAAATGTTTCTTATAACATAGTTAATATTTTTACTTTATAATTTTAATGTAGTATTGTTTTTATATTTGTGCAGATTTCTTATTAGTGGCTTTTAGGGGATTTACTTTTGGCATTTCTTGAAGACATATGAGAACATCTTCCGTTGGTTCTAATTATATTATGCTACACTTTTTGTATTGTTATAAAACATCTTGAGTTATTGTATGTGTTGCAAACAATTATTGTATGGAAGAAGTTTGAATTGGATACTTGTTTTATTTTTTACTTGTGGAATGCATGGATCGATATTTTTATAAATGTGTTATTCAAATGTGAGATTTTAATAATGTAATAATAGGTTACAGGCTAATATCAAAATCATGAAAAAAAAAATAAAAACAGAAAATAAGTTTTAGCGATGAATTTTTCCATCACAAATATAGCAACAAAATTTTTTTTTAGTAACAGAATATTTCGTTGCTAAATGTAGCAGGATTTTATAAGAAATAGTTTTAGTGACAAAAATTTTTGTCGCTATATGTGCCTGGATTTTCTTAAAAAAAGTTTTAATGAAGAACTTTTTTGTCACTATATGTACCAAAAAATAGTTTTAGTAATGAAATTATTTGTCACTAAATATGATTTAATAATGTTTTTAGCGAGGAAAACATTTGGCAACGAAACGTTTTCGTCGCTAAAAGTTTTTTTTTTTTTTTTAACAAATCGGACTTTTAGTGACAAAATTTTTCTTCGCTAGGACTTTTAGCGACGAGATTTCAGCGATGAAAGCGATGAAATGAGTTTCATCGCTAATTAGTAGATTTTGTCGTTAAAGGTTCTTAGTAACCAAAAACTCGACTTTTAGTGATGAATTTTTTCGTCACTGAGAGTAGGCTAATGTCCCTATGAGAAAAATAGAGACAAAGAGACTAAGAGAAAGAGAGGCGTGAGCGCTAGATGCAAAGACTTATTGATCGATTCATGTTTGTGTTAATGTCACAACATATTTCCAAGAAGAGATCGATGAATCAATGCCTCCAGTGACTTCACTCTATATTAATCAAACATGTATTCCACTACAAATATTTTTAAATCACAAAACCAAAAGCCAAATGTTGTCAAACAATTCATATATGAACACCAAAACATATGACACAAAGGAAAACTTGTAGTAATTTTTTTTTTTTTTTTTTTGCTGCATATACATATAATATTTATTTATTTATTTATAAAGAGGGAAAGTTGGTTCAAAGAGGGATAAAGAAAATTAAGACCAGGAATCTGAAGAGTCACCATTGTCATACATCTTTCACACTCCTTTCTCTCACCATCTTTTTTTTTTTTTAGAGTGCTTTCTATTGTGCAATATCAGAAGCTCTAGCATCAATTATTAAGATTTGGGACTTGCAGAAGTATATTCACATGAACAAGAAAATAAAACATCCACAAGAGACAACAATATTTAAATGTGATTCGGCTAACTTCGTGCCTACATCAACGGGCATTGCTAAACTAGTCCACTATCAGCGATGTAGATTACAATGACATTAATCAACACTGACAACTCACACAAACAACACTCACAAACCCAAAACCCCAATATACTCAATAATTTCCTCACACTCACAAAACAAACAAACTCCCAACACACAACCACAAGTAATATTTCAATCCCAAATAATCTACGACCTACTTTTTAAAGAAACTCACTCATGTTCTTTTAGGAGTTTTATCCTCTCTCTATGTGGGAGGAACCTTGGGCAAAAGCCACCAAACCTTTGCAACAATGCCTATTTATAAAGCTCCAATTTTCTTCCTTGATTGACAAAGAATACCCATTACTTTTTCAATAAGGAATACTTTTCCTTTTAAAGGAGAATTGTCTTCCATACCAAGGAAAAACATTTCCTTCTACACAAAGGAAATCCAAACCAAGATTAATTAGGAATTTTAGGCAATATTCAACAAATCTCCACCTTAACTCAAATTCCATCAAGCAATCTCCATTCTTCATCGAATGAGCTCAACCTTAATCCAAAGCAAGTTTTCCTTGAACAACTTGATTATTGATTCCACATCTAAGGCCAAACTTGTGCACACATCTAAACCAATGTCGAATGTGCATTAGACATAATCTTCACTTTAACTTCACCAAAATCCAACATTGAGCTCTGATACCTATTGTTGTGTAATAACGAAAGCTCTAATATCAATTATTATGATTTGGGGCTAGCAGAAGCATATTCACATGAGCAAGAAAATAAAACATACACAAGAGATAACAATATTTAATGTGGTTTGACTAACTCCATGGCTACATCCAATGGCAATACCAAACCAAAACTAATTAAAAATTTAAGGCAATATTCAACACTTTCTATGTTTGGTGAAACATAAATGAAATAAAACTCTTCAAAATAAGACATGAATTTTATGCTTCCTTAACCACCTCACTTGCCCCCATTCACTATATCTCTAAGAAATCTCAACTTACTAAGTCAAACTCCACACAACCCAAACATGCAATTTTCATTATCTATTATTACAATTAAGAATATAGGAAGTGTTAGTTACTATTTCATGAAATCTCTTAAACACCCCTAATATTTACTTAAAATTATTCCTTTTAAAAAAAAAATTATTACTAGAGAGTAGGAAAAGTTAAGTCGCCTATTTCCTAAAATCTCTAAAACACCCTAATATTTACTTAACACTATTCCATTCAAAAAAATAATCAAGAGTATATAAATAAATTCACTTAATATAACTCTTGATTAAAATTTCAAACTTCAAAATATGTTTCCCACTTCCCATTAATTTTATTTTTAGTTTCTGTAAGAAGTCACTTCCCATCAATTACTCTAATTTTGAATTCAAAAATAACTAAACACTCCTATTATAAAATTGTTACTATCTATAAAAACAAATAGCAATTATTAAATTTTAGGGTTTATGGGTTTGATAATTACCGAAATAGACAGGATTGTGCTCATATCTAGTACCAAAAAATAACACACCCATACCCACACAAAATAATGACCTCAACTCACCTTACCCGCTTGTACCAACTTAGAGAAATTGCATCAGTGTGTCTAAAATACAAAAAGTGCAAAAATTTACTCAATATAGCATAAAAAACACATGCATTAGTGGTTGTATAACTTTGTAAATATCCAATCTTACTACAGTAATTGTGTATATATACACGGTTACTGTAGCTTTGCATTTAATATATATTTTTTTTCTCTTCTTTTCTTTGGTCCCTCTCACTCTCACACTCACTCTCTTTTTTTCTCATCTCAGAACATTCCAACTTCCAACCCTCTCAGCTCTCTCTTTCTCTCATCTCATAATCTTCCTCTAGTTTCCATGGTTGGACATCACACCGCCGATCACCGATCACTGCTCACCCATGCCATAGCCGTGGTGGTTTTCCTTTGTTCCTTGCTGCAAAACCCTCTCCGATCTCACCCTTACTTGTTCAATCTCACTCCTTTTCTTCTCTTTACACCAAGCTTAGCCACACCCGAACCCAAGCCGCTCGTCACTTGCCACTGCCACCTCAGTGGTGGTTTTACTTCTTCTATTTTTCTTTGTTTGATATTTGGGTTGTGGGATTTTGATTTGGCTTGCCTGTTAAGATTTGATGTTGTTTGCATGTGCTTGGTTTGGATTAGATTTTGATTTCATATGTATTTTGGTTGAATGGGGTTTCGAGTATAGTGGATTTGGCCAATTTGACATTTCTTTGGATTTGGGTTTTTGGAGACTGGTTGCTCGATGAAGGGTGGGTTGATGATGGTGGCTGATCTCGTTGATGATGGTGGTTGATCTCATTAATGGTGGCTAGGTGGGTTGATGGAGGGTGTGGATTGATCGTTGATGGTGGCTAGTTGTTGGCGATTTTGGGTTGTGTTGGGTCTGAGAGAGAGAGAGAGAGAGAGAGAGAGAGGCAGTGAGTGAGAGGGTTCTAGAGAGGTGTGTGAAGAAAATAAAAAAAAATGTAAAAGAATGAATATTTTATTGAATAAATGTTCAGAATAAATAAACTGATGTGGATGTTTTGTAAAAATGATCGTGTAAAATAGAAAAAGTATATATATATTTTTTTGTTGTAAAATAGATAGAAATTTTTAAACCCACTAATGCAATAGCTCTTAAAGAGGATATATATAAAAAGTGTATTGTTGAGTATGAAGTTATTGTAATGTGGTGCATTATGAAACATAGTAAAGAATTATTCTCTACTAGTGTAGTTAATGATGTACTGTTACCAACTACATTAATAGAGAATAATTCTATACTATGTTTCATGATCCACCACATTCCAATAACTTATGGACAAAACATGTACCGTGGAGTTCAAGGCACCCACGCATATAGCAACTGATCGACAAGTACTATAATTAAGGACCCATATGCAACCCCCAGCCAATGTCACAAGTTATCATCTGGCAAATTTTCTTTATAAGTGTGCTATATTTAAAATTAAGGACATGTTAATGAATTCTTGAACCCTATCGAAGATAATTAAATTCCATATGCACATCCACTTATTCCATTGTATTCCCCTATCTTACACAGTACACCCACCAAATAAGGAAAATTGGTAAAGAAACAATCGCAACTTTATGTTCCAAGTCAATTTATACGCAAAGCATTAAAACTCAAAAATAATCAACCGAAGTTCCTGGCAGAAAAAGAAAAAGATGAAAGAGAAAGAAAACATTTCAATGGGCTATAAGACTAAAGTACCTGGACCTCCTTAGAGGAGACAATTAGGGGTTACAGTGTTCCTTTAGGTCATGATACTGACAAGAAGTTTTCTTTCATAGGGCGGCTTATTAGAGAGGTTTCTCCTACTACAAACCCCCTTTTCTATGTGTTGGTCCACTAGTTTCTTCTTCTTACTCCCTTTTTCTTTTCTCTCCCACCACACTTAAATAAGTATATTACTTTAGTATTACCTGGCAAATCCCAGTCAACAACAAAATCACTAGACCAATCCCAGTCCAACTCTAGCTAAAAATTAAAAAAAGAAAAAAATAGTAGTATAGTATATTATGAGAAAGAAAGTTGAGAGAGATAGAGATAGACAGACATTCCAGTTGTATCTTGTTGCTTTTGAGGAATGTTAAATTTTTATGTCTTCCAAAGCTCATTAATAAAAATTCTTTATCCTCCTTCTCCTCCTAGGGCTTGTTTAACACATTTGCTTGCATGCATGCATGCAAGGAAAATCCCTCCACGAAGCCCACGTGGCACCTTGATTAGCGATAATATAATAATAATTATTGCAGCCAGTGAGTCGTAGTGACTAGTATTTATTTTTTTCGTTGGTTTTAGCTCTAGCCACAGGATACAGCAGATACGATCTGCTTAGCTTTTTCACTTAATATTTCCTTGGAAGAGTGGAAACCCCAAACCAAGTGGGTCCCACCAAATCCAACGAGCCACATAACATCATGATTATTAACCCACCATATCTAAGAATGAATTGAATGCGTCCATTGAAATGTGACTTGTGAGGCGGTGAACCTTAATTAAAATCTTTCCCGTAGATTGATTAATTAAGCAAATCCCAGAGTTTCATTAATTACTAGGATTTTTATAGGCATTAGAGCATGACTTGGCATGGAGCGTGTGAAACACAGCAACAAGTTAAAGAAAAGAAGTTGAGAGAGTATAAGAGTAAGACTCACGTGGAACAAGGGTCGCGTAGGGATGCGTGTAAATGCATGTGTAAATGGCAATGTAACGCTTAGTGTCTTGGGCTTAATAATAATCGTAGTTTAATTTTTTTTTTTTTTTTTTGCTTCTATCTCTCTATCTCGTAGTTTACAAAGCAAGAATAGAGAGCATCTTTTGGAAAGCGGTGGTCGTCCCGTTTGTCGAACTGTGGCTCTCACCAATCTCTAGACGATCTGATTCTCTCTCTCTCTTACTCTCTTTCTTGATGTTTTTTGAATCTTTTGATCGAATGGGGTCGATATTCCAGAGGAGTTTGTTCGGGCTTGGCTATGATGAATGTGGGGTCACTCTTTTACTATTTTTTATGTTTTTTTCTATTTAGTTCTAATATTTTTTTTAAATTTTTTTTTGACCTTTTCTTTTTTGAGTTTCTATCTTTGACCCGAGAGATCTCTCTCTCTCACGCTACGCCAAGAAGAAACCGATGCTGCTTTGATGATTGCAGTGAATCACATTTAGATACCTTTATCTCTCTCTCTCTCTCTCTTTAGCTTTTTATTTTTTATTTTTTTCTCTATAGCTAAAATCTTTGGATCTTCTCACTACTATTACTACTACGACTACCCCCACTAAATCTATATATAAAAAAAAAAGCCTAGCAATAGCATAGTTGTGATGGGTTTAGGATTCGGGACTTGAGGTTAGTATGATGACGAGATTGGCTTTGTTTTTGCTTCACGTGATTCTCACGGTACGGCTACTGCTACTGGGTTGTAGTTGTAGTAGTAAGCTTCAAAACTGGCTGTTGTTGTTGTTTGAGATTTTGACGGATTGGACACCCTATAACAACTTACGGTGTAGGGATGTTACAGAGTTTTGGTCATTGTTGTGTTGAAAAATATACTAGCGTCGCACATCAAATTATTGCCTACGCCAAGCGCCCATTAGCGCGTGAAAAAGACCAACTCACATATCAATTGCTTGATAAGTAGTGAAACATCAATTACATTTTTTTTTTTTTTTCACTTTTCAATTAATCCATGTGAATTGGTTTGAATCATTATCAAAGTTGAATCATTTAGCCATTTAGGACACATAACTAAGATAAATTATACTATATGCGTTTTTTATATATATGTATAATTCAATTCTAGCAACCGAGTGTAGAGGAATGATTCGAACTTGAAAAAGAGAGCTACAAAACACTTAACAATTTAGATTAATTATATAAAATTCAACTTACAATTATATGCTTTACAAAAATTATACTATAATTGACACACCCACAAGAGTATTTGGATGAAGGGCCTATTTATGTGGGGCGTGACGTAAACTTGAATGTCTCATATTTAATCAGTCATACTATTTATTTATGAAGTCTTTCAAGTGTTTTATGAGCAAAAAGTGAAATAATTTGACTAAAGACTGGCACATCACTTAAATATTTATAAAATATACATATACCAAACTGACGATCCAATAATTTGAAGGGATGAATTTCAAATAGGGTCTTGTTAACGAGTGTTTTAAGGGCACAAGTTAAAGATTAATAAATGAAAAAATTAACGAATGCCCTAATGATATTGGTTAAAAAGATATTTTAAAAAACTTTTTATAGGAAAATTAAGAAAAATGTAATTAATTTTTTACGATTTTTTATATTTCCTATGAAAGTGACATAAAAATTTTTCTAAATTTTTTTGATAACAATCACTCCAAGAGCAACATGATCCATTAATAAATACTTAGTTATGAGTTGTAATGTATAGTTTTCAAAAAAATAAAAATACACATATTGATGATTCATTGATTTATACACACAAATTTATTGTGATTGTGAGAACATTTTTAGATATATGTGTACAATTTGACTTTATTTTAAAAAGAGAAATGCTAGCGAGTGCCCTTAGGGTATTGTTTAATAATCCATTTAAAGAAAATTTTTATGGAAAAAGAAAGAAAAATAATTAATATTTTGACAAGAGTAAGGATACATCAATAATTACTCATCACATCAACTATTTGTAAAAAAATTGTAAAATAATTTGTAGTTTTAGTATTTTCCTAAAAATATTATTTAACAAAACATTAATCGTATCTTAATCACTATCCTTAATAAAACATTAAATGTCTCGTTTCAAGGCATAAACTATCACACAGCCTATAGAGTATAGACTACAAATTTTATTATTTATGGACCCGGTCCACTAAAATTCAAATCCTTGTATTTCGGACAGCATAGATTTACACCTAGCTAACAATTTAGGTTGATTGGAACTATGGGCAAAGCATTGTTTTTTGTTGCATTGGTCACATATAATATATACCTAGTAAATGAATACACGAGTGACAGGCAGAGGGTATAAGTGACATTGGGATTGGAGAGTGCGTGAAACGCGTTTGGGACGTGGAGGGGAGAGTGGGAAGAGAGAATGGGGGGGACTATTCCATTTTCCTTGGGAGGCTGGCAGTGACAGAACAGAGTGGCAGAGATACGGATACGGACAGAGGTTTTTGATGTATTGGGTTTGAGACTCTCTAATAGGCCTCGTGATCGGAGAAGGCAGATCCATGGAAGACTGTTCCCGCTAGTCACGTGGGCTCTTTTGACTACCCAATGACCAACCTCTCTGCCCCCCCCCCCCCCCCCCTCACTCTCTCTCTCTCTCTCTCATTGTTACGAGTGCCCCAATAATCCCATTCTCTCTCATATTATGCTCACACACACTTGGGTCTTTGATGACACTACTACTCTTATCGGGTATAAATTGAATTGCGAGAGAAAGAGAGGGAGTGATACTTATGCAAGTTACAAACAAACAGTGTCTCACACACAAGAAAATTAACACATACACTTGTTGATACCCTACCACCATACACAGACTGACCCACTGAGTAGATGATTCAGTAGTCTTGCTCTTTTCTCCAATCTAATTAAACCCCACTTTCTCTCTCCACAACATGCAATTTGGGCCCCTCTCTGTTTGTTCTTTATAACTCTCTCTCTCTCGCTCTCTCTCTCTATCTCACTCAATACGTATGTATGAGCCTCTATTTGCAATTAACGACAACACTTGTCTGCAGGTGCTGACTGGTATTTCGCCATTTTATTAGCTTATAAAGCTACCAGACAACACACTCCCCTCACTTCTCAGCCTCTCTCGTTCGTACCATTTATTCAGCTCTCTCCTCCAAGATTTTTCAAACATAATATTATTACATCTCGCTCTCAGTACTATTTGGCTCGTACTCTATCTGCTCAAACCCTTTTGACTATAATAGACAGTACCTTCAATTTCATTTGCTATACAACTCAAACCACCTCTTCACTTCTTTTATCTCTCCCTCCTCATTCTATATTATCCACTTTGCTTAAGTTCAAAGAAACCCCATTTCTTCTTTCTTTACAAAGCTTAGAACTTGACGGAAAGGAATAGTAGTAGAGTACCCATTGGCAGCGATATTTAGAGAAAACAACGAAACAATGCATCGGTGCAGTAGCTCTCATCATCAGGGGAACATGGTGGGACCTTGTACGTGTGGCATGTTTCACAGCCAAGGCAATTCCTTCTCCATGCTATTCTCTATGCAAAACCACAGTCCCTATGATGAATCCGAAATGTATTCCTTCGCACCATCCTCGTCTTCTGTGGATTGCACTCTCTCTTTAGGGACCCCATCAACTCGTTTAACCGAAGATGATGAAAAGCGACGAGTACGCTCTGGTTCCTCCATGTCCAACTTTTGCTGGGACATATTGCAGACAAAACAAACACCTTCAGCTCCTCAAACTCACAAAGCTATCCGCGGAGGCAATAATGGCAGTTATAACAACAACTCTTCCAATGATCCCCTCCTTGCTCGCCGCTGTGCCAACTGTGATACCACTTCTACACCACTTTGGAGGAACGGTCCAAGAGGCCCTAAGGTACATTACTCTATTTAATTCCTTGTTATGATTTAAAAAAAAAAAAAAAAAAAACACTGTTTTTGATCTCATCTAGTTTGCTTTACATGTTTTGGACTAATATGTTTGCATGTATTTGTGAAATGCAGTCTTTATGCAATGCTTGTGGGATTCGATTCAAGAAGGAAGAGAGGAGAGCCACTGCTGCAGCCTCAACCACAAGCAACAATGGCGCAACCTCAGGATCAATAATGGAGCCGAACCACATGGTCCACAACAATTCATGGTATGCACATTCACAGACCCAGAAAATGCCGTGCTACTCTCCAGCCATTGGCAACGAATTTCGGGTCATTGAAGACAATGAACAAAATTCCGATACCGGCATTCCATTCCTTTCTTGGCGTCTCAATGTCACAGACAGGCCGGGCCTCGTTCATGACTTTACAAGATGAAAAATTTGACGGTCAAGATCGTGCAAAGTTTTTTAATTTCTTATTAGTTTAACGTATCACGATGCTGATGTTGAGGATGTTGATGATGGCGATGGTTTATGGACTCGTCAAATTCTTTTTTTTTTTTTTTTTCAAATCTTCTTACTTTCTTTTTTGTCTTTGTTGTTGCTTCCTTTTCTCCGTCTTACATAGATGGAGTGAGAAGGGGATAATTCTATGTTCTTAGTTTGCTTTTCTTTGAGTTTATTTCTTTAACTTTTTCTCTTTGAGTTACACAAACCCACCTGGCTACCTTTCTGTCTGTTGGGTTACTTTCCTATTTCTTAAACATGATGACATAATTTCGATGATCAAATATATATGGACCGTCCGATATCCTTTTGGTGTTTGATAATAACACAGGACTTTTTAGTACCTTATCATATAATGTGAACAATGAGTTTCTCTTACCTGAATCTGAAGCAAGTTACATGATGGGTCTTTTTTTCTATTTCCTCAATTTCATAACTGAGAGTGGGGGAGAATACTGGGCGTTGCATTGATTACAGAGTTACGAATGATGGTCCAATGCCCATGTTAGATCACTGTGTTTTTTTTTTTTTTTTTTTTTCTGAACTGAACACTGCGGTCCAGAAAAATGAATCAATTTGTCTTTTTTGTTGTTGCTTCAAATCTGACCGTCCAATTGGATCACTGCAGAGGTTGGGAACTTTGAGGATTATAATTTATCAATTGTATATGTTGTGTTGTGTGTGTTTGTTTGTGTATGGAATTTGATCTAAACTTCGTATAAAGGTCAACAATTGAATTGTATGGAATTTGAAAATTGATTTTATATATACCAGTATTGGGTATGAAAATCAAATAGTAAAATTGTTGATTAATTTTAATGATGTCTTCACGAGTCCCACGTGGGATTTCTGCCGGTCAAACTGTCGTGTTAAGCATGTATCCTATGGAAAAAAAGTTTAGTAAACTGCATTATACATATTTTCAGGTTTAGCATTTTACATAAGGACCTGCTGCCGTATCACAGATTCAGTGATCCATATTATGTGTATTGCTATTAATGCCTAGCGGTTTGTCCTGTGCTTAATTTTAAATGAATGGTTTCTCTCTTTTAACTGCTAGGTACATACATGTTACACCTGCGTTTGATTCAACAATTTGTATAAAAGTTGTCAGTGTTTTATCACCAACAACTGTGTGTAAATTTGTGCATAAGAGAGGTGCAAGAATGAAGCGATTCATACCTTAGTCACAACTGACAAAAGCGTATTGTAATGTAATTTCTGCGCCACAATTCACGTGTGGAAGTGTATATATATGGATAAGATAGAGATATAATTTAAAGAGGAATGTTAGGAGCACATAAAAATATACAATTTTGTGCCATAATTCGCCACGTGGCGAGTGATGAGTGGTGGAAGTGTCCCCACATGGCGCATCATCACACATCCACCAATCACAACTCGTCATGTGATGAGTTGTGACATAAAATTGTGCATTTTTATATATCCACAATATTACTTTAATTTAACCGGTGAACAAATAAGTTTGTTACGGGATACTCCCTCTTTATTGAGGGTACAAAGTTGATCCACCATAGATGGAAGATTTTGAAATAAAACAAAAGCATCATTACTAGCATTTCTTATCTTTGATAGGGCATTGGCGCAACAATTGGCTTCTTGGTATGTGTGCTCAATTTGCAAGTTAGGAGAGTCTTAAAGAAATTAATTAGTGAGTAAAGGCTCCAATGAAAATTTGACAATGGAGTTATTCATAAAATGAACAACTAACGCGTCAAGTTCCACTACTAAACTTGTAATTTTTAGTTCCTTAGCTAATAGTAGCCCATCTCTAAAAGCCCACATTTTAGCTGAAACAATTTAGGGTTGTAAACAAGTCGAGTTTTATTTAGTAGTGCATGTTCAAGCTTGCCTCATCAGGAAAAGTCAGAAGCTCAAACTTGGCTTGACCTCGTGACAAGTCTAAAAATAGTGTTTGAGCTTGAGTTTGTGGAAATGCCAAAAAGTTTGAGATTGGCTTGGCTTGGCTTGGCTTAATTAATCAGTCAAGCCAAGCTCAAGCTTAATATCAAGCTCAAACTCGAGTTCAGGTCAAGCTTTTGAGCTTGAGACCTAAAAGAAATTACATTATCAAATGCTTAAATCTCTAAAATTAAGAAAAAAGAAAAAGAAAATGTGTACTCATTTTATCATTTATCTAGTCCTACTTATAATTAGCCATTATTCATCAAATTAAAATTTTACATTATTAAATTCATTCATTCATCATTCCTTGTCTACAGCATCAACAATTGTTCAAAATTCAATTTTTATCTTCATGTTAGATGGTGAAGAACTAGAAAAATGCTTGTTTGTAACTATTATAAATGAGAAAATACTAACATGTTTCATAACTTTACTTTAGATGATTGATAGGGAAAGATCATATATGACCCACTTAATTAATCAATTTATTTTTAAATGTAACTATAATCTAAAGTGGTTCTTGGTTAGTGTAGAGGGAAGGAAAAAATTAAGGTAATGGGTAGTGGTCTCATGTTGGCCATGTCATTATTAAAATATATGTAATGAGTATGTTTAGCTAACACATATAAACTTATAAATGAGTTTATGCTTGAATTGTTTTGTATCAAGCCAATAGCTCATGAGCTTGTTCATGAACAAATTTTTTTGCTTGGGCTCGGCTTGTTTATTAAATGAGTCTAAAACTAAGGCTCAAACTTGACTTATTTATAAACAAACAAACATGAACAAGTTTTTTATCGAGCTGAACCCGAGTTATTCATGATCAGCTTGGTTCATTTACAACCCTATGAAACATTATCAAGAGTCCCACAATTCCTGGTAAAACCTTTTACCCAATATCCGTTTGTGTTCCTCAAGAGACGTCCTCCACCAAATTGCCTTGGATAGGGGTGTCCATGCCACCCATAGACCCACCCAACCCAATCGTACCCGATCCATCTCCACTCGACCCGACTACTCTGTTGTCAGCTGTAGGTCTCGACCTTCAAAAATCTAACTTAGGCGGTGTAGACACCCCATTTTACAACTTGCATTTAACCGACCGGTAGATCTTCAGATTTGTGATACAAAATAAATCTTGATACTCGAACGATTATAATGGTATGTCATGGGTTTTGATCGAACCACCTGATCAAAAGTTATCATACAAATAATTTTCAATGATCATGGCTCATCTACACGATGGGCCCAATCACGTTATATTTTAAACACTTAATTTTGATTGGCTCTCACAAGAATTAATTTAAAATTAATTAAGTGTGATTTTTGATTGGATTTCATTTTTTTTCATTTTTTTTAAGAAATAATAAAAAAATTTTCCTTTATGGCATCTTATCTGCTCTTTTGAAAAAAAATTTGGAGTTAGAAAAAGATATGATCCATGAAAAATTCAAAAAACAGAAAAATGCTCTAAAAAAGGTCATTATCTTCAGCAGCAACTGGAATTGCATTTTTGGCATAGAAAACATTGAAATTTGGTTTTCTCTATTTCTATAAAAGTTGTAGAGAATTGAATTTCCTTTCAAAAAAAATAAATCCTGAATCAATTGGAATTTTGAGCAGAAAGTTGTGGCCAAAACACGAAACAGGTGCAGAAGATAATACAAATTCAGCATCATGTTCAATTTTCTTTCAAAATTTCAAATGGGGATCAACATCAAATCTGTTCAAGCTTATCTACTAGGCTTATCCCTTCCCTTAGCTTCAAAAGAAAGTTTTTTGAAAAATAAATTGGATAGAGAAACAGATACATCCTGTGAAAAATTTCAAAAATGCTTAAAAAAACGATACTATTTTCAACAGCAATTTGAAATGCATTTTTGGCCAAGAAAACGTTGAAATTTGGTTTTCTATATTTCTGGAAAAGTTGTAGACAATTGAATTTTATTTCAAAAAACACCAATCTTTAATCAATTGGAATTTTGAGCAAAAAGTTAGAGCCAAAATACGAAGCAGGTGCAGCATCATCTTCAACTTCCTTTCAAAATTCAAATGGGGATCAGCAACAAATCCGTTCCAGCTCATTTAAATAGGTTATATCCTCCCTTAGCTTTAGAAGAAAGCTAATAACTTATCTTTAAAGCTAAGCCATCCCTTCCCCTATAAATAGAGAAGACCTCTTCCATTTTCTAGACTCCGAATTCCCTCTAGAGAGCTAGTGAAAAAGCAGAAAAAAAAAGTTGTTGTGCAACCATTGTTTTTACTTTGGTTGTAGTTTAGTACTTCCTTGCTTTCTCCCTGGCCCTTTAAGTGATCACTTCCCCCTTTTAATTTATGTTCTATGCTGGTAAGTAGTTAATTATATTCTTAACTTTCTACACATGCTAGAATAAATGCTTAACAAGTCATTATTTGTTTCTTTCATGATATGCTTGGATGAATATGCCTATATGTCTCATTGGTATTCTTTTTACATGCTTAGATGAACATTTCTAGGCTAAAGCACAATTTTCTCTTGAATGTTTAGATGAACACTTATAGGCTAAAGCACAATTTTCCCTTGAATGCTTAGATGAACATGTCTAAGGGATTTTTCCTTTATTTATTTATTTATTTTTATATAATTGCTGGGATAATCGAATATGCTTAAATGTTTTATTTTATTTATTTTGTTCTCTCTGCAATTATGTTGATGACAAATAACATGACAACTTTGTTTTTTCTTCACATGCTTAGATGAACATGTCTAGGCTAGGAATTCTTTGTTTACATTGATTTCTTGGATGAACATGCCATTACCTTCATGCTTTCCTTACATTAAAATTGCTATCTAACAAGTTTCACTTTTTGTTTCTTTGTATGTCAAATTCTCCTAACACATATTTGTTTACAATTCCTGCAAATTAACATGTTTATATGACATATTATTTGTATTTGTTTGACATGACATGATATTGGCCACCTTAACCTAGGAGACCGGTTTTACCGGGCGAGATGGGTGCTTTATCCCTTCCCATCTCATAAATTAGCCTCCGAACCAAGATTAAGGGTTCTAAACTATGCTATTGTATATGTAATTTTACATTTTTTAGAATGTAATTAGGAAATAAAGTAATGTAATTTACTTTTCTTAGATTGTATCTAGGACAAAAAAGCATTGTAAATTTTTGTTACAAATTGATGTAAATTGTCATATACATTAATACAATAGAAGTAATTTTTATTGAAGGTTTTCTTATTTTTCCATTTAATTAAATTAAATAAGTGGTGACTCCATGTAAAACCCTCGATCTAAGGGGGAGTACATTTCACAAGCAAGTCGATTAATGGTCTCCTCCTCCAAACCCAAGCAAATCGAGCTAACCAAAAAGCAAAGAAAATCCGGCAATTTTTTCCAATTTTGGCGACTTTTCCAACTTGATTCAGCGGATTTTGATGAATAACACAACTAGATCAGGTGGAGATATACCAGATCCGGTAGATATTCATCAAATCATGCGAGTTCTCTACTAGATTTGGCTGAAATCTCTTTGAATCCAACAAGATCTTCACTAGATTTGGCGAGATCTTGTCACTCCTCCATCTTTATCAGCGATTTTCAGCTTCATCTAAAACCAATCGCCACTAGAATCCTTACCCAAATCGACCGACTCAATACCCTTAAGGGTCGGTTGCAGGTTTGACAATTCCCCACCTGATTCGATCGGGTAAGTTGTGAGTCTAGCAATTCCCAGTCCAATCTAATCAGGTCGATCACGTGGTGGGCACAAACTCAACCTGAACCAATTTGTATACAACCCTAGCCCCTGATTACCCAATGAAGAGCCATTCGCGTTTAGTTTCACCCGGGGGGGTTGCCAAGTAACCGCCATCCACTATTTTGTCAAGTTAGCCTGACAAACCAATACATTAATAGTAGAATATTTAACAGCTTTCAGTTCGCATTGCATATAGATGCTTTCATCAATAACCCTGATGCGAAAGATAAACGAATTCCGATGTAAGCACAAGTACCATATACCCATTCGAACCACAATATTCCAAGGTTATCCATGCTGACTGGACATGCTATTAGAGGTGGAATTATATTGCAACCAATCCATAAGAGGTTCATCAAAAGATCTTCGACATTTAGAGGGCACCCCTAGCTTCTTCCAAAAAGAATTCACATGAGAGCACTCCTGTAGTGCGTGGTTTAGAGACTTTAATTGAGTCTTTTTATATTTTCTAATTTTAGATGCATGAATTTATTTGTAAATATAATTGACACAAAATTACACTATAAATGGAACATGAAATTCAAATGCATTGAAAATCTAAATATATTTGACATCAAATTATAGTTCAATTAAAAAGACACTTGCACAAAATTGAAGTGCAATTAGAAACTAATTTGAATTGAATTTGGGTTCTATCCGAGCTAAACGATAATCTCCTGCTCTTATGGCGTTACCAACTTCTTGAAAGACCTTCGAAATTGGCTGGAAGTCTAGGACCAAATGAACGGCCCGAAGCTGTTCATCTTCACTCACAGAGATCTCGGATCTTAGCAAGTAATTGAGAGCTGCAATGTTGGTTAAGCTGATCTGAGGTTTCACGTACATTCTATTTGTTAACACCAAGAAAAATGAAGTACAGTCAGAAAATTGAAATCCACGGCCAAAATAAAAATAGAACAAAAGAAGCAAAATGAGGCCGAGACTAAAAAAAATTCTAAGTCTATTGCTAGGAGACCTAAATCTAGGATGTCTCACCTGGCTCTCCCTCTTGGGTTGGGCAATGAAGACCATCATGCCACGCCCCCGAAGCGATCAGACAGTCATCTTTCATCTCCTTATTGGATTTGGGTAGACATGAAATAAGTCTGACAACATTGGATTGGGATTTGAGGTAAAATTCCGCCACTTTTTGTTTGTGGAATTCGTATAGGTGGACCACGTCATGCCAGGTGAGCCTCAAGCCCAAATGCTCATTCAGAGCATTAATGCACCCTAAGATCCTAAAGAGGTTGGGTGCGCACTAGTGAGGACATATCCTATGATTACGTAGATAGTCCCTAGTAATTCTACCCATAGGGAGAGTCATTCCCCCTTCTATAAAGGCTATTATAGGGATTATTACTCTCTCACCTCTCGGTTAGATGCTATTTGTTCTGTGGAGCAGTACCGCAAGGCAACTTCCTGCGATATGTGGTATTTTTCCTTAACAATCTCTATTTTGGCAGGGGTATCTACTAAATTCTTAAATCTACCCATTTTAGACAAACTATCAAGGAAAATGTCAATAGTGACAACAAGGAAATAAGAATAGGGAGCCGAGAAGACTGGCCGAGGAGAAAAAAAGGTTCAAGGAAATTAGAAGTTACAAGAACTAAGGTATATCGCGACCCTTGAGGTTTTTAGAGAAACTTGCAATAATTTCTGGGAAAGGACTATGAAGGGTTTAGTGATTTTAACGGGCTTTGTGTGTTAAAAAGCTGGAGTCGTTGGAAAGTTTGAGAGTTCGTAAAGAAAATGAGAAGGGATTTCTTTCGAAGCTTTATATAAAGGGTAAAAGGTGAGTGGAAGTTATCTCGCCTAAATCCTAAGGAAAAACGTCAACCGTTAGATTAAAACCCCATCGTCAGATGCGAGGGACATAGCGCCGCCTAAAGCAGTTAATGAAGCCTCACGAATTCCGAAACGTCAGTGGCAATTATGAAACACATAAAGTAATACTCTCACACGTGTAAGTTTAGCGGTTTTTAATAATTCTTATTGTTGTTATTATTATTTGAATTTGAAATAATTCAAAATCCCATCTTTTCTCCTCGGATACGAGGGAAAAAACCAAAATTTTGAGGAGCTATTGTGGGGGTAAAAGCCCAGAGTTGTGTTTTGGGCCTTGAGTTCTATACGAAGATACGTGCGTTTGAGGAGAGGTGGACGATTTAAGGAAGCCCAAATTCCCAAATTATAAAAGATGGAGTGAAGGACGGTGATCCGAGGAGAGATTCATTCTCGGATAGGATCAAATGCTGATCGGCTTTGCACTTTAACAATCTATGTGACCTTCCAGGAGATTTTCACAATAAGGGCGACCCTTGTGCACGTACAGAAGAGGTAAGAGTTCAAAAATATCTAAAGGAAAAGCTGCTACCACCGCATTTAATGTCTTGCACCTACTCTCCTGACCGTATTTTTATGGAGAAGACACCTGAACAGTGTTACATTGGCAACTACAATTAATAGAAGATCAAAGAAGGCGTTTGATGGGACATATACTAAAGTGAAGGTTCAGATGATCAACAGGTGTAAGGCCAAGATGGTTAGGAGAGAGCTATATAATATAAAAGATCTCCCATGAGAAAAGGATCAGGAAAAAGAGAAAGGAATAACTGTAGTACTTACATTGTGAAAGCATGAACCTCCTAATTAATATGAGAATGAACCTCCTCGGACCATGGCTTGTTGGTTAACTCAATGTGTATTGTATACTTGTTCTTCTTTAACCTCATACTAGTCGTTATTAAATTCATGAAAGGCCTAGTTCTTTCACCCACTCTCTAAAAATTTATTGTTTGGGCTCATTGGGCCGACTTCGCATACCTTTTGGGCTTCGGCTATAAATCATGACCCTACACCAGTCAAAGACCAATTTTGCCTCTCTCCATTGTGTCTCTCCATTTTGTTTATGTGTTGAGTAACTTGAGTTATGTTTTCCTTGTTTTTATTTTTCAACGTTTTAGCGTTTAATCAAACAGTTGCTTTTGTTTTTTGTTTTTTTGTTTTAATCAATGGTGGGGTTTCTTGGTGGCTTTCACCTCTATATTTTTTAGAAGGCACCTCTAAAAATATTAATGATGTATTTGTGAGAGACCAACTCTCAAAAAGATATAGGTATAAGCACCTCTCTTTTGGGGTTATGTGGAGTAGCCATTTATTTTTTATATTACAAAAAATAAGAAAAACTACAAGACACAAAATACATATCTGAATAACTTCAAGATTTCATTGAATGAATTTATACATACAATTTGGTAGAAGAACATTACAAGGCTTTGGTCCTAAATACAATCAATGTAAAAAAAAATTCAAAGTTTTGGTCCTAAATATAATCCACCAAACAAAGATAAAGCATTATTCTACAAAATAAAACCTATGGTTCAGAGGCTAGGTTATAGAATGGGAAGGTGTTGGGCTTGGATAAAACTCGGTCTTCTAGACTCTAATGATCATTTAAGTACCCATGACCAATGATATGCAACAAATTATGAAATGCAACATGTTATGTTAGTTTTTCTAGATCTATGGCTAAATGTTATTCAAAGACCTCAGATCTATATACTTCTCTATGTAAAGAATCAAATCTGATTTTTAATGTGAAAACAATATTTTGAGTATGCAAGCCTGATGTTAATTATAAAAAAATGAGTTTTATTGACAAAATGGAGATTTGATTCTAAAGAATTTTGGTAAGAAAAATTTAGATTTAATATAGATATGTGAAAGAGTAGATTTTGTTAGGTTCTAAAGACTTAGGATTTTATGTATTTAGAACTTTAATGTGTAATGTTGGCAAACCATGATCAAAACAATATGTTTAGTCTTGTTTAGGCTTGCTCAAAGTTGTGTAATTCATATAAAGTTGGAATCAAGAGGCTACAGATGTATTAGTGCATTTCAGCCTGGCTCGATCGATCGAAGGTTAGACTCGATCGATCGAAAGTCGGCCAGAATGTTTTTCTGTAAAATTTCCAACTCAGTCCTATCTCATTAAACATTTAGGGTTTTATGTTTTTGCCCTAGGTATAATATAAGTCAAAACCCTAGCCACGTTTTTGAGAGTTGCTCTGGTTGTATTGTTGCTTATACTTTGCAGTTTGTGTGAATTTCTTGTGAGATCATTGAGGAGCTTTCCTTCACATAAACTTAGGGTTTTCAATGTAGAGATATTATCAACACCTTGATGATCAACTCAGTTGCTGCCATTGGAGATTAAAGAAACACAAGCGGGAGTGCTTGTATCTTGTGGAGAATCCAAGAAAGAAGGAATCCGTGGATTCGGAGCTTGCACGTGGTTGTGTTAGTAAGTTCTACTGGTAGGTAGCAATAGGAAATCAAGCGGGGGTGCTTGTAAGTTTTATTGTATGAACTTCGATTCTTTCATAAGTGGACTCAAGTTTACCTTGAGGATAGTTAGGTCAAATCCTTCCCAGGTTTTTACCCTGTGGTTTCCTAGGTTATCATTTCTTGTGTTTTTTATTTTTCCGCTGCTATATATTTTTGATATAATTGTTTGATTGTGATAACTTAGAATTGCATAAATTGACTAAGTTAATCACTTGGCTAATTCTTTAGGTTAATCCAATTGTTGTTTTAAGGAGTCGAAAAACCTAACAAGTGGTATCAAAGCGGGTAGCTCTCTTGTTGTTGATCTTTTGATCTCTGAGCTAATCCTTGACCTCTGTTGTCATGGAACACGGACACTCTCTTGTTATTCCTCCTCATTTTGATGGGAATAACTATGCATATTAGAAAGTAAGGATGAAAGCATTCCTGAAATATATTGATGAGAGGGTTTGGAATTCTGTTGAGTACGGATGGGAGAAGTCCACTATTCCTGTGAGTAAATGGCAAACTTCTCAAAAAGAAGTAGCTGCATTCAATAGCAAAGTTATGAATGCTATCTTTAACGCTGTTTCTATGGAGGAATTTAAGAGAATCTCTAACGTTGAGGTTGCTCACTCTGCTTGAAATATCCTCCAGACTGTGCATGAAGGCACAAAGACAGTTAAGATTAATAAACTGCAGCAATTAACTTCTAGATTTGAAAGCATTAGGATATCTGATAATGAAACTTTTAATGAATTCTATGCTAAGCTGAATGATATTGTTAATTCTGCATATGATTTGGGTGAAATCTATGATCAACCTAAAATTGTTAGGAAGATTCTTAGATCTTTAATTGAAGACTTTAGACCCAAAGTGACTGCCATTATTGAGAGCAAGGATGTGGACTCCATCCTTGTTGATGAACTTGTAGGATCTCTTCAGTCCTATGAGTTGGACCTACCCAAAGCTAGCAAATCCAAATCAATGACTCTTAAGTCAGTTGATGATGTTGAGGTTAGTGGATTTGATGATGAGCTCTCTGCTACAGAGATTACTTATCTTGCCAAGAACTTTAGAAACTTTCTTAGGAATAGTAATAGAAGGGCAAGAAATACAAACATTGCTGAACCTAGAAATTTTAGGAAGAATAATCCCATTAAGGTAAGCAACACTGAAAAACCTAGAGAAAAAGTAGGTTAATCTTCTAATAATTCTTTGGATTCTTAATGTTTTGGTTGTCAAAGGTATCGTCATGTTAAATCTGAATGTCCTACATTCTTGAGGTCTAAGGGCAAAGCTATGGCTGTAACTCTTAATGATAATTAGGTTTCTAATGATGAGTCTGGATGTGATAAGGATGGAAACTTCATTACTTTCATTGCTACTGCTGTAGTCAATGAAAGCGTGTCTGTTGAAGAGAACCTTTCTGATGGAGAACTCTCTGAGGATGCAGATCTTTAAGAGGCCTATAAAAAACTTTGCAAAGTTGCTGCAAAGGATGCTATGAATGTTGAACTTGGCCTGAAGAAAATTGAATCTCTTGAGTTTGATAAGAAAAAGTTAAATCTTTAGAACTTGATTTATCTGGTGCTAGATCTGCTAGTTCTAAACTTGATCAAATGTTGAATGTTCAAAAGTATCCTTCTGACAAGTCTAGATTAGGTTTTGTTGAAAGCGTATTTGTATCTGCACCTCATTCCACAAACTTTGTTCTTTTTTCTTCTTCTGAACCTTCTGTGAGCGAGGTTGTGAGTGAAACTATCAAACCCCCTGTGAGTGAGGTTATCAAACCTGTAGAAATTTCACCATCTAAGACTATTAGGGTTGATCTGAAAGAGTCTAAACCTAAGGAGTCTACCCTTTCTAAGGACAAGATGCATGGTAAACCTGCTTGGGTTTGTCATTTTTGTGGAAAGTCTGGACACATTCGTCTTAACTGTTACAAGCTTCAAGTTGCTAAGAGAGCAAACAAACCAAAAGTGCCTGTGCCTCAAGCACAAGATCCTATGGCACTAATTGGTGAATTGGTAAAGGTTTTAAATCTTTATTCCAATCCTAGAGTTGGAAATCACTCGAACGTGAATAGGAACTCCAACGCTCATGGTGCATTTATGTCGGACTTGATCCTTTTGAGAAAGGCATAAATAATCATCTCATCACTGTTCACTAGCCAATCATGAACACCTTAGTGCATATCGTAAGATTTTGTGCTCGAGAAAGTGTACCACATGCACAAAAATAACATAAGGTGTAGTCTCGGTTTAATTGCTTAATGCTTAAAATTGGTTTGTACTATTAGACTTGATGCCAAATCACATAGTTAAAATTGGTGTGTACATTATCCTGACTTTTTAATAAGTTTTTGAATAAATTAAAATTGGTGTGTATATTATGAGGCAAAATTCAAGAAACTTACATGATTGCAAGCTTGTTTTTTAAGAGATGTGCGAGTTATATAATGTAACTCTTTAAGTGGTAGTCTCTTTTAAATTCTATGTGGTGAATTTTGTAGACTTTGTAATTGATTGTTATTCACATATCACCTCACATGTATCTCAAGTTTTTTCTAGTAGCACACACTACACAAGTTACTCTTTACTAAACACTGTACATGTTATTGTGTGTGTTTTTGGTCTGACTGACCAAGTTTGAAAATACCTTGAGTTATTATGCATAACATATTTGTTGTTGAAAAATTTTAAAGAAAGATTGGTTGGATTTTTTTTGAAAAATTGGGTTTAAAACTTGGGTTTTTGAAAAAATATTTCATCTCATACTCATGCATTTTGTTTATCAATTTCAATGCTTTGAGGAGTGCTACCCAAAATGTGTTTGTTTTTGTTTAAAACTGTGATTTTTCTAAAAAAATTTTAAGTCTCTGTCTGTTTCGATCGATCCAGTCTGTTTTTGATCGATCGAAAATGTGCTTAAAATGTTTTATGAGTCTCGGGTTGTTTCGATCGATCGAATGTAATTTTCGATCAATCGAATATCGCGAATCAGGTTTTTAAAATATAAGGTTTTGACTTGTTCTTCCTCACTTTTCAAAAACTTTTCAAACCTTTTTCTCTCTCTCCGATTCGGCCAAGGCTCCAGGTCAACTTTTTGTCATTTTCCTCCGAATCTTTTGCAAGGTTTTTGTCCTCTAAGGCCGGTAAGACATTTTTACCCTTCTTTTTGAGTTTGTTTTCATGTTTCATGCATTTTTCGTGCATTTATATTTGGGATTTTTGAACCTATTCTTTTTGGGGTTTTTGATAATTCAAGCCAATTTAAATGAAATTGATCATTGAGTTTTTGTTGGGACATGATATAGACATGATTTTGATGATTTAATTTGGTCAAATTTGTGAATTGTGTAGAATTGAAATTTCTAGGGCTTGCAATTGATCCGAATTAGGGATTTGTTCAAATTAGGTTCAATTGATGAAATTGGCTTGTTGATTTGATGTAATTGATCATTATAATGTGTATTCTAGCTTGTGTGATGATCAATTTTTCGAATTTTTCTCAAAATCCTAACAAGTGGTTTTTAAATTTTGGGGTTTTTGTTAAGAAACTCTATGCTCAAGCCAATTTTGTGAAATTGAACTTAAATTGAACTTAGTTTTACTGTATTAGTACATGCATCATTGCATTTTGATTGTTCATGCATTATATAGATTTTTGTTCTATATTTTTTTGTGCTAGCTTGCAGTCTGCCTTTGGTTTGCGTTTTGTTTTGTTCTTTTGGTTATTTTTATGTGTCTCTGTCCTTTCCTTAGCATCATGCCTAGGAAGACTAGAGCTTGTAGGTCTGTTCCCTCACCTTCTCCTCCCCCACCTTCCTTTGACCGTGAGAGGTTTCCTAGTGAGAAAAACCAAGAGACTTTTGAGAAGCTGAACCTTAAGAGAAAGATATGGACCGAGCGTTCTGTTGTGTTAGATGAGCTTGATCCTGCCATTAGGGCAAATTTTGAGCGTAGGGGCTGGTTACCTCTGTTGGATATTTCTGATCCTCCTCCTCTAGCTACCCTGATTAGAGAGTTCTTTTCGAACATCTCTATCCGCATCTATGATTCCAACACTTTAGTAAAGAGTTGGATACGAGGTGTAGAGTACATCATTACTCCTACGGTAGTGGCTGATGTTCTAGGGGTTCCTTTGGTCTAGCACCTTGTTTACCCGTATGATGAGTCTCTATTCTTGGATGATGTCATGTTATACATCACTGGGTCTTCTATTCAGTGGGGTTCTGATCCTCGGATCACTTCTGCTGAGCTTCTTAAGACTACTTATCTTTTTCTTAGGATAGCTTGTCATTCTATTTGGCCTATCTCTCATCTTCACACCATTCCTCTTGAGCGGTGTGTTTTTTTGTACGCTCTTGTTATTGATGCTCCTATTAGTTTTCCTTACTTGTTTCTTCATTCTTTGAACGAAGTTTATAGGAGTTCATCTTATGCTCATGCTCTTGTTCATCCTATTTTTATTCATAGGATTTTGTTATATCTTAGTCTAGATGATTTCCCTTCTTTTGAGCTTGTGCATGTTATTACTCCTATAGGTGCATCTTTTCTTAGATAGAGGGCTGCTCATCTTCGAGCTGGCTCTAAACACCCTAGGTCTGAGCCTTCTGGTACTACACCTCCTCCTTCTTCTTCTTCTTCTATAGGTCCTGCTGGTGAGGATGTTGCTGATCCTGCTGGTGATGCTGCTGCTGCTGATGTTCCTTCACCTGCTTCGGATGACTTTGCTGTACGTCGTACCTTGGAGACTGTCATGACCGTTCAGGCGGCTCATGGTTAGATTTTGGTGGACTTGCTTGATGAGCTACGTGCTTTGAGAGCTGACTTGGCGCATTTTCATCGTTCACCCTCTCCACCTCCTTTTGATGATGGTTTTTGAATGTCCTTTGGCATTCCGTCACAAAAAGGGAGAGTAGAGTTTTGTTACTTGTAGAGGAGATTTTGTCGTTAGGGAGAGTTTTCTTTTTGTTTGCGGAGCTAGTGGTGATATTAGATTGTATCTAGGTGCTTCACTATGTATACTTTCTTTTAATATTATTCTTTTTAGGGCTATTCATGTTAAGGGAGATACATTTATTCTGATATATGATTCTTGTGTTCACTGCTTATTGATTTATATTTATGAGTTATTCATTGATATATCTCTTTATTTTGTGTTGTGTGAAACATACAAGAATGCTTTATGTTTGTTGTATCTAACTTAGGGGGAGAGTTAGTTTACATACTTATTGATTTACTGTTTTTCTGTCACACATGCGTTCATGCGTTTGTTGAGTGTTTCAGGAATATACAGGTTGATTCAATTGAGCTGCTGTCTACACTTGCAACTGATGGATAGTAGTTATGATTGGATTTGTGTTTATGAGCATTATTTTTGTAAAGGGCTTTTATTTGTAAATTTTGAGCTTTTAATTTGTATTTTGTCATAGATTGCCAAAGGGGGAGTTTGTTAGGTTCTAAAGACTTAGAATTTTATGTATTTAGAACTATAATGTGTAATGTTGGCAAACCATGATCAAAATAATATGTTTAGTCTTGTTTAGACTTGCTCAAAGTTGTGTAATTCATGTAAAGTTGGAATCGAGAGGCTGCAGATGTATTAGTGCATTTCAGCCTGGCTCAATTGATTGAAGGTTAGACTCGATCGATTGAAAGTCGGCCAGAATGTTTTTCTGCAGAATTTTCAACTCAGCCCTATCTCATTAAACATTTAGGGTTTTATGTTTTTGCCCTAGGTATATAAGGAAAAACCCTAGCCACATTTTTTAGAGTTGCTCTAGTTGTATTATTGCTCATACTTTGTGGTTTGTGTGAATCTCTTGTGAGATCGTTGAGGAGCTTTCCTTCACATAAACTTAGGGTTTTCAAGATAGAGATATTATCAACATCTTAATGATTAACTCAGTTGCTGCCATTGGAGTTTAAAGAAACACAAGCGAGACTGCTTGTATCTTGTGAAGAATCCAAGAAAGAAGGAGTCTGTGGATTCGGAGCTTGCACGTGATCGTGTCAGTAAGTTCTACTGGTGGGTAGTAATAGGAAGTCAAGCGAGGGTGCTTGTAAGTCTTATTGTATGAACTTCAATTCTTTCATATAGTGGATTCAAGTTTACCTTGAGGATAGTTAGGTCAAATCCTTCCTAGGTTTTTACCGTGTGGTTTCCTGAGTCATCATATCTTGTGTTCTTTATTTTTCCGCTGCTATATATTCTTGATATGATTGTTTGATTATGATAACCTAGAATTGCATAAATTGACTAAGTTAATCACTTGGCTAATTCTCTAGGTTAATCCAATTGTTGTTTTAAGGGGTCTAAAAACCTAACAGATTTTTAAGGAGACAACTTCAAATTTGATTTTAGATATGAAAAAGATGAATTTTTAGTGAGAAGATTTCAAATTTGATTTTCAGATGTAGAAAAAAATTATTTTTATTGAGAAAATTTCAGATATGATTTTTACATATGAAAAAGAATGAGTTTTAAAGAAAGAATTTCAAATCTTATTTTTTGTGTATGAAAAGAATTAGTTTTAAAGAAAGAATTTCAGATCTGAAGCATTTAATAACAAATAACCATAGACCTAAGATTATGTCATGACAGCCCTAAATCTATATGTTCAAGCATGTGAATCAAACAATCATTATATTCTAATCATGGAATCAAGATTCAAAGAAAATCATACCAAAACTAAATACTCACATATTAACATGGAAAGCATAGTTAAATACACATGCTAATAGAGGAATAAACATTCAAACATGCATGTTTATAAAGAAGTAAAAGCAATACCTGCATCAATAACTCGAATGAATTCTACAAGGGGAATCACTTTAGAAGTCAGAAAGAATGGATCTCTCTAAGTCCTAAAGAATTATCGCTTAACATAAAAGAAAATCTTAAAGTTAGACTTCCAGAGTTTCTTTTACGTTAAGGGGAGAGGGGTGCTGAATTTTGGGTTTTTTCCTCTATTTATAGAGGTGTATCTACTTAAAAAATAAGTTAGGGTTGCTTTAGAAATCAGCAAACACAAATTGGGTCCGGTTTAATCCCTAAAAAATCAAATCTAATGGGTTTTGACTTGAACCAAACATGTCTGGGTCCAATTTATAGTTTGTGTCAATCAACACTGTTGAAGTGCCGATCGGCACTTTTCAACTGCTGATTGGCACTTTTGAAAAGTGCCGATCGGCACTATTGAAGTGCCAGTTGGCACTCTTGATTACTTTGCCCAGTTTCATCCTCTTGCACATTTTGGAATCTTTTTTGGACGTTTTGCTGAGTTGAGATTTGTATTTGGACGTATTTTGGACTTGTATTCCTAATAAAATCCATCTTAACTTGATAATTAAATATTTAAAAATAATTATCTCGAAGATAATTATCCTAAAAACTTAATTACCAGTCCCATTTTAACATTATTAGATTATTCCTTTTATTCTTATGCTACCAAACTTATTTTAATTAAAATAAACTACCAATCACAAAAATTCATTTAATTAATTTTAATTGTCGACCAATCAAAATTAATTTCAATTAATTATGTGTGATCAGTTTCACCCAAATGAATGCACGCAGACCTTGTAAACTTGATCTTGTGATATATTTCAATCCGACAGTTCAATTTGGAAATCGAGCACATTGTCATGATCGTTAAAATCTCAAAATCATTTTTATGATATGTGATGAATGATGTGATACATGAAATGCAACCATGATTTTTGGGTACTCAGAATGATTATTTTGGTCATCTTCAAAGGTTAAATTATGGGTGCAAAATTGAGTGTCTATAGTGTTAATAAAATAAAATAATAATATTAATAATAATATTTATAAGATGTTATTATTTTAATTTTGATCGATGTTGGGGGCTTTTTTTTTTCCTGTTGCCCACATGATATTTGGGAAGTCAAGACCAAGACTTAACTTTGGGCTTGGAATATGGCCCAAAGGCTATCAGTGAAGTGTGAAAGACCCTGCTCAAGGTCTGGGTTGCATCCAACAAAGATTATAATAAGGCCCCAAAAATGCATCCTGCAAAGATAAGCTAGCAAAAAAGATGGTCCACCACAATAAGTTCTTAAATAATAGTCTAGCAGTAAATAAGAAAAATGTCTAGCGGTAGATGTTTGAAAACTAAATAAATAAATGTATTTGCACAACAAGAAATTATGCATTTCTTCCATAGTCGATTAATATAAAAGTGGGTCCATTATAACAAGTACATAAAAGGAAAATGGTCCAGTAGTGAATATGATAAATCTCTAGCGATAGAGGTCTGACAAATTAATAACTGTGTTTACAAGATCAAAAATCATATAATTTCTTCATTATTATAAAGTCAACATGAGAGAAAACTTCTGTAGTATTCAAGACATTATGGCCTTCATTATAACAGCAATAAACAAGGATTAAAGGCTTCATAATTACAAGTAAAAGAGGAAAAAAAGAGGATGGAAGGGAGAGAAAGAGTGCCCATCTAGTGTAGCAAATGTTTAAACAAGATCTCTATGTGCCATATTATGCCTATAATGATAAATATATGTGTAAGAGTAAGTGGTAGGAGTGATTTTATGGAAAGTATAAGTGAATAGATGGAAGTATGAAAGAGAGATGAAGTGGTGTTTAGCCATTTTCGGGTATGGTGTAAAGAAGGGCTATTTATGACTAGTGTAAGGTGCTGAGATTTTATGAAAAGATGGAATGTGATGTTTATGGGTAGGTGTATCTGATCATTTATGGACTAAATGCTAGTTTCTAAACTAAGGGACAGACATATGGACTCAAAATAGCATGATGACTGTAGAATTTTATGATAAGATTGTTGTTCTTGATGAGTTGATGGTAGTTCTTTTTATAGTGAAGCTTAAGGGATTGATTAGCAAAATTAGAAAGGACCAGGTCTGATAGTAGCAAAATTGTAGAATATCTCTTTTGAGATTTGGCCCAAAAATGGTGAGACTTGCTTTTTGGGTGTTTTGCTTCTTTGGGTAATGCAGTTGGAGGCTGAGATACTCCTAATCCAAGCATTAAATGCTGAGATTTGGAGATTAATTTGTCCAATAGGATTAGAGCAAATATGAGGACTAGAGATCTTGCTTGCTGCCACTAGGATCAGAGCTCAAGAGGGTTGGTTGATACCCCAAGCTAGGTGTCAACCATTGATGCCTCTGCTGGAAGCTTTTGCTGGACACCCTATTATGCCCTCCAACCACTTTTTCCTAATTACATACATTTTTAGTAATAAAATAAACTATTTAGTTGAGAATTTCATAAGCTTGGAAGTCTTAGTTATGGCTTCCTTGAGTTGTGGCCAAAACTTGGGGAAGAAGGGTATTTATTGCCCATTAGTTAGCTTTTAGGTGTCAGCCCAGCCTCTGGTACTGTTTATGTCAGAGTTGACAGTGGCAAAGAGGTTGATGGGATAAGTGGTTAGCTCCTAATTTGGTTTGGGAGCTTGGTTGCTTCTTGAGATGCTCTCCAGCGGAAGGTGAACTAAAAGGAATTCTCCAACTAGGTCAGTTTACACATATGAGCTGTTTTGGCTGATATTTCATGTTGGGCTTGGCCATGAGGGCTGAGTATTTTTGTGGGCCTCTGACTTGGTAGTTCTCTCCACTTGAGTCTATCCTTTTGCTTTCTCTTTGTGAGCCCTACAAAATGGACAAAGTTACCATATATTGTCATGAATTTTTATTCCACATGGGCTTTAGTTATTAGTAAAAATGAAATGTATTCATGAGCTTTAATAAATATTTATGATAGGTTTTCGGTATTAATTTCCATGAGTTTTAAATAACAATTTGAATGGTTTCTCATAATTTTTGCCATGGATTATTTTGTAAATGATATTTTCTTTGGGGCTTTTAAATAATGACCTCCAATATTTCTTAAGAATAATATTTACCACGAGTTTTAAATAGAGGCAATATCCATGAGTTTTAAATAAAATATGGTAACAACCACCATAGTGGAATAATGTAATAATCTCATGGGTTTTTCTATAGATAATCATAATAAGGTGAATAATTATCATGAGTTTTGGAAATAGATATTAAGAATGTATAAGATAAATAGGAACCATGGGTTCTTATATAAATTCCATGGGTTTATAATATGGTATAAATAAACAAATGTCATGGGTTTAAGATAATCATAACTTTCCATGGGCTTTTGTAAGATGATTGCCATTGGTTGAGAATAGATAATTGCCTTTGTGTTAGAACTTCTTTCCCTCTTTCTTGTGTGTGCGTATGTTTGTTTCTCAAAAAAAAAAAAAGAGAGAATAGATAATTGCCATAAATTCCATGAGCTTGTAATATTATAGTAATAGGTTTAAGAATTTAAAGTATTGTTCATTATTGGACTTTTAAGTGAAATAATTATGATATAATATTTTGCCAATTATTAATAACCTTGGGCTTTTGATAAAATAGTGCCAAGTAGTTAGCTTGGGTTTTTAATAGTGCCAACGTAAATTTGGTTTTTGATATTGCCAAAGAGAATTGGGCTTTTATATTGTCTATGAGAATTGGGCTTTTGATGTTGCTAATGAAAATGTGGCTTTTGATATTGCCAATGAGAATGTGGTTTTTGATATTGCCAATGAGAATTGGGCTTTAATATTGCTAATGAGAATTGAGTTTTAAATATTGCCAATGAGAATTGAGCGCCAATGAGAATTGGGCTTTCGATAAATAAATTGCCATGGGTTTAAACCATGGGCTTTGCTTATGGGATTTGAATTCCATTAATAAAATTGTCATGGGTTTAAAACATGGGTTTTGATTATAAATTTGAATTCTATTGATAAAATTGTTTTGTTATGGACTTGAATCGTGGGCTTTTTAATATTGCCAAGTATAAGTATTCTTGAGTTTTAAATAGAATGAGATGTGTGTATTGGGCTTATAGGGCCAGTTTTTGGCTTAATTAGATAATAATAATAAAATTTGATAAGATATGAGTTTTTTGGGCTTTTTGTGATAGTTTATATCATAACCCAATTTAGATAATAAGATATAAAATATTTTTGGTTAACATAATAATAGGGCAAAAAATATTTGTGAAAACCCAATAAGTTATTAGTGGCGTTTGAAAATAAATAGGTGGTACTTAAATAAAATTAAGTGTAAAAAAATGTGCCCTAACAATCGATAATAAGATTTTTTTTTTTTTTTTTAATAATTGTAAGAAAATGATTTCTTATATTATGCAATAGGGTATGAGAGTAATTGTACATAAACTACCTTTTCTATCCCCTCATTTTTCTTCTCAACCAAACAATTGAGATTTCCATCCTTTCACTTTTTCACTCCTTCAATCAAACACAAATGAGGAAAACTAAAATCTTTTATATTTTCCTACTCTTCTATCCTCCCACTTTTCCATCTTTGCAACCAAACGAATCCTTAATTAAGGTCATTTTCAGTGAAGATCAACTCAATTAATTCTTCGTCACTGCCATTGTTGACAGTGGTTCAGTTTTCCTCTCTGTCCTTGCTTTCTCATTTCACTCTCTCTTTCTTGTAATTGAATCTGAGATGGGTTTGTTGTATTTTTTTTTTTTTTTGGGTTTTCGACAAATTTAAAAAAAAAATTCATAAAAGTGGTAGAGACAAGTTGGTGTGATTTGTTGTTGGTTTATTTATGATTTGTTTTCTATAAGTTGAGAAAACATTTTTTGGGGTTTTATAAGGATTTATTTTTATATTTTTGGGTTTGTGAAAGTAGATTTTTTGGGCACAAGATGAGATTTTCTCAATTGGTGATGGATTGAGTATTTTTGTGGATCTGGGTTCAATACAAAAAATAGGATCTATCGCTGAGTTTAAAACTGCAGCTGAAAACACTAAAATGACTTCTAAAGGCTCATATGGTTTGTTGTGGCAACTCAAACCATCACAAGAAAAGTGTCGCATGAGTAGGTTATTGCAAGGCTAATGAAAATTGCCACAATAGAACATACAACACGTACAAGGTCGCGAGAAAGTATACCATGTTTCGGTAATACCAACTCAACATTTGTTTTGGTATTTCTTACCCAACAAATGAATGACATCTGTTTCAAAAAATCACATCAGACTACTCTAATAAATGATTAATTTATCTTCCCGATAGTATAGAAGATTGTGATTAATTTATTGGAGTAGTCTGATGTAATTTTTTAAAACAAGTGTTACTCATTTATTGAGTAAAAAATACCAAAATATGTGCTGAATTGAATTACCAAAACATAATATACTTTCTCCAAGTTCGCACCATGTTCCCCTAATTAATGATTTGAGGGCGACTGCATTTATGCATTGTATAAATGTAATAAGAGGGAAAAATATAATGCATTAATCGTTTAAATAAATATAATATACTTTTTTTTTTAAAATATTCTAGGGAGCCATCTCTCTCTTTTTCTTTATTTTATTTTAAGTATAGGGGCTAATCAGGTCTTTCCACCCTCCCTCTGGCAGTTATACCTATATATATATATATATATATATAGTTACTATTAATTCTTGATTTGAAAGTACAAGGAAGAAAAAAATCAAACAGAGTACTCTCTTTAATTAATACTCCCTCCGTCCCATTTTTTTTGTCCTGTTTGAAAAGTCAAACTTTTTAAGGGAACATCATTTATTATCTTGTCTATCTATAAAAAATGTATAAGTTTCCAAAACTACCCTTAAAAAAAATTATCGAAAAATTGAATTAATAAATTAATAGGGGTATAATAGGAACATTAACAAATTAATGACTTTTATTTTTAGAAACATGACAATATTTTGGGACATCTCAAAATGGAATAGAAGACAAAAAAAATGAGACGGAGGGAGTATTATTTGTCTTATTTAATGTAAACACCACTATCTTCAAACAACAACCCCATCAACCCCCTCTTTGGCCTCTTGTCTATTGTCTGAATGTCTCCTGCCCTACATATTTATAGAAAAAAAAAATGTAGGGACAAAGCTTTAATTGAAGGAGTAATATCTACTCCTAGAGAGTAGCTCTTACCTTCCCTTGAGATTTAGGATGTGTGTCTCACAAGCAGCGCATGTGTGTGGCTTACAAGCCGCCAATGTGTAACACAGAAAGAGATATTTTGTTTAAATCGTTTTTTTTTGTGATTGAAAAAGATATTTAACAACGTTTAAAATATTTTTCAGACCTTTATATACTAAAATTTGACTTCTCTCAATTTTTTTTTGTCGTATTCATAATATCACAATTTATTCTCACTTTAAATCTCAAGCTTTTTTCTTGATCCGGTTATGAACAGAGAGATAAGAAAACAGAGACACTTAAAACTGTGAAAGAAAAAGAACTTGACATGGTGAACTTTGTGGCTGCACTGAGGCCCATGGTGCGTTGGCTAATGAAGATTGCAGGTGTGCAACCCTGGACAGTGGAGATCGAACCAGGCACGGTCATGAACTTCTGGGTCCCCCTAGAGACCCTGAAGAAGAAACCCAGTAAAAAGGGTGACAAGCCCGCGGTGGTCCTGGTCCAAGGCTTCTTCTCTGACGGCATAATGACTTGGCTGTTCCAGGCCTTTGCTCTATCCAAACAATACTCAGTTTATATACCGGACCTCCTCTTCTTCGGTGGCTCTATCACCGACAAAACCGACAGGTCACCGAGTTTCCAAGCGGAGTGTTTGGTTGCGGGGTTAAGGAAGCTCGGGGTGGAGAGGTGCACTGTGGTTGGGTTTAGCTATGGTGGGATTGTAGCGTTCAAAATGGCTGAGCTGCATGCAGACTTGGTTGAGGCCGTGGTGGTGTCCGGTTCGGTCATTGAGCTGACTGACTCCACCAATGAAACAATACTGCAAAACCTTGGGTATTCTTCTGTTTCGGAGATGTTGTTGCCTACTTCTGCTAAGGCTTTGAAAAGGATTATCTCTCTTGCTTCACACAAAAGGCTGTGGTTGCCGGATCGCTTTTACAAAGACTTCCTTGAGGTTTGCTTGCACCCTTACTGTTAGTAAAATATCTGTTTAATTAAAGCTAAGATCGAGCTAGGCTATAATCTTTGGTAGAGAGGAAAAAAAAAAATAAAGTATAGAATTTTTGTAGGGGAATTTACTTCCAAAGTTCGAAAAATAATAGTTCGTGTGGCAAGTTTTTGCAGGTTGTAAGTGATAGGTTTAATCCAATATCAACTTATAACCTATAGTTTGTTGTGAACGTAGCATATTTTTTTTTATGAAAAATGCTATATTCATAACATTTTTAAAATATTTTTATAATAAATTCAATGTGACAAGTTGTTACGGGTCGTTATTGGTGAGGTAGAAAAGTAATTTCAGTGATAGATTTAAATTAGAACTAATAACAATTAACCATTATGATTTGTTGTGAAAATATTATGGACGTAACACCTTTTTATATTTATATATTTATAAAAGTTCAATTTGATACTATGTGTGACTAACAGATTTTTCTAATTTAAACCACTTTAATTAGGTATTTTGTAAGTCAAAATCTCATTTACTTTTTAGATGATTTTGGGCAAGTGAGGACATGGTGTAATCTTAATCTTGGTTTTTGTCACTGTTTAATGCTTGTGTTTTTTGTTAGAGCATCCACAGTAATAGAACTAGAAATTTAGTTATTTGGCACCACAAAAAGTTATTTTATTTATTTTACCTACACATATGCTGTAGCAGTGAATCTATTTTAGTTTTCAACACAATAAAATAATATAAATATCACAATAAAATAAAATATCTACTACAACAAAATAATATATATTATAAATATTACAGCCACACACACAACCATAGTATGAACACAAATAAAATAATATATTTTTTTTTTACCTTTGAGCTACCGTGCACATCTATCTTTAGATGTGCACGGTAGCAATAAAGCTAAAAAAGATACCTTTAGCTCCATTACTGTATGGTTGATTTTTGTGTTTTGGTGGACCTAAAATAGCTATATAGTTATTTAGCTCCACTGTTACAAGTGCTCTTAGATGGTAACTTAATAAAAGATTTTAAGTTTGATTGGGTAAAACTCGAACTTGTCGGACCAGACCTATTACCACGTCTAGTAATTGCACACAATCGCTCTCAAAAGTGCCTTGGTGCCCAAACTTAATTTGCATCTAATAAAATTAAACAGTCCTATGTAATTCAGTTAGTAAAAATGTAAAATAGCTAGTCACTTCCAATGCAATATAATAATCTAAGCATTATATGCTCTAAATGCTGAAAGCTGATCTTTCAATAACACATTTTAATTGACATTAGCATTATTCATAATAATCCCTGTGGCCGGTACTAACTGGTTTCTTAGAGCAAATTATAGGTGATGTACCCCAACAGGAAGGAAAGAGGTGAACTCCTAGAAGCTTTTGTCATCAGCAACAAGGATTTCACGGTTCCTAATTTCCCACAGGTAATCCACATTCCGTTGTATCTTGCAAAGTTTATTTATGTACTGATATTCTGTCAATTTCTTTCTCAGAAAAATGATGGCCTTGTGGCATTTTTTTTTTTTTTTTTTTTGCAGATGATACATCTCTTATGGGGTGAGAATGATCGGCTTTTGAAGCTAGAAATTGCCCAAAACTTGAAAGGGTAGGTCTGATAACTCCTGTCCAATGGGCCAAGAGGAACCAACTTGGACCATTTAAATAGCAGGCCTTTCGGTGCATCTTTTAATTACCCCAAATAATAGGTCAATTTATGGGGTGAGAATGATACATCTCTTATGGGGTGATACATCTCTTATAGGGTGAGAATGATCGGCTTTTGAAGCTAGAAATTGCCCAAAACTTGAAAGGGTAGGTCTGATAACTCCTGTCCAATGGGCCAAGAGGAACCAACTTGGACCATTTAAATAGCAGGCCTTTTGGTGCATCTTTTAATTACCCCAAATAATAGGTCAATTTACATAAGCTATGGACCCTATTGTGACCACCATATATAATAGAAGTACTAATTTATAGTCTTAAAGTTGAGCATACTAAAAAAAGGTTGAGCATACTAAAATGATTTTAAATATTGTGATTACAGGCAACTAGGAGAAAATGCGTCATTCAAAGGGATAAATAAGGCCGGTCACTTAGTTCATCTTGAACGTCCCTGTGTTTACAGCAGGTGTCTGAAGCAGTTCCTTGCCTCCTTGCACGAAGATAAAGCTCAGAAATGACGTACTTACATTATTTGTACTCTAGATCTATGCCCTGCTTAGTGTTGAGTTCAATGAAGAATAATATAATTTAACATCTAAATATGTGAGGCTGAGATTGTTTCGTTAGGATCTTTAGTATTGGCAAATTCCTTGACATATTTGAATGTAATTTGGGTCATAAACCTTCATTGGATTCATATGGTCTAACCTTTGTCTTGTGATGTGATAATTTCAGGTCTTTGACGTTGCTCATTTTCTTAGTTATATTTGATCTTTGGTATCATTTAAAAAAAAAAAAAAAATTATGGTAGGCCTGAAGAGAGTGAAGTGATTATTATCATTTGGGTGAAGGCAAAGAATTATTTGCCTTTTGTCTCAGTGTTTTTTTGTTGTTGTAAATAATCTAACCTTTTAACTTTTTTTTAAAATAAGCTAACTTTTAACTTTTATGTTACATATTTAACATAAAAGTGATTGAATGCTATATATTTCTTTTATAAACACTATATAAATAAGCTAAGAACATTACTAGATATCCAAATGGACATAAGGTGTCCTTGTAACCTATTACTAACTAGTGTATAATCTGTGTATATGTACAGGTACATTTTAAAACAATCACAATTACACACCTATATAAGTTCAAATTAATCCTGGTGTTCGAGGTAGAACTAACGCATTTTTTTAAGTCATGAATGCCTAAAATATGTAATAGTTTTTCATATTATATATATATATATATATATAATCTAATTTGATTTGGGCTCTTCGATTTTTGCACTCAATAATTCACTTATCACAAAAATTAAAAAATTAGATAGAACACATGACGCAAAATTGATCTCTAATTTAGAATCTAATTGAATTTAGACTCTTTGATTTTTGCACATAATAATTTACTTGACACAAAAATTTAAAAATTAGATCAGACACGTGATGCAAAATTAGACTCCAATTTAGAATCTAATTAGGAAAGTTTTAACATAATTAATTTTAAGCGAAATATAAAAAACTGTCAGAAAAATTAATTGTTTTGTCATTTTCTCATAAAATGTTTCTAAAAATAGTTTCTAAACTAATGCCCTTAGGACGTTTATTAACATTTTCCTATATATATATATATATATATTAAGAAGATCCAGAAAGTTAGTCATGATTTTAGAAAATGTCAAAAATACCCTTACTCTAATTAGATAATCTTTATTCTTAAAAAATAAAAAATAGGGTTAAAATTGTAATTCAATTTTTTTTAAAAAAAAACTACTAGATAAGCTTTTTTTTTTTTCCTAAAAATTAGCACACTCTCTATTTGAATATATCTCACGCATGTTTAATACATTTTTTCTTAAAAAATAGCACACACTAAACCTAGCAATTTATTTATTTTCATATCCTAAATTTTAATTTCTTAAAAATTCATTCATATGTAATCTCACTAACAATAAATAAATTCAATTTGAAGATTACATTAAATTCAAAATAACAATAAAAAAGAGTCTCATTGCACGTGCGGAGCATATGTGATAAGGCTAGATAAGCTTTTTTTTTCCTAAAAATTAGCACACTCTCTATTTGAATATATCTCACGCACATTTACTACTAGATAAGCTTTTTTCCCCTAAAAATTAGCACACTCTCTATTTGAATATATCTTACGCACATTTAATACATTTTTTCTTAAAAAATAGCACACACTAAACCTAGCAATTTATTTATTTTCAAATCCTAAATTTTAATTTTTTAAAAATTCATTCATATGTAATCTCACTAACAATAAATAAATTTAATTTGAAGATTACATTAAACTCAAAATAATAATAAAAAAGCCTCATTACACGTGCGGAGCATGTGTGATAAGGCTAGTCTATACTACTATTTAAAGAGTTTTTCCTGTTTGGACCAGATTTTTGTTTGGTTCCAAAATACTCCTACAGCTTATGTTTAAGTAGAGGCAAAACTTGGTAAAAATGTTTTTTTAACTTCCACGTAAAATACTATCTACAAAATAGAACCACACTCTCAGTACAATCACGTTAATTTTCAAACTCAAATTGTTCTTTTTCAGTTCTTCAATTCTTTCATTCTGTGTTAATCTTCTTTTCACCATTACCATCATTGTTAAGAAACTCCTCTCCCCCACATCTTTGCTTCATTTTTCACTACAAACAACAACAAAAACAGCAGATAGATTTGAGATAAGCTCTTTTTCTGATCAAATCTCAGCCCTCTCTCTCTCTCTCTCTCTCTCTCTCCTCTTTTTATTTCTACATTTCTCACTTCAATTTCTCTCTCTATTTGGCCATGTTTTGCTTATTGTTATTTCAAGACTTATTGAATATTTTCTAGTCTATTGTTTTACAGGCCTTCACAAGATGCTATTAAAAGATGTTTCATTTTTTTATGACTCTTCATTGATGTGTAGGCTTTGAGGTCAGTACTATTCGGCTTCATTCTTCTCTACATTATTTTCTGCTCTACTATTTTACATTATCTACTGACATTAACGTTTTTTATGTTGGTTTTGCTAAGAAGAATTATCATACTTACATTAATGTCATCATTGTAACGGTGATGAAAAATATTACTTGAATCCATTTTTTATAATGGTGATCAAAAATATTAAAATATTGATGGGTATTTGTAATTTTTTACGTTGGTTTTGCTAAAGAAGAATTATCATACCGACATTAACGAGATCATTGTAATGGTGATGAAAAATATTACTTGAAATCCATTTTTTATAATGGTGATGAAAAATATTAAAATACTAATGGGCCTTTGTAGTTTTTTACGTTAGTTTTACGGGTTGTACTGTGTTGTTTGTATATTGAAAAATATTAAAATGCTGATGGGTCTTTGTAATTTTTTATGTTGGTTTTGCTAAAGAAGAATTATCATACCGACATTAACGAGATCATTGTAATGGTGATGAAAAATATTACTTGAAATCCATTTTTTATTATGGTGATCAAAAATATTAAAATACTGATGGGTATTTGTAATTTTTTATGTTGGTTTTGCTAAAGAAGAATTATCATACTGACATTAACGTGATCATTGTAATGGTGATGAAAAATATTACTTGAAATCCATTTTTTATAATGGTGATGAAAAATATTAAAATACTAATGGGCCTTTGTAGTTTTTTACGTTAGTTTTACGGGTTGTACTGTGTTGTTTGTATAATGAAAAATATTAAAATGCTGATGGGTCTTTGTAATTTTTTATGTTGGTTTTCCATGTTGTACTTTCTTGTTTGTGATAGGCCAAGAATATATTGACCCCTTGTGATGAATTAACCAATTAATTATCCAAGTTAATTAATTAATTCGATTAACATGCAAAAAGTGTGGTAGCACAAACAAATCACCAACCAAGTTAATATGCAGCAGAAAATAAAATTGACACGGTGATTTGTTTATGAATGGGGAAAACCTACATGACAAAAACTCTACCGGATGATTTTAAAGTTACCACTCCCGAGAATCCACTATTATCATAACAAGCGGTTATGAGTAAAAGAATCCCAATACTTTATACCAACCTACAGTTGAACCTTTACCCTAATACCCAATTGGACTTGTTCTGTAGTGACAGTCTCTCATTTCAATGCACGGCTCCCAGTACATGACTAACCAATCGATGCACGAATCCAAGTACGTGACTAATCACCAACTTGAGAAGGATGTTGGCTGCAAAGTTCTTCAGTTCATCAACACAATGAAGATCACAAAACTCCTTGGTTACAAAACCCTACGACGTACAAACGCAGCAGCTTCTTGAAGAGAAAGATGAACTAGGGTATATGTTTTCGGTTCACAATATACTTGTGAAAAACTTTTGCATTAAGTTACAACAGCTGTGACAACCTTTAAAACAATCCTTATATATGTTTAGAGTTATGAGAAAAGAAAGCCCAAACATGAATACACAGATTGGAGTAAAATCAGATCTGGAAAATTGATTTTCTTAAATCTCAATAGATAGGTTATCTGTCAAGAGCTGTCGAGCATCGGGCTGAAACAGTTTTTTAAACCTCGATAGATACTAGTTGTCGAGTTTTAAAAATTAGCACTTCTTCACTTGAATCTTGGATAGATTTGCATGGCTTTAACACTTGAATTTGAAACCTTATTCCTTAAAGTATTAAACATCCTAGATCTACCTAATTACAAGTAAAGTGCGTTTTGTCAAATGATTAGCCAATTCTACAATGACATATGTTCCTAACATGATTCACATATGTCCTAATAATCTCCCCATTTGGCAATCCGTAACAAAACCACAACAAACAAATGAACATATGAGAGAAGTAATAAATCACTTAACTCATACTTACTTGTTGAATATAATAAAATCTATCCTAATACAAATTCTTGAAAAACTTTGCAAGAAGAGAGTTTATGGAAAGAAGACTTTGACAACCTGTATTTCTAAAACACTTTAAAGCAAACTCATCACGACATCTTAGTGTGAAACAGAAATGAAATATTACATACAAGATATAAGAAGCATGTGCATAAAGAGAGAAAAGAAATAACACATGAAGAGATAGGTAAAAGACTGTAATAACAACCTCATCATATATATATATATATATATATAATAATATCATAAGTACAAGGTTTGCTATCACAAAGTAAGAAAAATGTATCTATAAAAGAAGAAAAGAAAAAAAAAAAAAATACATAAGTCCTCACTACATCCCTAAAAAAAAAAAAAAACACTCCCCCTAACAAGAATATCTCCTATACTAATATCTCTTATACTAACTCTCCCCCTAAATAAATGACTACTCTCATACCCAAAACTACTTCCTCTTTTTGTCACGAATGACAAAGGGAAAGTCATTGAGAAGCAGTCATCTCATCATCGCTAGAAGGCTCATCTCCATCAAAAGAACCACCAGAGTCACCACCATCGTCCTCTTCCTTAAAAGCCTCAGCAAAAGGAGAGGGAGACTCCACGAAGCCACCAAGGCGAGTCTGTCGTCTAGCAATACGACCCATACGGGTGTTTACTTGATACAACTCAGTGGTGAGTATATCAAGGCGAGCATCCATGCACTCAAGCTGCGCCATGACCGCCTCGAGGATCACACCACTTGCAGAAGTAGAAGGAGGAGTAGATGAGGATGGAACGGAAGAAGCAGAAGGAGTTGCCGTCTCGGTCTGTGGCCGCTTCGGTCGAAGCTGGGCCTCATTCCGTCTAACGGTAGCGGCGTCTATAGCACACATAACTGTAAAATGAGGAGACTCGGTATAGGAGACAGAAAAATGGCGAAGAAGCCTCATGATAGCCGAATGAAAGATGAGCTTATCACAAGTCGTCGTATCCTTATAGACATCTATAAGGGAGAGTATGATATGAGAGGAAAAATCAATAGTAAGTCCCTTAAGTAGGGATAACAAAAATCGAGAACGAGGCTTAATAATAAAGTTATAGTGAGACAAGGGATAAAGAGCAAATTTCATCACTATATTCAGGAACCTCGAAAAGGGTGTTTTAAAGGCCACCCAAAGAAGATGCTGTCCCATAGAATCGAGACATAAGTTTGTCTTTAGACATAGTCTTAAAACGATCGCAGCGGGGGTAGTCAGGATGCGCTACCCTAGGAACATGTAGCACCTTGGATACAATATCCAGAGTGACTACAAAGTGCGTACCTCGAACGCGAATGATAAAAGAGGTACAGAATAATCAAATCCGTGCATGTTGGAGTAAAACTCTTGTATGATCACGGAGGGACAAGTGATCGAGAATTCCACACAGTGACTCCCAACCCCTACTATAGATGACAGTGGGAAGATCAGTATCGAAAAAGTCTGATAGAACAACGTGGCATTCCGAATGAATGCCTAGTCAAGAAAAGTTCTTCGAGAAGTCTGACTTGGCCTTCTCATCACAGAACTGAACATGTGACGGAGTAGAATCAGAAGAGGATGCCCTAGAATGAAGAGGGTTTTGGGACGGAGTAGATTTACTCTTAGCTGCCATAAAGCAAGCTAACGTGTAGAAAGAGAGAGAGAAAGACAAATAGAAAAGTACTAACATAGATCAATATGAGAATATGAAAAGTTGAAGGTACGTATGCATAAAAAATGCATGAGCCTGTGATATGCAATAGTAAAAACATCATGGGCTCAGCCCAATCCAATCCTACCAACACACATGAATTCAACATATATAACACACATCTATAATGCATGAAACATTGTTAAAATGCAAATGTGATGCAATGCATGAACATTTAGGATCATTTAAACAAAACCCATCCCAAAAATTTTGCAAAAACCTCTTTAATTTCGAAAAAAAAACAAAACTTTTCAAAAACCCCAAAAGTTAGGTCAAAAAGATATGAAATGCATGATAAATGAAAGAATAAGAGACATACTAGAGGAAGAAAATGCTTTTGAGACCGAAGATCACTCGGGGAAAAGGTTTGGAGTGAGAGAAAAGTGTTTCGGAAGGTGAAGAGTTAGAAAGAATTGAGAGAGATCGAGAAAAATGAAATAGAAATCGTGCTGAAGCTATATATAGAAATCCACGATTCTCGACAGATTGAGAGATATCGAGAGGTGTTAAGCTTTAAAGTTTGATAGATACAGCTATTGAGGAGCTATCGAGAGGTGTCCACAGCAAAAGGGGCTCAGTGGATCAAGAACCTATCTAGTAGCTATCGAGGAGACAGGAACTTTCTCGATGGATCGAAAAGCTGTCGAGAAGCTATTGAGACAAATTCTCAAAAAGCTCGATGAAAATGCGATTGCAGCTGTCGAAAAAAGAAGCTAAAGAGCTCGATAGATAGCCTAGTTGTCGAGAAGTGTCCAGCAGCTGTCGAGATTACTTAAAAATAGTTTTTCAAGAAGAGAAAAGCACATAAATGAATGCAATCAAGCATACTACACAACCAAGGATCCAAACAACATTTTGAGCACTCAAAAACATCTCTCAACACAAAAAGAAATGTTCAGCTTATAGATCCAAAACACACACACACACACACATACACACAACAAGTCTAACCAATTTTATATTTCAAAAACAAGTCAAGACAGTTTAGTGAGCATACATTAATACATGTATTTCTTGTGATGACCAAATCACAATGTACTTGCACATGTATCAAAAGTAGGAAAGAATATTGTGTGTTGTGTGTGAAAAACATTGCAAGATTGCATAAGTGTCTATATGTTATGATAATTTGAGATATGAGAAAATCACTTTAACTCACACACAATCATAACTGCTTGATAGGAACTATCACCTTCGAGGAACATCCTATAACTCTCTTATAAGACACGCTTGCAATCATATATAAAGCATTTTGATTCTTTTTACTTTTTATTTTTCTTTGCATATTTTCTTTTAAGCAAACTATGCATGGACATATGAGAAATAGAAAAGAAATACCTAATGATGTTAAGTTTTTGACATTACACTTTTGTTATGCCGAAGCATACAGATGTCATTTCATGATTGGCGGGTAACAGTGGTGAGATGGTTATTTATGCCTTTCTTTTAGGATTTTCTAGTCCTTCTCGTCAAAAAAAGTGATAGGAGTGTTAAGTACAAGAGATTATTTAATCTTACTCATCACAAACACGAGCCACAAAGTTCACTTGCTTAGTTGTGCATCGAGATGCTCATCTAAGTTACAAAAGATATAAAGTTTAGAAAATTTTGTTTCAATGGTCATCCAAGGTACATAAGTACCAATGTACACATACACACACTGTTATTATATTTTTTTAACTTTTCATTTTTTTTTTTTAGGAAAAAAAACAAAATAGAACAAAACTGAAAATAAACAACAAAAATATGTTAAACAAAGCAAAAAATAAACTAGACTGACTTAAAACAAGAAAGCAAAATACACAAGTAATGCATACTAAAAAACAAGAAAACGGAAAGAGAGAAAAAGTTACTAAATTACTTGAAGCCTTTTTCCTTCCACACCTTGGAAGAACATTTTCGTTTAGCAAACCCTTGATCCGGTGGTGAGGGAGAAGAATTAAAACTGTTCAAGTTTGAAAGGAACATGAGGGCTTTGAGTAGATCTCCAAGATAAGCAAAAGAGGATGGAAACTGATTATGGTTTCCCGATGAGATCGTACTGTTACTCTGTTGAGTGGCTAACCACTTATAGCAATTAGGTCAAGTATGTCTAGTCGCTCCACAGTGATGACAGAGATGCTGCTTCTTCTGTTTAGGCTTTTGAGTGTTTCCCTTCTTAGCCCTAGGGTTTTTAGTCTCTTTCTTATTAAGTTTAGGGGGTGCTCCTAAGATATATTTACCATTGTCTATGTTCTTACTAGTTTTGACATTATTGCTATCAGATTCAACATTATTAGTAGGAGAAATAAAAACAGTAGTACTAGTAGTAGCAATACTAGGAGAAAAGAAATCATACCCTAAACCGGTTCGATTGGAAGCAAATTTCTGAAGGCTTAGCATCTCGTCAAGCTTTGCACTTGAAGTCCTTTCCAACTGAGCTCTGACTTGGAACAGCTTTGCCTTAAGTTTCTTAGTCTTCTCAGCCAAGAAATTGTTCTCAAATCGCAGTGCTCCAATAGTCTGATTGGCTTCATCAAATTTCGTGGAAAGCTCTTCTCGATCACGTTCCGCATCACTCAGCTTCTTAGTAGTCAGCCTACATAGTTTCTCATGCTTCTCAAAAACTTTATACAACTTTCCATAGGCTGTATGGATATCATCTTGATCGTCCATTTTTTCGAACTTAGAATCCACAAAGTCCTCTTCATCATCCACATCTTTAACAATCCCCCCAATAGGATTTACAGTAGCAGTGAAGGCATTTAGGATTCCATCATCCTCATTGTCCGAATCATCCTCAAGCTCGGTGTTGCTCAATGTAGCAGCAAGTGCCTTGCTTTTCCCAATGGTCTTGAGATACGTAGGGCACTCCTGTTTCATATGACCGAAACCTTGACACCCAAAACACTTTGATCCTGAGAGAACAGTGTATTGACCGCTATCCTTAGCATCCTTCTTTCCTTTGTCTTAGTTCTTGAACTGAGACGAATTGGATTGCTTGCGGTCTTTATTAAATCCTGTTGGGAAATTTAAACCCCGGTTGATAGAATTAACAAGTTTTAAATCCAAGTTGTTAATTGAATTTATTATTAATAAAACTTGTTAAAACAAATAAACATCAATATCATGTCAAAAATGAATGCAGTGGAAAAGTAAATAAGACAAGATATGATGACCTAGGAAAACCAATGAAACCAACCAGTTTCACAGTAAAAAACCTGGGGGGAAACCTTCCCGAAAAGCAATTCACTATAGAAAAGAGAAGTTTCAGATCTAGTACAAAACCTTTGTCCCTAGACTCTACAATCCCCGTAGATGAACTCACAGCAGAAACCTTCTACCGCTTCAGAACCTCTGAACTTTTCAATATATGAACGCCACCCTTTGATGCATGAATCCCAAGTACGTGACTAATTGTGCGGATCCCAATACGCGACTTCAATCACCAACTAGAAGAAGATGTTGGCTGCAAAGTTCTTCACTTCATCAAGAATGAAGATCAAGAAGCACTTGGTTACAAAACCCTAAGGCGCAAAAACGCAATAGCTTCTTTCAAAGAGAATAACCTTTAGCATATGTTCTCCTTGTATTCTATTATTCTCTTATGTGACGGCCTCTAAAATAAGTCTTATATAGGTCTAAGGTTATGAGAAAAGAAACCCTACACAAATACAAAAGCCTGGCCCAAAAATCAGATCTGAAAATCTGAATTCCCGTGACCTCGATAGATACCTCGATCGATCGGGAGGTGTCAAGATTTAAATCTCGATAGATAGCAGGTGTTGAGGAGGTGTCGAGAAGTTGTCGAGGAGACAGAAGCTTTCTCGATCGATCCACCAAGTGTCGGGCAGCTGTCGAGCTATCTGTCCGCAGGTGTCCAGCTATTTGTCCAGCTTTAATGAACACCTTTTCTTCACTTATTTCTTGGTCCAATCTTTATGGCATTAATACTAGACTTGAACAACATGTTCCTTGAAGTATTAAACATATCCTAGATCTACCAAATTACAAGTAAAGTGCGTTTTGTCAAAGGATTAGCCAACTACATAAAATATGTCCTTAACAATCTCCCCCTTTGACAATCCGTGACAAAACCACAATAAACAAATGAACATATGAGAGAAGTCATAAATCACTCAACTCATACTCACTTGTTGAATACAATAAAATCTATCCTAACACAAATTCTTGAAAAACTTTGCAAGAAGAGAGTTTATGGCAAGTAGACTTTGACAACCTGTATTTCTGAAACACTTTAAACAAAACTCATCAAGGCATCTTGTGTGAAACAGAAATAATAAATTGCATACAAATAAAGAAACATGTGTATAAAGAAAGAAAAGAAACAACACATGTAGAGATAGGTGAAAGAAACATACATCAGCATATAAAGAAGATAAGCACAAATGTATGTAAACATGGTCACAAGACCTAAGGTACAAGAAGAAAGAAGTAAACACTCCCCCTAACAAGATGAAACACAACTCCCCCTTACAAAGGAATGTATTTCTCCCCCTAACTTATAAAATCTTAAAGAAAGAAACCACAAAGTCTCCACAATTTCTCCCCCTTTTTGTCATGATTGACAAAGGGTACAAGAAGCTAGAAAGCTTCACCCGAGAGACATAAAGATGATCAAGGATGATTAAGGGGGTACAAAGAAATAAAAAAAAATGCATGAATGTAATGAAACATGATGCTATGGATGACAAAAGAAAGATGCAAAACACACACACACACTAAACAAGTCTAACCAATTTTATATTTCAAAAATAAGTCATGACAGTTTAGTGAGCATACAAAAGCACATGTAAAACCTTTGTGATGGCCAAATCACATTGTACCTGCACATGTATTAAAAGTAGCAAAGAATATTGCGTGTTGTATGTGAAAAACATCGCAAGATTGCATATGTGTATACATGTTATGACGATCTGAGATATGAGAAAATAACTTTAACTCACACACAATCATAACTGTTTGATGGGGACTATCACCTTCGAGGTACATCCTATAACTCCCACATCTCCTAGAATACACGCTTGCAACCATTTTAAAGCATTTTTAATCTTTTTGCTTTTTATTTCTTTGTATATTTTCTTTTTAAACATATCATACATGGGCTTATGAGAAAGAAAAGAAATACCCATTGATATTTGACATTTCAATTTTGCTATGCCTAAGCACACAAATGTCATTGACATCACACTTTTGCTATGCCGAAACATACAGATGTCATTAATGATTGGCGGGTAACAGTGGTGAGATGGTTATTTATGCCTTTCTCTTAGGATTTTCTAGTCCTACCCGTCAAAAAGAGTGATGTGAGTGTTAAGTTTAAAGAGATAACCTAATCTTACTCATCACAAATAATAGCCACAAAGCTCACTTGCTTAGTTGTGCATAAAGATGTTCATCTAAGCTACAAGAGATATAAAGTTTAGAAAACTTTGTTTCATTGGCCATCCAAGGTACACAAGTACCAAAGTACACATAACAGACATTGTTTTTGTATTTTTCTTATTTTTTCTTTTATTTTGAAAACTAACAAAATAAAGACAAAACAATCAAACAAAAACAGACAAGCAACATGAAAGCATGAGAGAAAGATGCATATGCATGAAGGCATGATAGAAAAATGCAGATGCATGAAAACATGATTCCAAAAACAGATAAGAAATCAATCACAAAGAGTCCTACTTTAGATAGAAAGAATTAAAGCAGAGGACAAACAGAAAAGACAATTAAGTCTTAGGCTCCTTTCTCACCCACACAGCACGAGTCTTTGGCCGTGAAGATGAAAAGGCACGTGTCCTAGTATGTCTACTAAAGGACATAGAAGAATTAGAATTCTCCTGAAATTGAGTTAAAAAGCTCAAAACTTTTAATAACTCTCCAAACAAAGGTATAGGTCCTTGAGAGGAAACCTGTGACCGTTTGGACAATTGCTTATGAGGATACAACCTAAAGAATTAGGACGAATATGTCCAGAAACACCACAATGGTGACAAACATGAGCAGTTTTAGAGCTACTCAACTTCCTAGAAGGAGGTCTAACCTTAGAGGTTGACAGAGACCTCATCGTAGGACAATTTGGCCTAATATGACCAACAATATGACAATGATGACAAATGGGGACAAATTCAGATTTATCATTCAACCTAGGAGGAGTTTTAGACATAGGTTTAGAAACTTCAGCATCAACATCAGATTGTTTACCTTTGTCTATCCAGCAATATTAGCCTTCAACTCTTGATTTTTCCTTTTAAAAGGAGGAATATAAAATTCCTTTTCTTTTGAGTTAGGCTCAACAACAAGTTTGGCACTAGTCAATTTTTCAACTTCAGTTTTAAATTCAACTAGTTGCTCTTCCAAACTATTAATTTTGTCCACCTGAGATGAAATTTGATTTTTAAAATTTTCATTCAAATTATTGGCTTCATCCAATTTTGCAATCAAATCATCTTTTTCAAGCTTGACCTTTTTAAATTTAGCTTTTAATTTTGTAGAACATTCAAGAGATTTCATACAAAAATTATAAAGCTTGCAATAGGCATCTTGAATATAATCATCATCATTCAACACAAGATCATGCAAATCAAAACAATCAAGAGCTTCCATGACAACGGGGGTCAAGGATCACACTCAGGAAATTAATCCAATCAGAGTGTACTTGCTCTGATACCACTTATTGGGAAATTTAGACCCCGGTTGATAGAATTAACAAGTTTTAAATCCAAGTTGTTAATTGGATTTATTATCAATAAAACTTGTTAAAACAAATAAACGTCAATATCATGTCAATAATGAATGCAGCGGAAAAGTAAATAAGACAAGATATGATGACCTAGGAAAACCAATGAAACCAATAAGTTTCACAGTAAAAAACCTGGGGGGAAATCTTCTCGAAAAGCAATTCACTATAGAAAAGAGAAGTTTCAGATCTAGTACAAAACCTTTGTCCCTAGACTCTACAATCCCCGTAGATGAACTCACAGCAGAAACCTTCTACCGCTTCAGAACCTCTGAACTCTTCAATATATGAACGCTACCCTTTGATGCACGAATCCCAAGTACGTGACTAACCAATTGCGCGGATCCCAATACGCGACTTCAATCACCAACTAGAAAAAGATGTTGGCTGCAAAGTTCTTCACTTCATCAAGAATGAAGATCAAGAAGCACTTGGTTACAAAACTCTAAGGCGCAAAAACGCAGTAGCTTCTTTCAGAGAGAATAACCTTTAGCATATGTTCTCCTTGTATTCTATTATTCTCTTATGTGACGGCCTCTAAAATAAGTCTTATATAGGTCTAGGGTTATGAGAAAAGAAACCCTACACAAATACAAAAGCCTGGCCCAAAAATCAGATCTGGAAATCTGAATTTCCGTAACCTCGATAGATACCTCGATCGATCGAGAGGTGTCGAGATTTAAATCTCGATAGATAGCAGGTGTCGAGGAGGTGTCGAGAAGGTGTCGAGGAGACAGAAGCTTTCTTGATCGATCCACCAGGTGTCGAGCAGCTGTCGAGCTATCTGTCCACAGGTGTCCAGCTATCTGTCCAGCTTTAATGAACACCTTTTCTTCACTTGTTTCTTGGTCCAATCTTTATGGCATTAATACTAGACTTAAACAACATGTTCCTTGAAGTATTAAACACATCCTAGATCTACCAAATTACAAGTAAGTGCGTTTTGTCAAAGGATTAGCCAACTACATAAAATATGTCCTTAACAAATCCTATTGTATTGACATTCTTCATGAACTTTTTGAATTGCCTGGTGATATAGGATTTCATCTTAGAATTTTCATCGTCTGAAGACTCATCAGTGTCATTGCTCTTGGCCTTTAATGCCATGCTCTTGCCCTTACTTGATTTCCTAATCCTTGTCAAACTCAACTCATAGGTCTACAGATTGCCAACCAGCTCTATCAAAGAAATTTTGTCAATATCCTTCGATTCTTCAATCGCGATGATCTTGGCATGAAATCTCTCGGGTAGAGATCTAAGCACCTTTTTAATAATCTTGGGTTCGAGAATGGTTTCTCCAAGATTAAAGGCTAAGTTCACTATGTCCTTAAGTGTGGCATAGAACTTATCGAACGACTCATCCTCCTCCATCTTAATCTCTTCAAAGCTTGTAGTAAGCCTCTGAAATTTTGAGTCCTTGACAGCCTTGGTTCCCTCATAAGTTGTCTCAAGGATGGTCCATGCTTCCTTCGCAGTTTCAGTAGAGGATATCTTTTTGAACTCCTCATTCGTGACCGCACTAAATAATGCATTCAATGCCCTGCTGTTAAAATTTTCCATCTTGATCTTAGTATCATCCTAATTGGCCGGTGCTTCCTTAGGCTTGGTCCAGCCTATCTCCACAGCTTGCCATACTTTTTCATCTAATGACTGCAAAAAAGCTCTCATGTGTACTTTCCAGTATACATAGTTAGTGCCATCAAATAAATGAGGTATAATAAGAGACTGTTCTCTATCCATGACAAACAAGGGTCAATGGATCACACAGCAAAGATTAAAACCTAATCAAAGTGTGTCTATTTTGATACCACTTAATATGCCAAGAATGTATTGACCCCTTGTGACGAATTAACCAATTAATTAGCCAAGTTAATTAATTAATCCGATTAACATGCAAAAAGCGTTGTAGCACAAACAAATCACCAACTAAGTTAATATGCTACTGAAAATAAAGTTGACACGGTGATTTGTTTACGAATGGAGAAAACCTACACGGCAAAAACTTCAACGAGTGATTTTAAGGTCACAACTCCTGAGAATCCACTATTATCACAACAAGCGGTTACAAGTAAAGGAATCCTAACACCTTATACCAACCTACAGTTGAACCCTTACCCCAATACCCAATTGGACTTGTTTTGTAGTGACAATCTCTCATTTCAATGCACGGCTCCCAGTACGTGACTAACCAATCGATGCACGGATCTAAGTACTTGACTAACCACTAACTTGAGAAGATTGTTGGCTGCAAAGTTCTTCAGTTCATTAACACGATGAAGATCACGAAACTCCTTGGTTATAAAACCCTACGGCGTACAAACGCAGCAGCTTATTGAAGAGAAATATGAACTAGGGCATATATCTCCAGTTCACAATATGCTTGTGAAATTTTTTTGCATTAAGTTGCAACAGCTGTGACGGTCCTTAAATCAATCCTTATATATGTTTAGGGTTATGAGAAAAGAAAGCCCAAACATGTATACACAGATTGGAGTAAAATTAGATCTGGAAAACTAATTTTCTTAAATCTCGATAGATAGGTTATCTCTCAAGAGCTGTCGAGCATCGAGCTGAAACAGCTTTTTAAATCTTGATAGATACTAGCTGTCGAGCTTTAAAAACTAGCACTTCTTCACTTGAATCTTGGACAGATTTGCATGGCTTTAACACTTGAACTTGAAACATTATTCCTTGAAGTATTAAACACATCCTAAATCTACACAATTACAAGTAAAGTGCGTTTTGTCAAAAGATTAACCAGTTCTACAATAACATATGTTCCTAACATGATTCACATATGTCCTAACAGTTTGTATAAGAAAGGCATTGGGAATTGCTTATAAAAAATAATAATAATAAAAAAAAGGCATTAGGAACTCAATTTCACTTGGTCTTTGAGTTCCTAGTAGTATTATGTGACTCTCCTTTGTTATTTTATTTTGTCATTTAGTGTGACTCTACATAGTGTTGTGTGACTCCACATAGTATTGTGTGAGTCCATTTTTAAAAAAAAAATTTGTTAGTCACGGAATTAGCATCAATTGATTCATTGTGTGTTTGTTTGTTTTTTTTTTTTTTTCTTGTGGTAGATGTTGTGAATTTGAATTTCAGATATGAGATTGATGCTGTATAGATCTCTTAAATATGTGGTTATCATTATCATTTCTATATCATTATCTTATCTTATCTTATTTTATCTTTTCTTTTCTTTCATTTGGTCAGTTTGATGGGTGTTTAAGTATTTTCTCTAATTAATGACTATTTTTTAAAGAATAGGAATGATATATATTGATTTGTCTTTTTTTTTTTTTTTTTGTGGTTATCGGGTTTGACTCATTATTTAGTGTATGTGTTCTAAGTAGTGCCCTCTCTTTCTCTTATTATTTTTGTCTGTTGTTTTTCTTACATTTAAGCCTTACTCTCTATTTTTTTTTTAAGGTGACATATCAACAATTTGGTTAGATTGCATAGCAGACACAATGGATGAATTCGGGTGAGCGAAATGGTAGTCAATCTATCATGTAGTTGTTAAAAAACATTTTTTTTGTAAATATGCTACCTTATGAAATTTAATATTGTATTTTTTTTGTGCCTTTCATTACACATTTGATGATTTTGTAAGCAATTGCCATATACGCAAATTTGCTAAAACAAGAATGATACTAGAGAAGTTATCTTTAAAGATAAAATTTAAAAATTGTGATGAAAATTGATTCTAAATAATAGACTAACTTTTAGGTGTAAAAACCTACATCCTTAAATATATCTTATATTTAATAGTTTAAAATGTTATGTCATTTTATAAATTGAGTCCTTCAACGTTTTTTTTTTTTTTTTTTTTTTTGGAGGGTGGTGAGTCCTTCAACATTGGTTTCATATTTTTTTTACAATTTCAAGCAAAAAAAAAAAAAAAAAATCCTAATGTTTTAGGTATTTTAATAATATGCAATTAAGTCCTTCAACGTTTTGTTTGTTTGTTTGTATTTTTTTTTTTTTAGGGTGGTGAGTCCTTAAACGTTGGTTTCATATTTTTTTACAACTTCAAGCAAAAAAAAAATCCCGATGTTTTAGGTATTTCAATAATATGCCAGCACTATTTTACATTAATTTTAAAAAAAAAAAAAAACATCTTTTTAGTATTTTTATTCCTAAAATTTTTCCTACTATTTAGATATTATTTAGAAGTAAATTTTTTCCATGATTTTATAATTTTATATTTAAAGAAAAGAGGAAAAAATAAAAACCCATGTTTTATAGATTTTTACCTAGGTATTTTTATTTATTTATTATACTTTTGGGCTTGGGTTCAAAAAATTAATATATACAAAAAAATTACATCGCTTGATATTAAACTTAGAGAATAGGTGGAGGCATGTTCACCAAACCGCACAAATTGCATAAACCGCACCAAAATTGCCTGCAAAATGGCATAACCGCACCGCACCGCAAATAACAATGCACTACACCGCATGGTGCAGTGCAGTTTGCGGTTTTATAATAAGAAAACCGCACAAACCACACCGCACCGCATTCTCTCTATATATTAATATATTTGTTTTTTTAATACTAAATATATTATTAATTAATAGTTTAATACTTCTCAAAAAAATTTAATAGTTTAATAACCCTAGTTTTCAAAAAAATAAATTTAATAATCCTTGTAAGTGTTAATTAGGAAAGTTAACCCAAAATAAAGAAAAACTAACTCAATATTTTAAGACTTGGCCCAAAATAAAGGGGAAAATCAGTTTTTTGCTAGGCAGGAAAAGCCCAAAATCTGAAAAATATATTAGTTTTAAACCGCATCTTATACATCGCACTGCACAAGTGACTGCAAAAATGAGGTGTGGTGCGGTTATGGTTTTCGCTAACTCTAAACCGCACCACACCACACCGCACATGTGACCGTAAAAATGAGGTGCGGTGCAGTTATGGTTTTGCTAAAACTGCACCACAAAGTGCAGTGCTAAAAATGGCTCAAAACCACACATTACCGCACCGCAAACACCCCTAGATGGACTCTTCCAATGGTATTTATTTATATAAATAAAAAAGAATAAAGAAAAAAGAAAAAAAAAAGAGGCCCACCTAGAGATTCCAATGTTGCACAATATCTAGAAGCAATTAGTTGGCAATCACATTTAAGATCCTTATGTCGTTTGTTCACATTGCATAGTGGTGCAAGAAAGAGAGATGTGTGAATCACTTGGCGTATTTCATTGGGAAATTAATGATCTATTAGTCTATTTCTTTAGCACAGTATCATTTTTCTTTCATTTGATTGGTTGTCTTATCAATTTTCTCATATTTGATTTTTTTTTTTTTTTGCAATGATTGAGAAAATCGAGGGATGACTATTTGAATTGCTTTGGATCAATTTTCAAAATCCAAAACCAAAACAACAGTGTAAATTTTTGGGAAAAATTAGCAAAAATGATTTCACCATATATAATACCCATCACACCTTTAGGTTTTATTTTTTTATTTTTTTATTTATATATATATATATATATATTTTTATTTGTGATTGAAAAATGTAATAATCTCAAATTATAATAAATGCTCTAAATTAATCCTTATCCAAAAAATATAAGAGCTTCTGAGCACGCATGAGCACGTGCTCAGAGACTAGTATGTATATATTAAGAGAATTCAGAAAGTTAGTTATGTCTTCAAAAAATGTCAAAAATACCCCTAATCTAATTAGATAACATTTATCCTTAAAAAGATAAAAAAAATAAAATAAAAAAAGTTAAAATTGTAATTCAACAAAATTAAAAAAAAAAAAAAAATACCAAAGAAACATTTTTCTAAAAATTAGCATTTTCTATTTAATCCTGAAAACTAGCACACACTAAACCCAGTTTACTCAATTTCAAATTCTAAATTTTAATTTTATAAAAATCATTTCTTGAGTAATTTTACTAACAATAGATAAATTCAAATTGAAAAATTATATTAAACTCTAAATAAAAACAGGAGGCTCATCACACGTGTGAAGAGTGTGCGATGAATCTAGCATATAAAATGATGATTTTATTTGAGCTGACTCCCTTATTGTCTTTTTTTGGTACAAGCTCCCTTATTGTCGGCAGCGGACCATCAGCAAAATTTTAAATTTAGGTGAACCTAAACAAGAGAAGCAACCTAACAGGTCAAGCCCACCAATCATTTTTCGAGCGACATAGGAGAGAGCCCACGGTAGCAAGTGATTAGTTGGGCAACCTTTTCATCCGTCGCGTTAATTTGATTTGAATTTGAATTTGATTTAATTTTTTTTTCTTTTTAGAAATGCCTTAATTTGATTTGATCCCAAAAAGATACTAACGTCTAATCAAAAAATATATTAACACAAAAATTGCATAATTAGTCACGTGGTAAATTATGATTAGTGAATTAATATAAAAGTAATAGATAATCAATCACAATCTATCATGTAAGATAATTGTGACAAAAATTGTAACTTTTTATGTGGTACTAATTAAAACTTTTATGTGTTATTAATTAAAATTACTCAGGTCTAATATACAATATCATCAGCTTAATTGACTGATTCCAAATGTTATCCTATACCTCCAAACCAACTAATATATAATAATGCTGATGTCATTTTAGAAGAGAAGTTGCCATGTTTCACAAATTTTCATCCACTTTCCACCTAAAGGACGATGTTGAATTTAGTAGACAGTGTAGTTGATCAAAACCAAACGACCTTGTACCCATCGCACAAAGAAAAAAAAACGAATAATCATCATAATAATAATAATAATAATAATAAAATAAAAAGAACACCCACTTTGAGTAAACAAGTCAAAACCCACAAGTAACTGAGTTTTTCGTGCAAGAAAGTGTATATTCAGCAAATTACATCGCGTAGTCCTAACTCCTAAACAATAACATATGTGCTGGCTCCCAGTCACCTATTTTTTTATTATTTATTTATTATCGAAAATGAAAGCTTGTACCTTAATAGAGGCAGTATTAATTCTTAATCTGTAAGTTTGAGAAGGAATAAAACAAATTAATCACTCTCTAATTAGTATTCTCTCTCTTATCTATAATTTATATATAAACAAAACATATTAACTTTTGGTTGAGCTCTTCATATTATAAGTTATAACACATAAATTTTGAAGACCTCATGTAATCATTATTGTTATATAAAATTTTGTTTTCGCTTTTCAATTTTGGTTGACACTTACACACACTAATTATAATTATATTTTTTATATGCTATTTAGAGTTACATATAATATAATTAAAGCTTTTGAAAAGTATATAGATAATTATTGTAATTATCAAATTTTATATAATAAATAAAATGAAATGGAAAGAGAAGATCATAAACAAACACATTCATGATGTATACTTATCATAATTAACACATTCAAGAAAACATAAAAATCATATTTTGTGGTATGTTGCCATGTTAATGAACAAACCAATATCCTCTCACTCCAATAATGCCTTAACCATAATTGAAGCCTTGGCCATCCCATCAATTCTAATATCCATTTTTTTCGTATAGACATGAATAAAGCTATGAATTAAAAACTGAAGTACAAAACATATAAAATAACTTTCCCAATCAAACTGATAAAGACAACAATTAAAAAACAAAAACTAAAACAAAAACTAGAAAAATTACTATATAAAGAATTGAGACTTATACTATCATAGACTATTTTTTCCAAGCCGCCACGAAATGGGTAATTAATGTTGTTGTATTCAAATTTCCATTCCATAAAAAGCTCAATTTTAATTACTGATAACAACCCTGCACCAAACCCTCTCCCAACCTCTTGCCTTTATAGTTCCTCAAAAAAAAAAAAAAATTCTTGCCTTTATATGTCACTCAATTACGCAAGAGAGAAAAGAAAACAGTAAGACACTACCAAAAACTGTGAAAGACAGATCGAGATCGAGAGCAAGCTAGCTAGGTAGACATGGTGAACCTTGTGGCTGCACAGAGACCCATGTTGCATGGGCTAATGAAGATGGCTGGTGTGCAACCCTACACTGTGGAGATCGAGCCAGGCACAGTCATGAGCTTCTGGGTCCCAGTAGAGACTCTCAAGAAACCCAAAAAAAAGGGTGAAAAGCCTGAACCCCCAGCTAAACCAAACAAACCTGTGGTGGTTCTAGTCCACGGGTTCGCTTCTGAGGGCATTGTGACATGGCAGTTCCAAGTTGGTGCTTTGTCCAAAGAATACTCAGTTTACATACCGGACCTCCTCTTCTTCGGTGGCTCTATCACTGACAAAACCGACAGGTCGCCGAGTTTCCAAGCGGAGTGTTTGGTTACGGGGTTAAGGAAGCTTGGGGTGGAGAGGTGCACTGTGGTTGGGTTTAGCTATGGTGGGATGGTAGCGTTCAAAATGGCTGAGCAGCACGCAGACTTGGTTGAGTCCATGGTGGTGTCTGGGTCCATCATAGCCATGACTGACTCAATCAGTCAAACCACGCTGCAAGGCCTTGGGTTCTCTTCTTCTTCGGAGCTGTTGTTGCCTACTTCTGTTAAGGGTTTGAAAGCTCTTCTCTCTGTTGCTGCTCACAAAAAGCTGTGGTTCCCAGATCGCCTTCACAAAGACTTCCTCGAGGTTTGGTTGCTTTCACCGTTACTGTCATATGTATGGCAAATATAGCATGCAGTTTCATTAGAGTATTCTCGTTAAATGTGTTAAATGCCAAATATTTGGCATGTGACATGCCAAATACCAAAAAACCTCTTTTCAAATGTGATAAATTTTTGCACACATGAACAGTATCATTCCATTTTTGGATAAGGATGAAAATGCTAAAAAAAAAAATTTATTCATTTTCTCTCTCTTCCTTTTTTTCTTCTTCTTTCTTCTCCAGGATTTTCACCTCTCCCTTTTTTTTTCCTTTTTTCTTTTTTTCTGTCACTTTTTCTGCGCCTCTCTGTTTTCTTCTTCTTCTTTTTTTTTTTTGGTTGTGGATTCCATGTGATTCTGGGTGGTGGTGGAGCTGGGTTGGTTCCATGTGATTTGGATTACATAAATGGAGTTGATTCATTTCTTCAAATTTTTTTTTAGAGTTTTGTGTTGATTTTGGGGATTTTTTTTTAATTAGTATTGGATGGTGGTGGCGGCTGGTGGATTGTTGTTGGTGGTGTCAAGTTGTACTTGTGGTTGTGGGTGGTGGTGGCTGGCTGTGCTTGTGTATGGTGGTGGATTTGTTACAATTCTGTGCTTGTGTTTGTGTATGGGAGTGGGTTTTTATTTTGAATTTTTTTTATATTGATGGCTTTTTATTTAATATTTTTATATATTATTTTAATGAATAAAATTGAAAAATAAAAGATGTGATGAATGGTGAATTGTAAAATGGTGTGTTAAAATAATAAAGTAAGTTTTTTTGATATGTTAAAATGGCATATTTGCAGAACACTTTGTGGGAATGCTCTTAGGTTTTGGCATTGTGTTATCTGCATTTTTAGTGGTAATCAATTCACATACTTTTTGTGAATGAACTACAATGATAATTAGGTTCAACTAGCATCCTTGCTCAGCAATCTATTAACCACTTCAATTAGACCCGATATCATTTTCTAAACTATAAGTTCGTAATCAATTTAATTAGAAGACTAGATATATTTAGAATAATTTTCAATTCTATATTAATGTATAGAATCTTCATAAGTTGGAACTAATAGTTTCAAGAATGTTGTTCTTTCATAAAATAAAATAATATTTATTTCATTATTTTGTATAATTATCTAGAACTCAATTAATAAAAAAGCAATATATAATAGTCAAATATGTAGGAGAGTTTATTTTACTGTTTAGAACAAGTGCACCAAATCATTGTTTTGATTCTTTTTTATAATTAATTAAATTTATTAAAGAAATAAAATATTATTTTAGAAGAATATGAATTGAAAAAAAAAAATTTAAGTTTTAAGTTGGATGTATAAAGATGCTCTCCATATAAAATGGATTCATTTGATGGTTCAACCATTCAAGTTAAAAATTTAAAAATGAATCTAATGTTATATCATTTAAAATTTTTAATAATGCAGTATTTGTACACCATTAGATTTAAGAAATAAAATCTTAACTGTAAAATAAATTTTCTCTATTTGGAATGAAAAGTATCTTGTTACTTACTAATATAATATTATCTATGAATTCTAATCTTTTTTAATGGATAAATGTTGATAACTGATTGGAGGTAAAAGCTGTTGCTATAATTGACTAGGAATTTAAATGCATGCTGTGTTGACTTCCTTTCTTCATTTAAGTAATTCTAGTTGGAAATGGGAGGCTCATTTTATTTTTTGACAAAAAAGGAGGTCACATAGTATTTTTATTAAAGGGACTCTTTATTCAAATGAATATTATCGAATTTTAAAGAAGTATGAAATTTATTTGAAAACTTTTGGGCTGGGGTTGGGGAGTGCATTTTAATAAAAGGGACTTCTTATGAATTTCCAAAGGGTATAGAATAAAATATATATAGAGACTTTTGAGCTCCCTGGTTTCCACGTGGTGCCATTGTTAATCTTCTCAATCACCACTTAGCAGTTTGAACTTTGAGGGAAGTTCCTTCAAATTAATGTGGAGCAAAAAATTTTCTTAAAAAAAAGATATGTTTATCATATTGGCAACAGCAATTGAATAGCGTATTTTATCCAAAGTTTTTTTTTTTTGGTAGAATATTTTATCCAAAGTTAATGAATAAATGTCGTGGATAAACTATAAAGTATGTATGACATAATAATAAAATCATGAACGAAATTAGAGTAAGCATCCAATTTGATGAAGACTCTAGAATAATAACAGAACTTTAGTGGACTTACTACATAACTCTGACATCAAATTGGAGGACTAGATGAAGTGAACATTAGCATTGATATAAGCATTATATGCACTATTGGCTCTTTCTATAACACATTTTCTATGGACATTAGCATTATTCATAATAATTCTTGTGGCTGGTACTAACTGGAGTCCTAGAGCAATTATAGGTGATGTTCACCAACAGAAAGGAGAGAGGTGAACTCCTAGAAGGCTTAGTCATTAGCAACAAAGATACCAAGGTTCCCAATTTTCCACAGGTAATCCGCATTTCGTTTTAGATCTAATGTCTATATGTACTTGCATTTTGTTAGTTTTTTTTTTTTTTTTTTTTTTTTTTCCAGAAATTATAGCCTTGTGGCACTTGCATATTTTTGCAGAAAATACATCTCTTATGGGGTGAGAATGATCAGATTTTCAACCTGGAGCTTGCCCAAAACATGAAAGCGTAGGTCTAATAACTCCTTATTGAGATCACGAAGCTAATTTGGGCTATTTGCATAGCAAGCCTATTTGAGAAATTATTCACTTATATGACTAGTCCTTCCTCCTCTCACAAGGGTGTGAATTTTACTATGGAAGAGTGAGGACGGAGGACTCTTGTATGAGTGAATAAATTCTTGGGTTTTTATTGATGCATCTAATTACCCAATTAATAGGTCAATTTACATAAGCTATGGACCCTATTGTGGCCTCCACCATAAGCAAGAGAAGTATTAATTTAAAGCCTTAAAGTTGAACAAACTAAAATGATTTTAAATAATGTGATTACAGGCAACTTGGAGAAAATGCATCATTTCAAGGCATACCGAAGGCCGGTCACTTGGTTCACCTCGAACGACCTTGTGTTTACAATAGATGTCTGAAGCAAATCCTTGCCTCCTTCCACGCAAATAAATCCCAAAAATGATAATACCAATAGTAAGTAGGCCAAAATGGCCAAATACCATTATTTGGCAAAATATGTAAAGATCTACCACTGTTTGTGAAACTCGAGTTTGCTGTGTAACTCGAGTTTCACAAACTCAAGTTTCACAAAAATATCCACTAATTTTTAATGTAACTTGAGTTCTAGAAACTCGAGTTCCATAAAAAATAGCACAGCAAACTTGAAGCCTATTTTTTCAAAGAACTCGAGTTTCCTGGAACTCAAGTTACCCGGCAAACTCGAGTTTCACAAATTCGAGTTCCAAAAGAGTAGTACATCCATATATATTTCCAAAGCAATAGTAGATTCCTACAAATTTTGCCAAATTGTGGTATTTGGCCATTTTGGCCCTAGTATGTACACATTATTTGCACTCTGCGCCAAGCTCAGTGTTAAAGTTCAATGAAGAACAATATAGTTTTAAGTGTTTAACATTAAAATAGGTGAAGCTAAGATTGTTTCAAGATTTGAATAAAATTTTGCTTTCATTTACTTTTATTATATCCGACTCCATAGAGCAACTGCTGAGAGACTATTGTCTATACATGATACCCTATAAATAACATACAAAAGGGTTGGAGAGAAATTATGTAGATGATCTCTACACCTGCATGTGACGCTTTCTGCATGATATTTGCTTCAAAACCAGTTTAAGATGAATACATGCATGAGCAACAAAGTTCATCTAAACGATGACTGAATCTCTTCCAGAGTTCTTCCTTTAGTTTCAGGAACCCAAAGTGACACAAAGACAACAGTAAAAGCAGAAACCAAGGTGTAAATCGTGAAGGTACCTGTTGTAATGAATGAATCATATCAGTAAAAACATGACACACACATATGCACATGCACACACACAAATGTATACCTCCACTATTCCAAGTCAAGAGTAAGTTTGCAGTCATTGTGATCGCCCAGGATGTTAGCCAATTTGCCAATGTTGCTATGCTGCCAGCAAGGCCCTTAATGTTCACGGGAAGTATCTGAAATGTGCAAGTTGGGTGCCCAAAAAAAAATAATAATAAGCACTTCAAAGCAAAGTTATTCATTTCAATTTTTTTTCTATTCTAAAAGATAGACAAATAGACATGTTATCTACAGGAAAATTCTGAGTTCATCAACCTCAATGCACATTTCAAACATTTAACTTTTGGACACAAATATTTAAAACTTTTTTTACCCTTCTGGTGATGCAGAAAAATTAAAATATTGAGGTTCTATGAATCTATATTTTGTAGTTTAAATTAGGGAGAATCTCCCCTGGCCCCAGGGCCTAGATAAATATACAAAGACCTCCCTTATACTTCTGAAATTACAAGTATATGTCCCTAGTAGAGTTGTCAGCTCAAGAGATAACATTGTTCTTGTCTTCATCCTCAATCCTTTACTCATCTCTATCACTGAACTCAAAAGTTCATCCAATAACCAACATCATCAAGAAAATCACATTCACCATTTCTGGCACTTTCTACAAAACTGAAACCTTTACCTCTAATTACAGAATTATAGACCCTAAATCCAGCACAACAACCATTCCTCGTACTTAAAAATGATAAGAAAGGTAAATAAAATTTCTGCAAATACAATGGATATCCTTGTATCATCAACTAACCGAGGGAAGGTCAGTGCAATGTTTTCTTTATCTCATCAATGAACAAAGATATTCAACTCAACTCAACTAACCTCACTCATGCCAAAGCTCATAACCGTAATTTAGAAACAAATGAATAACTAACATAAACTATTGGGCTAATTTCAGCTATCCAGAGAATGACTACTATTAATCATCAGCACAAGTGAAAACTTAAGCAACTGAAAGTACTTAAACTTTTCTTGTTATGATTAAAATAGTGATGATTGCATACCTCAGACATTATAAGCCAAGGAATAGCTCCAACCCCCAGAGAGAATGAAATCACCAAAGCCTGTGGTTAAAGTTGGTCAAACAGACTGAAAAATCCTTGAAGAGTGCAAACTATACGTAACACTGCATATGAGAAACCATACCACAAGCCCTACGAGTGATAGTATACCAAAAATGCTAGAATCTTCTGATACAATATCCTGGTATTGATGAAGAAGGGAAAAGAAAGAATTAAAATGCAATTTAAACATGATAGGCATATGTCATGCCTGCTTTATAAGCCCTAAATCAAAATGAAAAGACTTATACATATAAAATACTGGGGAAAAAAAAGACCTACCTCTAGATAAAATGCGACTGCAACAAGGAGAAGGCTCAGAGTCATTCCAGTGGATGATATCTGCATGTGATTTCAGATTTTGTAATTTTTCTCCAGGCCATGTACACAAATAACCATTTTAAGGAGGAAAAAAAGAAAAAGAAAGAAGTTCCGACGCACAATAAGAAGCAGCTTGCGACCAGCTTTGTCCACCAACCAAGTTGTGATCCCAGTAGCAAGAACCTACGGAAATGAAGGCCTATTTTAAGCTACTCAAATAAGAACTTATTTTGCAATGTTTGGATATCTACATGAAGAAGCACAAAATTGTATGTATTGGGTCAAATCTTACCTGAATAACCCCAAGTCCAAGAGTTGCAACATTACTTGATGATAGCCCTGTTTATATTCATAGCAGCTGATTAAACATCAAGGTAAAATAATGGAATGCAAGCCACCTTCAATATCGAAGCATGACTGTAGTAAGAAAAACCTTGGTCAATTTGTACCACTGATCCACTAAGGATGTATTAGACAGGGTGAGAGTTCCAGTGTGAAAAGGCAAAATTGGGTACGTATATTAGTGACCTTAACATAGGTAATTCACTTACATTAAATAGTCCTTTAACACGGAAGCATAAAGAAAATTTTAGGCAATTACAAACAAACAACCTGTGTTTCCTTCCCATTTTGTGGAAAATGCTTATTGGATAGATGTCCAACATCAGATTTGTCCTACAAATATATCATACCCAAATGCATACTATCATGTAAAAAATGCATGCTTCAGACATTTTAAGTCTCCATGCAAGATAAGAATCTGTCGGATCTTAATTTAAAGCTTTAATGAATAATATAAGAACAGTTCAAAGCCCAAAGAGATGGTGGTCTAACCAGCACTTTCAAAGATGTTACTTGAATAGAAAAAAACGCCATTGATACCACTGAGTTGCTGTAGCACAAGTAAAGCAATTCCTATCTGCAGCATATGGTAGTAATCCATCAGAAGGGGATTCTAGTTTAAAAGAACAGAAAACAACCTTACAAAAATTAAATAATTCTTTTAAAACAAACCAGTCTACCGTTAAAGGAAACCAGTATCTCTTTCTCTTGAGATCTGAAAACCGGATTGTGGTTCTTTTGCTTGTTGATGCTACAGATCTCTGTAAAAATTACATCAATAATAAATGATGGTAATGTTAGAAAGAGAGTTGAAGTTGCACTTGTGCAATAAGATTATTAATGTCATCCAGAACTTTATAGTCATGTTGGATTTGAGAATTAACTGGTAGAACATTCAATACCTTGATTTCATTCACTTCAGTAGAAATGTCTGTATCAAAACCCCGTAAAACTTGCAATGAGGCTTCAAATTCTTCGGTCATCCCCATTTTGGCCTAATTCCCCCCCACCATAAAAAAAAGGGTAAAAGAAAAGACATGCAGGAGAAAATCAGCAAAGATAAAAAGATATCAGAATCCAATCAATACAATATTTATTATATGATTCTTACCAGCCACCGAGGAGATTCTGGTATGAAAAACAAGCCAGGAATCAATATTGCACATGGCAAAACTCCTGCAATGATTTGTACAAGTTTCCTTAATTCAATCCGCGCATGTATCAATGCATTCCATAAATTATTAACGTTATGTACAACCAAGGCTATAAAATACTTTAACAGAGGAAAAGCCATTTTAAGTACTTCAGGGGGTTATAAATGATTTTGTTTGCCAAACAACATTCACTACTTTGGAGGAAAAGCCCACAGTATGGTGTCCTAAGCTCTTACCTAAAACTGCAAGCATCTTCCAGTTGACAAACAGACCCAATAGATAAGCCAGCATTAGTCCAATAGTCACGGCGAGCTATACAAGCAAGAAATCGACTTACTTCAATATCTTTAATAACAAAAGCAGCAACAATAACCGAGTTGAGAGACAAGTATACAACCAAACCAACCTGGTTAACAGACCCAAGGGATCCCCTCATGTTTTGTGGTGATATCTCAGCTATATATACTGGTACCTAAACATAATAATCACACTAATTAATTCCATTGAAGGATTACATCTATATAATAAGAAATGAGGTGCTTCAATGTTACCGTGTAAGATATAATACCGACGCCAAATCCTTCCAACAACCTTCCCATGTATAAAAACGACACGTCCTACAAAATGAGGCATAAACTAAATGCAACATAAAAAGCTTGTAAACAATGTAATACCAAGAAGATGATCAAGCAATCAGTGATCACTTACTTTGGCAAAGGATATTGCTAGCCATCCGATTATATTAGGAATTGCGGCAATCATAAGTGACTGCGATTTGGCAACACAAAGTGTAAATCAGCAAAACTAATATTGCAAATATTGAAAAGCATTTAAACTTATAACAATGTGAATGCAAAAGAAAATAAAATTCAATGAAATGTATAATACCCCTTTACGCCCAATGTACTCTGAAATTTGACCACTTGCAATTGCCCCAATCATGGCACCCACATTTGACAATGAACCAAATACAGAGAACTGATTTTTTTTTTTTTTTTTTCAAATGAAAGTGTCAATCAATAGCACAAAAAGAAAAGGAAAAGAAACATAAGGAGAAGCAAAAAAGTGACACACCTCTGAGATTGAGAGTTGCAAGTCCTTGATTATTTCTGCTTGCGTAGGAGAAGAATACCCACACTGTAATTTTTTTTTTTAAAATGTAAAGAGAAAGAATAATTCTATCGACACGTTCAAATCGCACGCCCAATTTCATGACATGATATTTTTGCGAATGATAAGTGATATGGGAACTTTTGCCCATATGGGACCCACCACTTTTCTACTCGCAATCGCTAAGTCATGAGATTGGATGTAATATTGGTTGAGGGAAATGGGTTAATACGTACGGTGAATCCGAATTGGATGGGGCCGAGCGCGACGATGAGGACGCAGAGGACGACGGAGATGGAGCCGTCGCGAATTATTTGGGCAGAGGAGCTCAGGATGCTGGACTGCCTGGACCCCATTCGGTACCAGCTCCCCGTGTGGAGGAACGGCTTCTTCAGCTCCTCGGATTCGTCCCTGAAACTCATGGCGGTCGCTTCTGTCATTTTCAGAGTCCCGTTGCTGTCAAGGATCAGAAATATTTATTTTCGAGCTGTTCCTGTTTGTCGAAATGCCTCAGAGAGAGAGAGAAGAGACGGGAAGATGAGAAATAGTAATTATTAAAAAACCAAAAGAAGTTATCATTGAGCGGAAAAAGACAAAAGTGTGAGGTTGTTGGTGTGTGACTCCTGGAAAGTGAAACAGACAGATAATAAAAATGGTAATGACGGATTTGATTTTAGGGCTTATCCACATTTTTCTGTTCTTTTTTTGTTTTTGGGCGCTACAGCTGCGTGAGAGGAATGTGACCGTATCAACGACACTGGAATTCATTCATTCACTCTTTCAACAGTTTTTCAAAATGGATTCTCGTTCTACACGTACCTTCTTTTCTGTTCAAGCTATATTGGCATTCTCTACAATCTCGTACACTTCTAGAACCTCTTTTTTTTTTTAATTTTTTTTTTTATCAACTTCTATATGTACATATATATTAATTGGTAAAATTAAAAGAAAGTTCAATGTGTTATGTCACACCATAATGATTTACTTAAGTTTGTGTTATATATCCATTTAAATTTTTAATCTTTATACCAAGTAAGTTTTTTTTTTTTTTTTTTTTTTTGAGAATATGTACCAAGTAAGTTAATGAGTGTAAAATACTAAAAATCTAATATTAATAAACTATAAAATATAAATTAAATTAAAAAAAATCAATTACATACACTCAATAAAAATTACCACACAACAAAGATCATCACATATTCTATCTTATTAAAAATTAGAAAAAATTATCATAATTAGTATTAAATTTAGGTAAGAATTTTAATATGTGATTAATTATGTTTAATTTTTTTAAAAACATAATTTGACTAATTGTTTATATTTTTATAATAAAAATTTTGTTTAATTTTAAACTTATTTATACGTATGCATGTGTTACATACTATTTTTTTATAAATAATTTGACTAATTATTTATAATTTTATAATAAAAATTATGTTTAATTTTAAATGCATCCATGCGTTTGCATGAGTTACAAGTTAGTTTTACTTAAAATTCAATTCATTATACAACACATAATAACATCAATAAAAATTTGAATTTTCAAATGTATATTAGAATTAATTGATCTTCTCAAAAAAAAATTTTAATTGAATGCAATTGTGCTTATTCTTTAATATGTAATATGATGATGTAGTATGTTGACATTGAAAGGGTAAAACTTGGATTTTACACAACATTTTTATAAAATTTAATCTCTATTTTAAAATACAGTTTGGAAATGCAACAATTTTTTTTTCTTCTAAGGGTCTGTTTGGATACCGCTTATTGCTGAAAACTAAAACTGAAAATACTGTAATAAAATAATTTTTAAATGTGTAAATAGTGTTGTGTGACTCATTTTTAATGAAAATTTTGCTGAAAAAAAAAAGTTTGTGAGTCCCGTAAACAGTGCATGAGACTCAGGTTTAGACGCAAATGCTAAACGTGTTTGCTATCTAAACGCACACTAAATATAATAGAAAATATATAAGTTTTGGCAATTTTTATATGATAAAAAATTAAAAGTTAATTTATTTAAAAAGTAAAGAGAGCTCATTATACTAGTTTAAAAAAATGCATTGCCAACGGGGGGTTGGCTGAGTTGGTCAGGACTTCGCTTCCTTGCTTGTCAGGCTTGGGTTCGAGTCCTGCCAACGGCCTTCTATTGGTGGGCATCCTTGGTGAGGGGTGTACTCAGAAATGAGGTGACTCTCACACGCGCAAAAATAAGTGAGTATCTCATGACGCGGCGCCCTGTCCGGGGGTTTAATACAACCATAAACGCTTCCATTTTTTCTTAACAAAAAAAAAAAAAAAAATGCATTTTTTCTCTCTAGTGAGAGCTTTTCCCCTTGAGTGTTTCCTCGGGCGAAAATGGGTAACTAGGCATAATTATCTAACTATATAGTTAGTTGGCCTAGTTTGGAAACTATATTATTTACTAGCATCTCGAGTGTTTGAGAGTCGATTTTGGCCTGTAAATCGAGCATCAGAGACTCGATTTTTATGGTCTAATCACGTCGCATTTTTTCCACATGGCGCCATGAAAATCGAGTCTATAAGACTCGATTTATAACCCTTATAAACTCTAATACATCGGAGAAGAACCCAGACGAACCCAGAGGAAAAAAAAAAAAAACCCAGATGAACCCAAAGGAAAAAAAAAAAAAAAAACCCAGCCGCGCGCGACCCATCAGAGAAGAAACCAGGCCACACCAAGAACTCATTAGAGAACAACCTTTATCACTTCTCATCCCAGAAATTCAAAGAGAAGAACCCACAGAAAAAAAAAAAACTAGAAGCAGAAAGAGAGAAAAGAGCCCAGCACGACCCAGCAGGAGACCACCCAGGCCGCGCAGCGGCGCTCTGGGGCGAGACCCAGGCCGCGCGCTGGGGCTAGACCCAGGTCGCGCAGCCACGCAGCGGCGCTCTGGTGCGCGGACCCAGGCCGCACGCTGGGGCGAGACCCAGGCTGCGCACTGGTGATTCTTTCTCCCTCTCCCTTTGATCTGGTTGTGCTGGGATCTTTGTTGTGTTTCTGATTTCTTAAATTTTTTTTTTAGGTATTTCGGAGAGACTCAAATTGTTTTTAAAATTTTTTTGGAGTAAATCGGGGCTCAAAAACTCGATTTCCAACTGTGATAAACTTGCCGCATCAGGCCATGAAAATCGAGTCTTTGAGACTCGATTTATAGCCAAAATCGAGCCTCAAACACTCGAAATGCTAGAAACTGTTATACTTTGAAAACTAAAACAACTAACTAGATAGTTAGAAAAAAAAAATTAAATACCTATTTTCGCCGTTTCCTCGCATGTGGTTTTTCTAGTGGGTCTTGTCTCACTAGTTCCTTTCCCTTAACCCTTCCTAACTAGCTGACCTGTTTAGTTACTTTGCCTTTTCCTCCACTTATGTCTTTACCTGTCTTGTCCTACAGCTATCTACCTGCTTTGGCGTTAATTTCTTTACTCCTTGTACTTGTCGCATGTGTGAATTGTGTCCACTTGCTATCCTTATCAATCATCAGACGCACACTTTAGCTCCACTTTCACTCTTTCACCTTTTCTTTCACCTTCTACCTTTTCTTTTGTCTTGCCCAGTGGTCCCTCATCCTTTCTTTTCTGTGTTTTCTATTTGCATGATCAACAAAGTTTTTTTTTAGTGTTACCCATTGAATTTTATGTTTTTTATGTTCTTAATATGTATATCAAATTTTATTTAAATCCGATATTATTTACTATTTAACCAATTAATTTATTTTTTATATACAACTTTAGATTACAAAAACTTGAAATTATAAAATTTATTTTATAATATAGCAATTGATTTTTTATTTTTTCAAAATTTTGTAAGTATTAAGGATGTAATAAAAACATGTAATTTTGATATTTTCAAAATTCACACTCAATATAAATATATATGATGAGTTTGTAGGGATTCTCTCCAAACTGTTCTAGCATGATATCCTTGTGTTTGTCTCTTATGGATGACTTTTTCAACACAAAGGAATATGGGTGGACCGAGAGTAGCGATTCAGATATCAACTCTGACCCCCTTTAGCTGATGATAGTGACACGGATTCTCAGACCAATGTAGAATTTGAAGTGCCTTTCGCAAGGCATGGATCCATCTTTGAAGCGGACCCTTCTGATCTGTCCAGTCAAAGGGATTTTTGGGGTAATTGTGCTATTGGCTTCATTATGGACTATAGGAAGTTTTCTGTTGGGTATCTTCAACATGTTCTTTGATTTGCATGGCGTCTTAGGGGAGTAGTGCAAGTGGTTGGAAAGGAATCTTATTTCTACATTTGGCATTTTGCTCACACAGAGGACCTTAACCATGTGTGCAACGAAGGCCCTTGGTCAGTGGATGGTGCTTTGATTATTATGGAAAAATGGAGGCCAAACCTTGTTCTAGGGAAACTGCAACTCAACTATGTTTCTCTTTAGGTACAGTTGCATGGTCTTCCCTTGGAGTATCAGTACCTTGAGTTGGCTGAGGAAATGGGACAAATTATGGGTATTTTTTAAGGAATTGATTTAGATAATAGAGTGTCTCGTAATATCAGGTTTATGCGCATAAGGGTTAGGATAAACCCACTACAACAAAGTTGATTTTTTTCGAGGGTCAAAACCCTTGAAAAAAATACTGTATTAAAAGCCCTCAAAAGATATTATTTTGAGGGTTTAATTGACTCTTGATGACCTTCAAAACAAATTACCTCGAAACGAAAATTTCTACAGCCCTCGTGACCTTTGAAACCGAAATTTCAACAACCTACATGACCCTCGAAACAAATGTTTTATCTTTATCAAAAATGGGCAACCTTTGAAAAATTTAGGGGGGATAAAAGAACAATAACCTTTTTTTGAGGGTCTCCCAACCCTCAAAATAAGGTTTTTCTCTTTTTAAAAAACTAAATAAATGAAAACCCACAACATGCACATAGATTTTAAAGAACCACATATTAAAAAATCTATATTATACCAAAACACAAATATCAAAACAAAATTCAATTAGCTTTCCAAGTTACTAAATTCTTCATTCATGAAGTTTATGTAGACATTTTCATATAAACATAAATGAACTTAGTATTTTAACCAGATAGAGGAGAAAAAAAAAAGGAAGAAGAAGAGAAATGAATCAATACAAGAACCACGCATGATCAAAATCCTAATCTTAATATTATTCTATTTCAATGCAAAACAACCTAATGTACTATTGTTTAAAGGGTCTCAAATAAAGGATTCTGCCTTCTTATGGTACTTTTCAAAGACTGATGCATAGCCACCAACTTTTCCTTGCATTAAGAACTGCAAGGAAATAGACAAACCAATTAATCATACACTCGCTAATTGGTTGAGGTGTTAGATTGAAAAATTGTCATACAATGAAGTCCATATGAAGAAATGAATCTTGATCTCCTATGAAGAAATTACAAGTCATTTTCTCAAGGAAAAAACACATACTAAGATGAAAGAAAATCCAAACTTGTAGACATATTATGCAACAATAAACAAACTATAAAACCTAGGATAATTAAACTGCAAGAGAATTGTAGGAAGTTACTTGAGAAATACCTCCAGCAACTGAAACATGGACTTCATATCAACAAGACTTTGTATGGTCTCATGATAAACACTGCCAAGATAATTTAGTGGAAGAGATAATTGGAAGAGAAGTCCATTCACCATGACCTGCACCATGACATTAATCCATAATTTGTGTAACCATCAGCCAATCCTTTCTAAAAATATAAATTTCATTACAAGCATATAAGAACATATTTTACCAAATCACCAACTGTCATCTTGCCATTCATAATTCCATTTGAACATAACACCACAGCTATTGAAAGAGCCGTGCTAAATATTATATTTTGGCCGAAGTTCAATTATGCAAGGCTAAAGTAGCATCTTCACACCCTGAGCAATTGAATCACCAACAACAACAGAACAGCATTAAGATTCAATTAGAGTAAATTTGTAATGAAAATACTTTAAATGAAAGGATCTAACTTGCACTTTTACCATACTATCAGGAAGAAAGAAGGGGGGGGGGGGGGGAAGGGAACTGAGAAGGCAAGAGATTAAAAAGAACATAAATAATAAAGAAAATCCAAAACTATCTGAACCATATTAAAATTGATTTGGTGGTTAGCCACATAAAATCATCATTTCAAACCATTAGAAGCATGAAGGAGGAGCGATCACGAAGTCCCAATTAGGGTAGGAGTGGCAACAGACCAGGATTGAGATGGGAAGCCCCTTCTTAAACCTGAACCCACAAGAGCAAACTTTGTTCTAAACCATAAAAAACACAAGTTCCCACTTTGGAAACCCAAACCCAACTCACCCAGTTAGCTGGCATTTTGCACACAAAAGACAACCTACAAGTTGGGTAATTGCCCATCTGATTGAAGGTTGCCCAAATTATTTACTACATTATACAGCTAATGAAGAAGGAATAAAGGTTTCCTCCATGAGGTAGTAGAGCAACTAAGCCTCTTGATTCCTAACTTTCCTAGAACCAGGTGGGCTATAACCCTTTAAAACCAATACCCTTGAATTCATAATTACGTGTCAATGTAATAACTACCATACCACTAAGATTACTTACTCTCTAAGTACTCATCATATTGATCAGCTTCAAAAGCTTCATTGTTGAAGTATTTGATAGTTTGGGAAAAAATGGACAGAATTGGAGAAAATAAGGCATCAGATAATCCATAAAGAAAAAAATAAGACATCAAACGATCCATATGGAGAAAATCAAACATTAAAAGTACATCACAGCCTCACCTCTTTTGGTACACATCACCAATGGCTTGGGGCATAGGAAGTTCAGCATTGACCCAAGGCTTACCCCAAAGAGTGACAACGATACCACCAGCTACTTCAATTCGAGCTCTTTCATCATCTCTACCTGGACTATGATCTTCTGTTAGTTCAGTTGCTAAAAGACTGGCTGTCAAGTTACCTGTCATTTTCATATAAACATACAAATATTCAATTATTAGGTTAAAATAAGGTGAAGTTTTATACTCCTTTACTTGATGTACAACTAATGCTTAGGAAAGTCCTATTTCAAGTAAAAGCATTAAGAGAAAGGAATTCTTTATCATCTTAGCACATATCTAATAGACACAACTAATTTCAACTCAAATCAGCTAAACCTTTATTCCCATTAATTAGTTTCAATTATCTTCTAGATGCAACTGGTTAAAGAGTCAATAATCAATATCACTTCTTAAAAAAAAAAAAAAAAAGGAGATATCAGAGAACTAGTACCCTGACCAGACTAGATTTTCTTTGTGCAAAAAAGGGCCTTTGAGTCACCAACATTGGCTATTAAAATCTTCCCGTCAAGAGTTTAAGTCATCTCATAGTTTACGCAATACTGTAAGGCAAAGAGTGTTAATGATCACCTTGAATGCCACTGCTTGTTTGACTTGTCTTAGGTTACTAGCACTTCCTCAAAAAAGTATAGGTATAGAAGATGTTGTTAACAATATAAACACGTTTTGATATATGCAGGACACAAATAACACAGGATGCCTATAATCTTATCCTATTATGGCCATGCCAAAGCAATAGAGTATATATATATTCACTCAAAGTAAATTGCTTAATCAAGGCAACAAGCAACATACCTTCTGCGCATAGACATTAATCAAAGCATTGTACATTGTGGAAGGCGGCTTCAACCCCGCAGACTTCATAGCATCCAAGCACTCAATCGCGTCATCAAACCTCCCCGACTTTCCATAAATATCAACCAATGTCATAACACCAACTGTACCCACCCCAAGCCCATTTTTGCCTGCATCCAAGTCAGCAAAATCTATATGTTTTGTTCTAGTAGCTCAACTATTGTATTGACAATGTTACTAACACACCACATTGTAAGCATTCATAACACCAAACACAACTGTAACAGATATTAAATACTCAAAACTTTTTTTTTTTTTTAATCTCATTTCAAGCACTAAAGGGAGATCTGAGAGGGATATAGCAAGAAAAACTTCAAAAAAAAAAAAAAAAAAAAAACTTGATCAGCTGGGATACTCACTCTTTAGTGCATAAGCATAATAATCAAACTCAGCTATGAATGGTTAGAGAGAAAAAGCATTTTTGAAAAAACCGTCCTAATTAACCAACCATACTACAACAATAGTAAAAAAATAAAAATAAAAATTAGTAAAATGGCAGGATGTAATTATGCAGAATCAATTCAAGCATCAGAAGCTTAAACCAATAGAGTTAGCCACCCAAAAAAAAAAAAAAAAAACCACTACACAAAATACCCAAAAATTATAGCCAATTACTACAAAAAGTCAATCCCATAAATCCCTGAGAAACATATCTTATAACACAAATCAGTACTTTGCCCCACTTTAGACATCTTCACTAGAAAAAAGGGGCCATAGAATGGATCAATTAGAAGGAAAACATAAAAGAAAAGTATTAGGATCTACCAAAAAACAACTAGGACAAACAACATAAACAAACTTCAAGCAATTAAACAAAATAACTATTCGCTCATCAAATATGCATGCAAAAAGCCATGTTTAATCCCACTTCATTGTTTGGAGAAGATGCCAATTGGTCATGGTTTCTACACTAGGACAGATGAAAGTCGCTGAAAGTAAGAAATAGAAGAGAAACAACTGCATAGAATAAAGAAGGGATCATTTACAGGAATAACACCATCTGCAATCCGCAGCTTGCACAACTTGATAGCAGTAATCCTTAGTGTTTTAGCTGCCTGCACAAAACAAACTTTTAATGGATTAAAATTAAATTAACAACAGGTAGAAAATCCTAAGAGTGACTGCTATATAAACTTGTGGAGTAGCTTTGACACTCTTCCACAAGATTGCCGCGCATGCTTCTGGACTGAACCATGACAAGAATAGAGCCAAAACAAAAGAAACAGATGAGAACGTAGGGATTTAACATATTAAAACAATTTGCAGAAACTGAGTTAGGAAGGACTTATATCCATAATGGGAAAGAAAAAGAGAAAATTGCATCACATAATCCAAAGCATGGGTATGTGGCCACATAAAAGTAAAGATGAAACTATTTTGTTTATAAGGCAGGACCATTAAACAACAGAAACATTATTTCATTTAGCAAAACAGCAATTTGCCCATCTCAAATTGAGAATCAAAATGGAGAACTATGCTAGCAACTTCCAATGCTTATAAGGAGACTTAGCTCATTTTACAAATGACTATATTATCAATAGCAAACGGATATATTCAACAACCTCACAAGCAATTATTACAGATGACACTTTCTGAATCTAAATACATTTTTGTACGGCATTAATCCATGGTAATTACTTTTAATTTTAAGGTAAAGGTATGCATCATGAGAACTTGGAAGTCATCATTTAAATGTCAAATTGCCCATATCTGCAATCAAAATTTTAACTCAGAAGGCTTTATTTCCGTTACCCACATACTCAAATGGTGAATTTCCCAGCATTACAGGAAGTTTTACAAGTTTATTATGCTTCAATATGATGCATTGACACCATGCCATAACTATACCGAGTTAATACTTTCAGGTCAGACATAAACATCTTATCAAAAAGAAAAAAGAATGAAGGTTTTGTATTCAATGGAATAGAACAATATCAAATATAAGGAAAAAATAGAATACCAATTCCAAGCTACATAACTTGAAAATGAATTTATAAAATTCATAAGCTCTAGTAAGTTTTATAAACAAAATGAGTGTAAAAATATCTGTAATGCAAAAAAGCTGAACAGAGCATTGAATTGCAATGACCCAAACCAAGCAAAAATTAAATTCATACTTATGATAAACCAATGCTCGTTTCCATAGGAAACCTAAAATTAACAAACACAAAAACACAAAAAAACCTCATAGATCCAACCCATACTTAAATTGATATTATTGAAATACTTACCAACTCCTTTTTAAGCATTTCTTCAATATAATCTGTTCAAACCTCATACATCCAACCTATACTTTAGATTCCAAAGGACAAGTATGTAATTCCATTTCTAAAGTATCCAAACCCTAGCCCCAAATTATATTATTTGCGAGGAAGAGAAATATCAATGGAGAGAATGAGAGAGAGAAAACAAGAAAGAATTTCGAAATTCATTCACAAAGTTCTACTAGGTCATTTCCAAATTCAATTTATTTTCTCATGAAACAAACAGAGAGAGAGAGAGAGACCTATAATCGAACAAAGGGGAGGAGGAGATGGCTCTGACTATCAACGGCTAGTCATCATCAGAGATAGGATTGCCGACCACCGCACCTCAACCGATCGTCGGAGATGAGATGAGCTCTGAGAGAGAGAGAGAGAGAGAGAGAGAGAGAATTTTCTAAGAGTTCTCATTTAGTTGAACAAAATGAAAATGGGTTTTCAAAGAGAGTGAGCAAAGACTTTATTCGAAAATGGTTTTCTGAATTCTGAGTTTGTGAGAGAGAGAGGCTTTATTCCGAGGGTTAAAACATTTGGATATCTTTTATTAAGGGTTGTGTTAGAATTCCGTTGAAGAATGTAAAAATTTGGAGGCAAACCATTAGCAGGATTTTAGTGTTTTTAATTTGTTTCAAGGGTTTTAATGACCATTGTAATAAGATTAGTTATATTTTAATTAGCGCGCCAGTTTTAAGTATTTGTTTCAACTATTTTCACTGAACCCTTGGAAAAAGTGGGTTGAAACAAGTCATGTTTTTTGTAGTGACCCTTGACTCTTGACTGGTTTTATGTTAAGATTAGATGATGGAGCTTATGTTTGGGTTCAGTGCAGGTACGAAAGGGTCCATAAAATTTGTAAATGTTGTGGTTTAATTGGACATACTAGAGGACAGTGCTCTTAGAATTTGGAGGAGATGGAGACAAGTCTGTATAGGTAACGTATGAGAATCCAAAGGCTTCATCAAGTACACTTTCGCTTTGATACGCTTGAACCTCTGTTTCCTAATGATCTAAGAGCCTTTTATAATACTAGAAGGGGATGGACATCCCAAATACACTTTGGGCCCAATCACCTTTCTCATCACCACCACCACCATAATGCCCCAAACCCACATGCACACTCATCCTCAGATTCCACCTCACATGCATCGCACCACCCTTATTACCCAGACCCGGATACACCCCCCTTACCAAGAGTCTATAATGATATGAACAACCTAGCACCTAATCACGCTGAAACTGAACATGCATCACTCCATTCAGCCATAAATTCCCTCCACCTAAATTCTCAGATTCCCACAGTTCCCCCAAACTCCCCTGCTTCTAAAACAGAGCACGACCATCATCCTGGCACGTTCTCTACTAGGCCTTCTTATCTACCTCCAAGTGATTTTGAGTTGAAATGGGTGTGGGTAAATGATTATGGTCCTTATTTAACTAATGGGGAACTCTGAAACTCCTAAACTGGGGCCTCGGATAGTGAGAGTGATTCTGTGATTATAACGATGTTTAATCTGGATCGCCTAAATGAAGCTAGACCTAAAGTCAGAAATGTATCTACTTAGGAAAGAGGCTGATCCCAGATTCTCTTAAACCATTTGCTGAAACATTAGTGCAACGTGTGGACAGGGGACGTTTTAGATTTGAATTAGGTGGGTCGAGTGTTAGGCCTAGTCTTCGGGCAACAAGGGCCTAGCCCAAAAAGAATGGAGAAAGCAATCCAAATAAAGTGATTTCCAAGCTCATGGTCAATAGGCTTAAGCCTTTTATGGACATCCTCATCACCCCTTTCTAGAATGCTTTTATTAGGGGCAGGAACATCTTTAACAATATTTTGATTGCCCAAGAAATTTTTGACTACTTAGGGAAAAAGAAAGGAAAGAAACATTGCTTTAGTGCTTTAAAAGTGGATATGAGTAAAGCTTATGATAGGGTTGATTGGAAGTTTTTGAAAGCTGTTTTCATTGCTATGAATTTTAATGCATCTTGGGTGAATTGGATTATGGAGTGTGTTACCACAGTCATATACACTTTGCTCATAAATGGTAACCTATCCCATTCCTTTACCCCCAAGAAGGGGCTTAGACAAGGTGATCCCATGTCCCCTTACTGTTTCCTTATATGTGCAAACATATTATCTTTAGCCCTCATGCAAGCAGAAAACCAAAAGAAAATTAGAGGAGTCAAATTGGGCAGAAATGGCATTCCCCTTCCTCGCCTATTTTTTGCTGATGATGCATTGCTATTTTTCAAGCATGATACCATGTCCCTCTCCAATATTCAACATATTCTCAATTGGTACTGTTTTGTTTCAGGACAGAGCATAAATCTTTCTAAATTAGACCTTTATTGCTCACCAAACATGGCAGAGGAAGTCAAGATGGATTTAGCTCAGAGGCTTCAGGTTAACCTGGTTCAAACCCCTAGTAAATACTTAGGCATTAATTTTATGTTGAAAGGTAAGAGGGTGGCAGATTTTCAGTTTCTTGTGGATAAAATGCATTCCAAGTTGCAGGGATGGAAGGCTAAACTCTTATCCCTGGCTGCCAGGACTACAATAATTACCTCTAACCTTCAATCCTTGCCTCTTTACACCTTTTCTTGTTTTAGAGTTCCTGAATCCATCTGTAATAAAATGGATGCCATCTCGAGGGCATTTTGTTAGGGACATGATGTTTATACTAGGAAAATGTTCCTTCTAAATTGGGATAAGATTTGCAGGCCGAGAAGGGAAAGGGGGTTGGGTTTGAAGAAATTTAGCATTATGAATCAGGCCATGTTGGCAAAACAGTATTGGAGAATTAGCCAAAACCCTCAATCCTTAATCTCCAAAAATTTTAAGGCCCAATATTTCCCTCACTCTGCAATCCATGAATGCATCCCTAAACCTCATCACTCTTGGTTTTGGAGAGGCATCATCACACCTAAGAACAGAAAACTTCAGGAAGGAAGGTGGATTATAGGCTCGGGTTCTAATGTTCCTCTCAGTCATAAGGATTGGTTTCCTTGCCAGACACATGTTATCGAATAGCACAATTTGAGTGAAGGAACAGTGGCAAACCTTATTGATAGTGTTTCTCATGCTTGGAAACCTAATTTAGTGAGAGCTCTTTATCCTGATCCTATAAGTCAGGAGGTTTTGAGACTGCCTATTTCCAAGACTGGATCAATCTCTGATAGATTAGTTTGGAGACATTCCTCATTAGGGGACTACCAAGTTAAGAAAGCCTATGAACTCATTGCTAGGGACTCGGGTGGTTATAATCAATCTTTGTGGCATCTAATATGGAAGGTGCAAGTACCTTCAAAAATTTGTTACTTGGTCTGGAGACTATTACATGACAGTTTGCCTACCTTTTCTACCCTTAGGAGTAGAGGATTCCTGTGTCAAGCACATGCCCTCTCTGTGATGAAGCTGAAGAAACTACTCCCATCTGTTTCTGTTTTGTTCATTTAGTAGAGCTACTTGGCATGACACCTCACTGGCAGTGCATACATCTGATTTAAGGAATGTTTCCATCCAACAATGGATTGATAGCTTGCTTCAGAGTCATAAAGACCTTGATCCAGATAACATGAGTTACTTGCAGGGAATATTCACCACTCTTTGGAGCATTTGGACTCATAGGAATTTAGTTGTTCATGAAGGGAAACATCCAAATCCTCTAGAAGTTGTTCTAACAGCTCAGTCTCTTGTTTGCAGGTTCAAGGAAGCTTTCTCTAGCTGTAGTGCAGTAACACATCGACCCTTAGATCAGCAAGGAAGGTTTCAGTTCCCTCAAAAGCCTTGGCAGCTTATCATCAAGGTGGCTGGAGCAAGAGCCAAGAAGCTTCATCGAGCTGCCTTTGCCTATGAAGCCAGAAATATGCAAGGGGAGGTAATTTTGCAAAGAGTGTCCAGCTGTACAGAGAATATGGGAGCTCTGATTATCCTTGACGCAATGGTTGAAGCTGCTGTAAAAGCTAGGAGCTTGGGATTCAAGTTTCTTTTGTTTCTCACTGATAGTTTGAGACCAGTTTTGGTCTCCAATAGGATGTGCAGACCCAATTGGCAGGAAAGGATTTTGGTGGATGATTTGTATAGTTTTAGCTCAGTCTGATGTGGTCTGCCATTCTGTTTTTGTTCCAAAGCTTGTAACAGGTGATGTTAGTTTCCTAGCTAAGTTGGCAACTGATATGCCAATTAACCATTGTATGGTTTGACTCTCTTGTTTTTCTGGTTTTATCAACAAAAAAAAAAAAAGTTAAAATAAAAATAAAAATGAAAACTGACATTAAAAACAAGAAGCTTTCTGTTAAACAAAAATATCATTTGCACTTAGAATTTTATTTGGACAAAACTTTGCATTTCACGTAACCAACTTAATTTTCGAGTATTGAAAATTCATTTGCACTTTATCATTCTAAGCAAAATCTTCTATCTCTAAATGTGGCATTCTCTTTCTACCCTCTTTATTCAATGGATGCTAACTTAATTTATGAATAAGCCATAGGTGATTCATAGAGTTTTATCAACATTTTAATGCTTCTCTCTGCTCTATTATTGCCCAAAATAACAAATAAATGATGGGATGGACAAAAGCTCCAAAACAACATGCGTTCAAATCTTGAAAAAAAAAATTCATGTCTAAGATTTTAACTTAGTTAGATCACAAAATCCAAATCTCCAAGGTTTGTAAAGGTCTTTCAGACATTTGGAGGTGATAACATACATTATTAAACTATGAGCGTAGAAGTTCTTTAGATAACATGACCAAACTAAAAACTGATACGTCATCACTCCATAGATACTAAAAAAGATTATTTTAAGTTTGCTAAGGACTAAAATCAATCACTTTAATTTTTTTTTGGGGACTAAAAAGCAATTACTTTAAGTTTGTTAGGAACTAAAGATAATCACTTTAAAATTTTAGGGACTAATATTGTCTAACGGTTAAATTAGGGACCAACAATATATTTTTGACCAAAAATATTTCCATTGCCGGGATCAAACCTAGATGGGAGAAATTCAAACCCCAAGGTTTGTACCAATTACTATAGTTGGGACAAACCCATGATTTCAAGTTAGGGGGCTAGTGCATAAGTGAAAAAAAAAAAAGTTAAAAAATTTCAAATAAATATTCATATAGTATTAAAATGGCTTGGGTTGGACTGGGTGGGTTAATGAGGGCTAAGTTTTGGAAGAGAGGTTGCCCAACAAAGAAAAAAGACAAAATATAGTTAATTATTTTTTGGGCCAGGGGGGCCAAGCCCTCTCCTGGGTCCGTCTTGACTATAACTGACATTGTTAATGCTTAATCATTATTAAAATTGAAACATTGAAGTATATTCTTAAAATCCAATTATCTTAAACTGTGCCAGAAGGTAAACTCGAGTGAACTCTAAACTTGGGTGGAAAATTCTCTTGCAAGTATGTATACAGGGCAAATCAGAAAAATAGATTCGATGAGAATGGGGTTTTGACCAAGGCAGAGTGAGGAAAGTTATGGGATTGGGAGGCTAAGATTCATAAGAGGCTCAAGACCCTTTTGTAGAAAATCACATGGAAATTCATTCCAACAAAGATAACTCTAAATTTTAGATTTTTCATTCAAGACCTTAGCTACATAGTTTGTAATGCATTCAACGAATCAATAGAGCATATATTCATTGAGTCCCCTATAGAATAAATTATATGGTCCAAATGGAATGGGCTATGATGGGCACAATAATCATGACGTGATAGCTTGGTAGAGACATAAGGAGCTCGTTTCAATCGAGCTCTCTCAATCGAGAAACAACTAAGCAAACTAGCTCTCCACATGGAAAGGTATTCAAATCCACCTATAACTATTGGGATCCAAAGGCATGGGAAGCAAAGGTTTTAGCACACAGCCTAATTTCGGTTTGATTTCCACTAGTCCCTTCTTTTGACAAAATTAACTTTGATACAGCCCTAAAAACAATAGTCTGGCAGTGTTTAGTTGAGATTAACAGGCTGAAATCATATCCATATGCAATGATCTAGTGTGGATAGATAATCCCGTAATGGCAAAAATCAGCGCAATTTTTCTTGTGAGCTCATAGGAGATTGAGCTTGGCTTCAGCCATGTTTAGTTAAAAGGAGAGGCTCAATGCCTTCCTTCCTATCTAAACATCCAAGTGACACTAATATGGTGCCAGTATAAACTTCTTCAACACTTAAATTAGAATTACTAAACCTAATGACCAAAAAATGATAAAATGTTTTAGGGTTTTTCTATCAGTATATCTTAAAGTAGTTATGATTCCTTGTTTATATAGGAGGTGTCTGATCATTATCCCCTTGGTTTACTCCATTTTCCATGGTAGTGGCATGATGGGTGCAGTGGCGCATTGAAGGAAGACGAGAATCTCAGGATCTATGCCCACAATAAAAGATTGTTAGTTAGTGGAGCAAATATCATGCACTTTAATTCTAGAAACCATGTCTTTCCATATATAGGTTTTGCATTTGTACCCCTTAAACCTAAGAACCAAAGAGCAATAAAATGTTTTAGGGTTCTTCCATTGTACCTTATAGTGGCTATGGCTCGTGTTTCTAGTCATTATCCCCTTTATTTACTCCACTTTCCATAGTAGTGACATGATGAGTGCAATGGTATTGAAGGAAGGCGAAAATCTCAAGATTTGTGCCCATAATAAGAGGTTGTTGTTTGGTAGAGCGAATGTCATGCACTTTAATTTTAGAAGCCATGTCTTTCCATATATGAGTTTTGCACTTGTGCCCTTAAACCCAATAACTAAAAAGCGATAAGATATTTATGGTTTTACTATTATATCTTAGAGCGGTTGTAGTTCTCTGTCTATATAAGAGAGGTGTCTAATTATTATACCTTTGATTTAGTCCATTGTCCATAGTAGTAGTACAACGGGTGTAATGGCATTGAAGGAAGGCAAAAATCTTGGCGTCTGTGCCCACAATAAGAGGTTGTTAGCTGGTGAAGCGAATATCATGCCCTTTAATTTTAGAAACCATGTATTTCCATGCATGGAGTTCTCGTACTTGTACCCTTATTCACTTTACAATGAAAAATGATATCTCCAACCAACTTAAGTTTTCTTTAAACAAGAATGTTTGGATTTTGGGCTCACTATTATGACACTACTTTTCACATCTTTGATATAATATGTTATGATTAAAATAACTTCACTTTCACTTAGGTTCATCGTTGACATCATTTATTGTAATTTATTATGTCCTAATCATAGATTCATAAAAGGTCATTTTAATAACTATTTAATGATATGCCGCTAGTCTTATTGCTATTTTATCTAGTTGCATTAGTTTAATTGTCAATACCCTGTGCGTGCCGACCAAGCTAATCATGTTCTTAGAAGCTCTAAGAATGTATTAGCCCACTTGCCCTGTGCGTGCCGAGAAAGCTAATCATGTTCTTAGAAGCTCTAAGAATGTATTAGCCCACTTAAGCCTTACTTTATGTATTAAAATAATAATAATAGCCCACCTAAGCCTTGCTCTTCGTGCCCCGTCGTTACCATCTGTAACATGAGTTTGAGACTTGCACGCCAATCCATCCATTGGTCCTCCTCTCCTCTCATCTTCAAATCACCCTTGCTTCCTTGGTCTAATAAATACCCTAATAACCATTCCCTGTCTCTCCCATTGTCACGACTCACAACAATGGGTAAGCGAAGTGCAATCCATTCTCAGTCAAACCCAAAGCTTCCTCCTGAAGAACCCACTTCTCAAACTGAAAACCCGTCTTCCTCCTCCAAAATCCCCCTTCCACCCCAAAAAATCAGAAAACTATCCTCCAAAAACAACAAGTCTCAACAGCCAGAGCCAGAGCCAGAGCCAGAGCCACAACCACAGGTCCCTAATTCAGAAGACTCTTCCATTACTAAACCCAGCGACCCAACCCCATCTGAGGCCCCCAATACCCTTTTGCCCATAATATCTGTAAACCCTTTAACAATCGAAGGCGAAATCGATCTTGCCCTTAACCATTTGCGCAGCTCCGATCCACTCCTCACCTCCCTAATCGATTCGTATCGTCGTCCTTCTTTCGAATCTGACCCCTCACCACCGTTCTTATCCCTCACCAAAAGCATTCTCTACCAGCAACTCGCTCCCAATGCTGCTAAAGCAATCTACAAACGCTTCGTCTCTCTCTGTGGCAGCGAGTCCGAGGTCGTCCCCGACAATGTGCTGGCGCTCGACGCCGCCGAGCTCCGAAAAATCGGAATCTCCGGTCGGAAAGCGACTTACCTTCATGACTTAGCGAACAAGTACAAAGATGGGGTTTTGTCGGACTCTTCGATTCTCGAAATGAACGATGAGTCGCTGGTTACAAAGCTAACGTTGGTGAAGGGAATTGGGGTTTGGTCGGTGCACATGTTTATGATATTCTCGTTGCATAAACCGGATGTTTTACCGGTTGGAGATCTTGGAGTGAGGAAAGGCGTGCAGCGTTTGTATGGGCTAAAAGAGTTGCCATTGCCTTTGCAGATGGAGGAGATTTGTGAGAAGTGGAAGCCTTATAGGTCTGTTGGGTCTTGGTATATGTGGAGGCTTATGGAAGCCAAAGGGGTTGTTGATTCCGTGTAATGTTCCTGTCTTCTTGTACAACCTTAGTTTCTTGTATTGTTGTACCATCTGATCAGTTTCTTTTACTCTTGCTTGTTTATGAAAAAACCAAAAAAAGGTTTAGTTTTTCTTGTTTATATGGTTGTACATTTTGCGTGCTTCACATGTTTGTACAATTCATACTCGAAATTTTGCTTGCTAATAACACAGGTAAGGTTGGTAGTTAGTACTTTGTAGTATTGTTGTTGGGTTTCAAGTTTCAACCCTGTAGTTAGAAACTATGTCTTGTTTTTACCAAATACGTGCTAGAAGGGTTGGTGCCGTGTGGATTGTGGAGTGCCTAATGGATTCACATATTGGTATCTCTATCTCTGATAACATGGCTAGGAGTGGTAAAATTTGGGTGAACATGTAGTTCTGTAATTTAACAAATTAATTGTTAGTACTTGGTCAATCTTCGGCCAAAGCATGAATAAGGACTCTAGAGCTTTAACAATAGCAATAATTACTTATGCAACAGATATATGCATCCTCCATTTCATAGTGTGAGTCCTGTAACTATGGCAGGCTGGAACCTATGTTCTGTGAAAGGGAGGATAGCCATATCTGCATGATGAGATACCTTCTCGATTGATGTAAGATTCCAAGCTGAAACAAATAAGGTAGTTAACTTAGCCAGTCTCTGTTTGCAGTATTTGGGCTTAATCCTTCTACAGTTCTACTGCATTAATTATTACACTGATGATCCAATATATATAGATGGAGGGCATCATAAACCTTTACCAATAGGTATTGTTCTATTTAGCGATTGGGGGTTGGGGGAGGTGTTGTTCTTGTTCCGGTTCATTGAGCTCTGTTTGGAGTTGATTCTGAGCCCTGCGTAAAAACCATCTAACAAAAAATTATGGGAAATTATTCCTTTATATTGTACGGTAGACACAAAAAGTGGTAAATATTGTACACTTTTTGTAAATGTGTACAACATTTGCCACTTTTTGTTGTGTATACAATGTAAATTTATATTGCAACTAAAATTATATCAAATCATGACAACTAATTTTGAATATCTAATTGTGCATCTATCAGAAGCCACATCCTGTAAATGCTGCATAGCAAGAGAGAGTAACTGACATGCATTCAGTTCAGTGGGCAGAGAAAGCATACGATTGACATCAAAGTGATCCAATTGTGCGTTCTATAATGCAAGAGAGAGTAGATTAGCATTATATCTCAGTAAAGAAGTGTACTCACATTTATACTAAACAATTTCACCACACTATAATGTGTTCTGCTGTTACTTTCCGAGGGGGAAAATAAACAAAAGGTTTTGACACCAAATTAGTTTCTGTTTTCTATTTAGAAAGTGAATGATGCTTGATATCACTTGGGAGTAATCTTTTTCCTTACCTTGATCGCCTCTCTCTCTCTTTTTTTCTTTTTTTCTTTTTTTTCTTTTTTTGAGTTAATCGAAGAAACTGACATATGCAATTGTTGGCTTACTTCCTCCATTTCTTATTTTTTGTTTTGGTCCTCTATTCAACCATAGTAGTACTCTCTAAAAAGTTAACGGACATAATCTTAGAGATTTTAAGATAATGGGATTTGCTAGATCGTCGGGCATAACTTCTGGAGTCATGGCTGAGTTTTGAGCTCTAAAGGATGGTCTCATCCTAACTTCTCAACTTAGGATTTCCTCCATATGTGTAGAGCTTGATGCCGAGCTTATTGTTTTACTTCTTACTAATTACTCGATAAATAATCTTATGTTGGAGCCTCTGCTTGATGATTGCAAGACCCTATTGAAGAAATTCCATAGATCAACTGTCCAACACATTTTCAAGGAGGCAAATCAATGTGCTGCTGCATTGGCTAAGTTTGGAGACATCCTATCTTCTGACTATGTTAATTTTGTTAACCTACCGCCAATGGTGGAGAACTTGCTGGCTTTTGACAAGGCCAAGCATTTTTGTAATAAATTTATTAGTAGTTAATTTATATCAGCATTAGTTTACCACCCCAAAAAAAAAAATTCCATTAGGTTCATTTGATCAATATTAAAAACTTTTTTTAATGGGAAAATTATTTTATTTAAAAAGGTGAAGTACCCCCTTTTTTTCCCTTCGGTTCATATGATCAATATTAACACCTCAGGAAGGCTGGACCCAGCCGGAGTTAATTTGGTCCCAGCCCATTCCACATGTAGGTCATTCAAGCCCAGTACACTGCCTATTTCATCGGCCCAAGTCACACAGTCTGCAATGTTCGTAAAGAAAATAGTGGCAGCCTGTTTATCCTGCACATTCTTCTTCTTCTCCTCCTTTTAAAAAAAAAAACTTGGAAGATTTTCACCTGATAATCATTACCCATGTGTGAAGAATTTTGAAGCTTTTGGTATATTTTCATTAATCATGTGATTTGAACATATATATACAAGGAGGTGGTAATCGAAGTCTCATGATTACTGGGGGTTAGGAACGATATACAGGTCAAACAATTACCAGGAAAGGAATTGTGTTGGACATGTGGTGAAGTAATTTACCAGTTTGGAAAGCCTTAATACACGGGTCAACCAACAAAGAAGGAAATAAGGAAGTGCACTAGTGAATTACAATTATGGAAGGCAGCTAGCCCTATCTGTAATATTGTAAGGTAAAGCTAGACTAAGTCACTGTTCAGCTATGTAAGTGATAATGAGAGTATATATAGCTTGTGTGAATGTGAGTATTCAAATTCATGTTTTCTGCATTTCATTTGTAACATGCACATGCTAATTCAGTAAGTAATGCCTGCGTCGAATACAGGGACTTTGTACCCTTTTTATGATTTGTCATCAAAAGTAAAGAACCCTAATAAAATGTAGGCTTGGAAGTTGGAACCCCTGTGGTGGTAAATGAAAAATTAAAGACTGAAGCAAGGGAAATGTCTCGTACGTCCCAATTGATGCATTTGCCCCACTTGAGTTTTCTCTGTCCCTGGTGAGATTTTTCAGTTTTTTTTTTTTTTTTTTTTTTGGTAATTTGAAAAAACTTATTTTTTATTTATTTGTTTTTTTAGAGAAAATATTTTTATTAATTTTCATGTTTTTTTTTTAAAACTATTAAAATAAAAACTACGCCATTTTGGGATAACTAACAATACAATTTTGACAAAGCCTAATATGAGGACTAAACAAATAAAGTTGAAGCTTACATGACTAAATTACACGAAAGTGAAGTTGCATAAGTAAATTGAATTTTAGAAAATAGTTGCAGGAGTAAAAAGTGAATTTTGCCGTTTTGGGTTCACTACAATTTTGATATAGATTAATAAGAAGGCTAAATTTAGTAAAGTTGAACTTGAATCTTAGAGGATGAATTGAATTTTAGACAAAGGTTAAAATGAGCAATTTGTACTTTAGCCTACAATTATATTTTTATACATATTTTATTATCATCCCCTGAGATACGTCTCTCTCTCTCTCTCTCTCTCTCTCTCTCTCTCATATCAGTGCTAGAGCAGCGAAAATATTTTTAACTTGCCTTGCCCTTAACCTGCACTAATTCCGTTCCATGCAAATTTCCCCTCCTCGAAGAGGGACAAGGCGACAATAAAGCATACATAATTTGAATTTTAAGCTCACATCTAACACCACCTCATCGTCATCTTTAATTGAAGCTATAGGTTCTCTCTCTCTATGGGGGAGAGGGGGGGGGGGGGGTGTAAAATAAGGACTTCCATGATAGGTTCCTCACTTAGCAAGCATCTCAACACATTTAACTTCACGGAAAACATTCTTTACTTGAGCTTGATTAAATCTGCTCAACAATTCCCTGTGATATAATCATTCAAAAAACCGTCATTGATTTGTTAGAGGATGATTATAACTTATAAGGTAATAAGATCAGCTACAACTTTAAGCTTCTCCCATCTCATCATCACTAAGAACATGTGCATATACAAGAAGCTTACTTTGTAGAAACCTATTAAGTTGTTACTTTTATAAGTCCTCTTTCCACCCCTTAGATCATATAATTTATATTCTTTTAATAAATATAATAATATTTTAACATATAGTATCTATATTATAATAATTATTTTTTATCATCTAGTCATTACATCAATAAATTTCTTTTATTGTAAACAAGGTTAAAATGTAGATTCCTTTGAAAATGTTGATGCTACCCTTATCAGTCATGATAAATAATGTCCACACATATATATATCCAAACCTAACCAGGATAGAAAAGTAAATACCATACGTAAAATTCATGACCTTAATTCGAGTTGTCATTTCAACTATTTTCCCTTCTTCTTCTTCCACTCGATTTTCCATTCTCTTGAGATCTTTTCTCATCTAACGAAAATGTTTACAAAGAATTGGCTGCTCACTCACGAAATGTTAGCCACAGAGAAAACGTGCTATGATTTTAGCTCCACATGGGGATATAGGACAAACGAATGAAGAATATGACAATGCAAGTAGACAGTAATCAATCATTTATTTGGTTTGAATTAAAGTTCATTCTTTTGGTAATAAGTGTACAAACGCAATGATGCTTTACTCCCTTGTCGTCATTCTAATATGCAGTCCATAAAGTAACTTCTTTGTGACAAGAATATTAGGAATTCCATGGATTAATTGCAATTGAAATTATGAGTATGATACTATATTAATGCTATTCTTGTGGTGAGGTGAAATACGTTTTATATCCACACTTTTTTACCTAAATATATTTCATCAGCATTTAAATTTTTTAGACAGTTTGCATATATTGACCTTAATTCTTTCAAATGTGTAGCCAACAGGGGGTAAAAAGAAATAACAATAATTGTACGAAGCCGATTAAAAAATGGGGCAAGTGGCACTGCGGCAGCTACATTTTTTTTTTTAGATGTGAAAGTTCATGAATAGAAGGTCTTAAGATAGGGACAGTGGGGCCCATCTCTTCTCCAGCATTTTTTTTTTTCCTCCAATAGTGTCCAGTCAAAAGCATAAAAACGAGTCTTATCCACGTCTCATCCACGTTTAAGCACTATTATCAATCGGGGATAATACTTTATGGACATTTTTAATTTCACACCTTACTGAGTTGTCATTTTTTAATGAAATTATCATTACTTTTATATTGATTTATCATGGACACTAAAAATAAAAATATTTATTATACATAAATTATAACTTTATGCATCAATTTGGTATAAACTTAAGTGTGATATTTGGTGTGTTTCTAAGATCGCACAGAGAGATTGCTCAGTTTTAGTACATGAAGGACTGAGAGAAAGAAGAAATTAAATTGACAAATTTGATGTTAAAAATAGGGAACAATGGAGCGCGTTTGAAATAAAAAGGAGATCCCCTGTGTTCTAATAAAAGCCACACAATACAATCACTCAATCGAAAACTAGAAAATGTAGATGTTATGTATATATCTCATAAATTATATGAGTAAAGTGTAAATTATATCTCTAAAATTTAGGGGTTTTTATTTTTTACGCTCTAAAATTTTAAATTTTAAATTTTATTATTTTGAAGTTATATTTCGTTAATATTAGCATTTATTAAATTTATATTTTTCCATTAAGTATTATACAAACTTATTTAGCTTATTTAGTTTATCCAATAAACAATACCATATTATTCTCATTATGTCATGTCACTTTTATAACCTAAATTAAAAAATAACGTAATACCATTTTATTAGAAAAATTAAAAACATGTGAAAAATTTACTTAAAACATAGTAAAAACTTTAAAAAATAAAATATAAATTCTGAAATTTTAGGACTAAAAATTCCAAAACTTATTGTTATTAATATAAACTTTGACCTTAATCATAAAGGGTGGTGTAGGTGTAGCTGAAACGAGTGCATTAGCTTTGTCTTAGATTCCCAGTTGCATTGATAATGGGGACTCCACCCATCCATTCCATCACACGTACCGCGTGCAGTTTGTGATGTGACTGACGACTGACGGGCCCATAAACATAATCGACATAAGATTTGCTTGTCTTGATTCTAATGAAAAAGCCCATCTCTCCTTGGTAATCCGTACAACTATCGCATTTTAATTGTGGCATGCTTTCTATGTTTTAATTGTAACTTTGTATCACACCCTAAAAACAAATTTGTAACTTTGTAGGGGACCCGCATCAACCACTCTAATTTTATTTTATTTTTTTCTTTTGTTTTTCCAAATCCATGCAAGTTAAATTAAAATTTTTAATTTAAAAAAAACTAAACACCAATAAAAGATCTTTCATTTGCTTCAACACTTTACCATTCAAAATAACAAATGAATAGTATTTTAATACCTCTATTGAGGTATTGTTCATTAACAAATGCTATGGAATTAATATTTATTATTTGAATCTCTCTCTCACACATGATGTTAATTCTCTGGCCATCAGCGATCCAACCACCAATCTCTCACCACATACCTCCTCTCAAGGCCCTTTGCATGTGGTGACAACCCCAAACAACTCTCTCAAGGCCCTTTGCATGCTGGCGAACCCATTATAGCCTTAAAGAATAGTAGTCAGAACCTTGAGTATACCTATGTAGTTTTCTTTTTTTGTGCTCTCTCCTTCTTGATATTTCTTGGTTCATCCTCTTCACTAATGAGATTTGGTCACTCATTTTTTTGTTTGGAAAAAGTTAACGAGTTCTCTAAGAGCATTTGTTAGTAAACTATTTTAGAAACATTTTTATGAAAAAAGTTAATGTTTTGATAGTTTTTTCAATTTCTCATAAAAGTGATATAAAAATTTCCTAAAATGGTTTATTACTAATTCCCTTAAGGGCACCTATTAATATGACTCTTTTTATTTTACTCAATTCATATATATTTATTTACATATATATGCATGCCAACGATCCTAGTTGACTCTTTTAAGACCAAAGACCCATTTTGCTACTCTAGGTTTGATGCGGGTTGAATGAGTTATGGTAGGTGGGGATGAAAGATTTTAACTCTAATTCTCTTTACAAAATAAACCTTGTAATGCCATTGAGTTAAAAGATTTTTGTACGAACTCTCATATCTAAACTTGTAGCGTCTCTTCATTTGGACCCACCGCGACACCAACACAAGAAAAAATTTGTGAAATTTTATATAAATTTTATGTAAAAATTTTTGGAATTGTTTGGTGAATGGAAACAGTAACCTTCAAACTTGTCATTGGTGTTCAAATTTCTAAACCTAAAAAGTCTAACTTTGGAGCTACCATGATAAGCTTTTATTTATTTATTTTCTGATTCCATTCCATTTATACCATTGGCAAGCTATTGCGTAGATATTTAGTAAGCCGCATGATAGGCTTAAGGATATATAGGTTTTAAGCAATTTACCCTTCAAATATTAGAGCTTTCTCTATCTTTGGTTTTCTAAGATGTGACACCCCGACGTGGTACCCATATATTGATTTTGATCCATAACTTTGTTTGATTTTATGCATTCCTTGCAGTTCATCGAATAGTGTGAATTTTAAAAGATCCCTTGTCATAGAAAAGAGAAGTCGCAAAATCTAAAAAGATTAGCTCTTTTTGCTGATAATAATAGTGAAAATACCCAACGGAGCATCTCTCTTTTAACTTGAGGTGGTTAAAGTGGGAAAAATGCTTCTATATAAAGATTTAAATGTGCGGTCCTACACTCCCTACAGTCACATGAGATGAGAGCACCAATTCGGATTTTTGTTACTTCCTTGTCGATTTGTTCAGAGGAAAAAAATTTCAGAAAAAAAATTATTGTGTACAACTTTAAGACCTTCACATGTTCACACTTGTCTAGCTAAAGGTTAAATTCATGGTCAATATCAAAAGAAAAAAATTGGTCAAAATTCAACAACTCTCTTAAGTGCAAAGTACAAAGTCCAGATTGGCCATTGGCCAAAGCGTATCATAATTTTATAATCCATTTAGCCGTGTCAACAATAATACATAATTTAATAAAGTAATAATTAAATACATCTTAATTTATTTTGAGCATTTAATACCATATATCAAATAATATTTTTGTACATTTCTCTGACAAAATAAGTCAAATTATTTATACGCATAAAGAAGAACACACAACCATAGTTCTCATTTGAAAGAAAAAACGTGCATCACAAGTCACAACTCATAATAAATCATTTATTACTTCTTAACTTGTTTGTTAACGTGACTAAAACAATTGTTAATAAAAAAAAAAAATTCAAGATTATAAATTTGTAATCAAAAGAGAATGAGACCCGTCTAATCTTAAAGTCAATTGGTCGCCATGCTTTGCACTAGGATCCAAGATAGTTTCTTAAAACTCTTATTGTGGGCATGTAAAGGCTTGTTTGGTTAAAAAGAATGGTTACTCATCACTCATCACTCAGTTTTCATCACTCAATTTTCATCATCCATCATTTATCACTCATAACTCATTACTCAAACTCTATTTTTTTACTCACTCAAAATAAAACTTGTTGGTTTCATATATTGGTATCCATAACTCAGAATTTTGCATAAAATGGTGGGACCCATTTTCTGTGTGGGGTCAGAACAGGTAATTGCCTACCCGTGTGCCCCTTCTCTCTCAATAATTTCTTCATTTCAAGCCTCTTTCATTTCTTCAGTTCTTACTTTCGTTTCTTCCATTTCTGTACAGATTTTCCAAAAGAAAACTCAAACTCATAATCAAAACAAAGAAACCTACCAACAATGTCTAAAACCTAAAAGAAAACTTCATTTTTAGAAACACTAAACCCAAAAGTCATGGCCCCAAATCTGGAAACACCAAACCCAAATCAAATCCCATTTTGAAACAAACCCCAAAACCCAAAACAAAAATCTTTTATTTAGAAACACCAAATCCAAATCAAACTTCATTTTTCAAACACCAAACCCAAATCAAACCCAGATCTTGATCTTTTCTTTCGACTCATCGTTGGTGATTAGTGGCGATGGTGGGCAAATGTGGACAGCTTTGGACAGTTGGTGGGCAGCTATATGGTGATGATGGCAGAATCCGCCACCATCAACAGCAAACCCAACAGAATTGGCCACCATCAACAACACCACCACCAACGGCCAAACACACCAACATCCATACAAACCCACCTCCATCACAGCCTAAGCCTCAAACCACAACCACAACCAAAAATTCAAACCCATCAACACAAATCGAAAACTCAAAATTGCAACTCCCTCACCAACACCGAAAACTCAAACCCACAAACATAGCAAATCCAAACTCATAAATCTTTAGATCAGAGACCCGTTGGTTCAATTGATGGTGAAGGAAGATTTTAGGATTTTCGACCTTTCCTTGGTTGAGCTTGAACCGAGAGATTTGTGGTGGTGGCTTGTGGTAGCAGCAACTAGTGGTTTGCGGAGGAGCAATGGAGAGAGCTAGAAGAAATTGAGTTAGAGTGATCGGTGGAGGCTCTGTGTAGAAGAAAAAATGAAGAATGAAGAGATGAGGAGAATAGAAAGAAAGAAAACTAAAAAGAAAGAAAAGAGTGTTCGAGAAAGAGAGAGCCGTTAGGTGCACTAGCATGACATGACAAGACAAAGTTGTGGGTCCCATAAGTTTAATGAAATTACCATATTGTCACTGAGTTTTAGTTTTCAAGTTTTGAAAACACTCAAAACTTGTTTTCATTTTCCATCACCCACATCCATTTTTTTGAGTATTTGAGTCATGAAAATAGTGATCTAAAACTAAACCAAACAAATGCTCACCCGTGGAACCCACTCAGTTCGGATGATGGATCATGAAAACTAAGTGATATATCATCCAGTTTTCATCCCATCCAAACAAGCTCTAAATGATTGTCCGTCCTAATAAGTTATGGTTGTAAACCACTGTATTGGAAGAGGACTTAACTTAGATCTAGTGTTTTTGTACATTACACCCAATAAGCTATATATGGTTGTGAACCATCATATTAAAAGATGACATAACTTGAATCTGGTGTTTTGGTATATTAAACTCAATAAGATATGGACACGTATAATCATTGTATCGGGTCCAATCTAAAAAATTAAAAATGAAGAAAGCCCCAACGGCTATATTTATTTTATTTTTTTAAAATCCCCAACGGCACTAGGTTGGGTTTTCGCCACGTCTCTAGAATCCCACAATTACTTGTGCATGCATTTATTAGGATATGAGGCAGTGTCCAAATAATTTAATCATTAATCTTTGTTCCTAACTCCTATAAATAATTTAATGATTTAATTACTTGGGAAATTGTTCAGTCCAAACACAGAAAAGACGGTACGGTTGTGGCTTGGATAACATTAAAAATTCCTAGGGAAGGATTATAAGTAGCTCGTGAGATATTCTTCTAGTCTCAAATATAGTAATTAAACAAAATAATGCATGCCTTTTGTAGACAAATTGTTTCCTGATGTCGTACTAATAAAAAGTCGTGTCAGAACTCAGAAGTCAGGAGAAAGACGCAAAGGTGCATGCAACTGGCTACACATGCATACTTAAAAAAGACATGGTTGAATTTTTTTAAGTATAATTTAGATACTTGATCGTATCAAAAAAAATTTAGATACTTGAAGAATAATTTCTTTAAATTAGATGTTTATTTATAGGTGCACTTAAGAGATAGCTATTGCTCCACATATTATCCTAATGATCGACACTATACTATATATCATATTATCGCTTGGAAATCTATTATTTTCAATGATATTCTTAACTAATATATATAGGTTGAATATGCACATAGGTGTGAATTTGATGCAGGACAAATTGGAGAATTTATCTATATGTGTTTGTGGTGGGCTTAGGGTTAGGAAAACTTGTAAATCAAGGTTTATAATTGTTTAAGTAGAGTTATGGGATTGTGATAAGAATTAAAAGATGATTGGATGAGTTTTTTTTTTTTTTTTTAATTTATTTTATTTATAACTATTTGGTAAAAGAAAGTATGGAAAAATTTACGGTTTTGATAGGTAAAAAAAATTGCTTGATTTTGGGTTGTAAAGAAGAAGAATAACTAAGAAATTTAGAGTGTTTAGGGGCTGTATGAACAGTACTCATGAAAAATAACTAAGAAAAAGAATGGAAGAATGAGAAGAGGAGAAAGAAAGAATAGAAAATGAGGAAGAAAGAACCCATAAAGGCCAAAGTGCATTCATGCTCAAAACATTCAATAACTTTATTAATCAACGTCCTTGAAAACATTAGCATAATTTATATAAAGACATTTTCTTACTAGTAGTATATATAGGACTCCTACTAGTATTGAAACTCCTAATTTGCTTAGTAAACTAAAATATAATAAATACTAACTTGGACGCAAAGAAAATAAATCTTAAGATATTTGGGATCTACTAGGAGATCCTAGACTCAAATAAAGTACCAAAATACCCTTAATTCACAAGAATTTTAGAAATTATAGATTTGCCCTGAATATAAAATTGAGGATAACTGCTAATATAAAATTTCAAATAAAAAATTGTTTTGATCTTGAAGGACCCATATATAGACAGTTAAAACACATGACTTTTACTTGAATTGGATTGCATATGAGGACCCCATAAAATAATTCTTGAATAGATGAATTTGCAAATAACAAATTAATCTTCTGCATTAGGATTGGACTCATATCTTATACAAACATTTAAATTCAATATTTTTTTTGATAGATCAATATTATTATTATTATTAATTATAAATTAATAAAAACTCTATTAATGTTGGAGTTTTTTTTTTTAATATTTATTTTAATGAAGAACTCATTGTTGAGGGTCATTTTTGTAAAGCAGGCCCAACTCAGCAAAGCAGGCAATAAGAGTGGCAGGTACAGAATAAGACTATTAAGCCCAAGCGATAGGAGTAATAAAGCACAGGCCCATAACATGAATAAATGAGTCTTGAGGAAGCAAATGGGCCCAAAGGACCCAGAAAGAGAGAAATGGCACCCACGGGCAGTATATGATATGGAAAAGTGAGAATGGGCCGCGGCAGACCCAAAGCAATGTAAACAAAGAAAGTAGGGGTTGATGGCAAGCCCATGAACCCCAAGGATAAGAATGAGGAGATTGGGTCGGGGAAACCCAATCAAGTTAGTAAAAACCCATGGGAATGCAAAGTTAGTAAATGGGCCGAGGAAACCCAAAGAAAGTAAATGGGCTGCAGGCCCAAGGGAAAAAGAAAGGGAAAATAGAGCCCATGAGTAAGAATACCAGTGGCTCTGTTAAGTCATTGGGGGAAGGAATGAAACGACAGGCTTGAAAAGAGGCCTAGCAGGAACATATCATCATAGCAGAAAATGCCAAGTAATGAAACAGGACATGAGTGTAACTAAGAAATGGGTCAAGAGAAATGTGAAACCCAGTATTAAGAGAAGTCCAATCCCAAAGGGAAGTCGTGAAATGTACGGATCGGCCCACAAGAAAAAACAAAGAAGCATGGCAGATGATGCAAACAAAGTTCTAGATCACAGCAAACACATGAGCCGCAGACAGACTTTGAACGTACATAACAGGAAAGCACGCGCAAGGCCCAAGTGCCACCAGCCTGTACCCAGCCAATATAGGACGTGGTGGGACCATGGGTCAGTGGTAAGAGGTAAGGGGAGGTGTGGTTTAGTGGTGAGGAGAGGGGAAAAGATTTATTTTACGTTCCCTGTCCAAACCCTTTTGGGAGGTACGTCCTGCTGGGATGACAGACCGCCCAAAAGAGGCAAGGTTGGGGGAGAACGTTGGGTGCATGCCATAGGGAGAGAGAGAGAGAGAGAATTTAAGCCACGGCAGAAGAAAGTGCCACTGCGGACTAAGAAAGAACGTAAACCTATCTTTGTCTAGCGAGGGTAAGTAGTACACAGACGGTGGTCGGCAAGTACGCCCAGACCAGACAAAGGCTGTTGGAAGATAAATGGTAAAAACCAATCACGGCAGGTCCTATAAAAGGATCCTTGCCGTGCCCTGTAAAAGGGACCAAAAAACAGAGGAAGGAAAAAAGATAAGAAAAACAAAAAGAAAAAGAAATGAAAGAAGAAAAGATAAGAAAACAAACAGTAAGGGTAATGGGCATGCACCAATAGATCGGTTCCCTTATCTCCCCCTCAAAATCCCACTCTCTAAGAAACAATCAAGTAATAGGAATTCCTTCAGGCATTTATCACTTAGATCCGATTCCCTCAAAGTCATTAATCCCCGCAGCAGGATATTCTCCTAGGAGATTAGTTTCATTGAGAGGAAGCGTTCTTCCTCTTTGATTCTCTGCCACTGTAGACTCAAACTTGGCTTGACGTTTATTTTCTGATTAACTTCCGTCATTGTTCAATCAGTTATTCTTTTCTATAAAAGCCGTTATTGTTATTACCATTGTTATTACTGTGATATTCGGCCTTTTGTTATTAAGAAAAAGCCACTGTATTCTGTTTTTCTTTATTGTTATTATATCTACCTGCCGTAATCTTTTTGCAATAGCTCTGCTTGTCGTGAGAACGTTCCTGGTAGACAATGCTCAGTTTGTGCACAAGCCGGCCCAAAGTGAGTTACAGTTAGGCCGGTCTCAACTCTCCTACTCATAAAAGTATTCAGGCCCATCACCGCAGGAGGTAGCCAGCCCAACTCAAAAACACAAAAAAGACCCCTACACTCATTAATCTATGAAACTCTCATTTTTGCCCATTCTATTAACCAAATTAAAATTATGATAAATATTTTATTAATTCATTTATTACTTTTAATATTTAAATAAACTAACAAGATGACTGTAATGTATTCAAAATAATCCCTAAAAAAATTCTAATTAGTATATTAACAAACAAAAAAAACCTGATTTGACTAAAGATTAACAATCAATATATATATATATATATATAAGTAGAGAACTCATGTGAGAAAACATGAGATTTTGCGAAGTGGCACATTGTATGACGTTCTTCTCATTTAGGCTTTCACCTTATCTCAATTTAGCATTTATGTCAAACTATTATGTAATGACAAATGCACTTATTCAAATGTATTAATAAAATTCAACAAATCTGTATACTTGTTTAACTTTACATGCTTTAAATTGATAAGAATGGATTTAAAGAGTCATGGGAAATGTAGGAATAAAATTCAAAAAATTTGTATACATTTATAATTTTACATGCTTTGAACTGAAATAGATGGATCTAAAAAGTCATGAAAAATGTAGGAATCAAAAAAAATTTTCAATTTTCTACATAATACTAACTTCAATGCAGAATTGCAAAAGTCGAATTCAATGAATTGGACAAATATTATTTGTTCCACGTCAATTATCAATATACATAAAAAAGTAAAGACATCATGTGGGAAAGTATAAGGTTTTGCCAAGTGGCACATTATATGACATCCTTCTCATTTAGGCTCCCACTTCATCTAAATTTAGCGTTTATGTCAAACTATTATGTAATGGCAAATTCATTTATTCAAATATATTAATAAAATTCAAAGAATTTGTATACATTTATAACTTTACATGCTTTGAATTGATAAGTATAGATTTAAAAAGTTATAGAAAATGTAAAAATAAAATTCAAAGAATTTGTATACATTTATAACTTTACATGCTTTGAATTGAAATAGATGGATCTAAAAAGTCATAGGAAAGGTAGAAATCAAAAAAACTTTTTCAATTTTCTGCATAAGACTAATTTCAATGCAAAATTACAAGAGTCGAATTCAATGAATTGGACAAATATTATTTATTCCACATCAATATATATATATATATATATAAGTAGAGACCTCATGTAGGAAAGTATGAGATTCTATCAAGTAACACATCGTATGACATCCTTCTCATTTAGGCTTCCACCTCATCTAAATTTAGCATTTATGTCAAACTATTATGTAATGGCAAATGCATTTATTCAAATGTATTTATAAAATTCAAAGAATCTGTATACATTTTTAATTTTACATGCTTTGAATTGATAAGGATCGATTTAAAAAGTCATGGAAAATGTAAGAATAAAATTCAAAGAATTTCTATACATTTATAACTATACATGCTTTAAATTGAAACGGATGGATCTAAAAAGTCATGGGAAAGGTAAAAATTAAAATAAAAAAAAAAATCAATTTTCTACATAAAACTAACTTCAATGCAGAATTGCAAGAGTCGAATTCAATAAATTGGACAAATATTATTTGTTCCACATCGATCAATATATATATATATATATAAGTAGAGACCTCATGTGGGAAAGCATGAGGTTCTGCCAAGTGGCACATTGTATGACATCTTTCTCATTTAGGCTTCCACCTCATCTAATTTAGCATTTATGTCAAACTGTTATGTAATGACAAATGCATTTATTCAAATGTATTAATAAAATTCAAAATTCAAAGAATTTGTATACATTTATAACTTTACATGCTTTGAATTGATAGGGATGGATTTAAAAAGTCATAAGAAATGTAAGAATAAAATTCAAAGAATTTGTATACATTTATAACTTTACATGCTTTGATTTGAAATGGATGGATCTAAAAAGTCATGGGAAAAGTAGGAATCAAAAGAACTTTTCAATTTTTTACATAAGACTAATTTCAATACATAATTGCAAGAGTCAAATTCAATGAATTGGACAAATATTATTTGTCTCCACATCAATATATATATATATATATATTGACGCGAGATCTTAGGTGGGAAAGTATGAGGTTCTGCCAAGTGGCATATTGTATGATATCCTTCTCATTTAAACTTCCACCTCATCTAAATTTAGCATTTATGTCAACTATTAAATAATGGCAAATGCATTTACTTTAATGTATTAATAAAATTCAATTAATTTGTATACATTTATAACTTTACATGCTTTGAATTAATATGGATTGATTTAAAAAGTCATAAGAAATGTAGGAATAAAATTCAAAGAATTTGTATACATTTATAATTTTACATGCTTTGAATTGATACGAATAGATCTAAAAAGTCATATGAAATGTAGGAATCAAAAAAAACTTCTTAATTTTTTGCATAAGACTAACTTCGATGCAGAATTGCAAGAGACAAATTCAATGAATTGGGCAAATATTATTTGTCTCCACGTTTGTCCAATATAAATCCCCATTTCCATTGGACTTAAAAATTAAAATTCCATAATTTTCTCACAATATCTTTGTTTTTCTTTCTAAGTGGTATGCTAATTTTCAAAATATTACGTTCGTCTTACATATTTTGTTTAGATTTTATGTATACGGTTTTACTTATGTAGCATTGTAATTTATTTAGACTTATTTGTTCCTATTATGTGCCAATTTAAATTTTTGGTTTTCTGTATGATGCGTATACTTGGTAAGTATCTATTTTTGGCTACTTTTAGTTCAATTAAAATTTGGAGGTTAAATTGTGATATTATTGCATCACTATGGCATTAATATTTTCTATTGTTATATCATGAAATTCTAGAAGTTTTATAGCCAATTGATACATAAAACATAAACGATACAAGAAAGACACCTAGGAACCACATGTTTGTAGGTGACAATTTCACTATGATCTAGTGACATTTCTTGGTTGCATGAATTAGAGGAATTTTCCTCCCAATGTATTTAGTTTTAATTTAGTTTTAGTAGAAAACCTCATAAATTAAGTATGACTAACAATAATAGTATTCATGAAATCAATGGGTCAAAAATAATTTCTTACAAAATTTATCAAATTGCACCACGCATTGCACGAGATATCAACTAGTTTTGATAATGGTCAAGCTTTAAATAAATTAATGAAATGGTTGTATAATTGTGAGATATTGTATAAAGAATTAAAGATTGTGTACCTAAAGCAACAAACCCCACCACTAGTATAAAAAATAAAAATAAAAATAAAAATTTTATCAAATATTAATTTTTATATAAGGCTGTTAGTAAACCCAAGCAAGTGCGCGATTGGCCGGAATTGATCCAAGAAAATATGGAGAAATTATAAGGTCTACATGGTAGATAAGTGATGTGGTCCACCATTCCATTAAAAAACTGGTACTTGTTTAAAATTGTTAGTTAGAAAAAAATTTTAAACAGAAATTAATTACTGACTCAGCAATTTTAAACAAATAGAAGTTTTTTAGTAGAATGGTGGACAAATGACGTGGTCCACCAGAGAATCTTATAATTTCTCGAAGATATAGGTGGACTAAAAATATTGGCAAATTTTTTTTTTTTGTTGTTGTTGTTGATATTTACAACAATAAATACAGGATAATTGAATTCTAGATATTTCTCTTAGAAACACTAGAACATGCTAATGGATAAAGGCTCTTGGTAAAAAATTGGCAATTTCAAATTCTTTAGTTATTAGAAAAATGAAAAATGCTAGAGTTACAATTTTTTTTTACAAACTACTGATATGGTAATTGGTAATCAGTAAGTGAAAAAGTGATGGCAATAGTGGATCTAGATGATAACCAATAAAAAATTACCACAACAACAGTCTGCAAAAATACTGTAAAATAATTTATAACTGTAACATTACTAAAAAAAATTAATACAAATTGTAGCATTACTCCAACTAAACTTGATATATTATCTGCTAATATTATCTTGATGAGAAATTTTACGTCTAGAACTTAAATTACCTTTTTGTCCACTTGTAACAATCAATAAAAACCTGTCATTTAAGATTTGTTATGAAAGTGTTGTGAATTTTTTTTTAAAATTTTTTTTTATACAAGAAAAAAATTCTACTCTAGTATAATCTAAGTGTATATACGTGTGAAACTCCCTCTTGAAAACTTGAACTCCGACCCTTACTCCCCACACCCCACAAGCACTTATAATTGTAGAGTGATTATCGTATCAACGATGTGCAGTGGTAGTGTTGTGAAAATGTTATTGACTTAATATTTCTCTTATCTTGATAATGATACATATTTAATTGCATAAATCTTTTGTTTTTTTCAAATATTACAAAATCTTTACTTAATTATAAAACCTCTTATCTCCATACTCAAATATGTTTCAACCTTTTATCTCCATACTCAAATATGTTTCAAGATTGTCTAGCCCGATCTAGTTTATATATATATATATATATAGAAGAAATGCAGCGTGTATTATTAAGGAAGACTATTTAAATCAGCCTAAAGTACACGTCTAACATTTGGTAGTATATTCTCCATCTAGACTAAGAAATGTAGACTAAACTACTCTTCTCACAGGCAAGTAAGTTACAGAATTACAGTACTTTTTTTTTGGGTTTTGGTTTTTGGATACAAGATAGAATTACAATACTTACGAACATGAGAGAAACATTTTTGAAAAAGATGAGGCAAGATACTGCATGTCCTGTGCAATGTGGCCATAAGAAGACAGAGAGTTACTGCTTGACTTGAGAACTTTGATGAGAATTTCAGAATCACCTTCTAGAATGACTTGGTCCACCCATATTTCTTTTGCAAACTTCAAAGCTCGTCTCGCTGCCTAAGCCTCAACTTCAATATTCTAGCCCGATCTAGTGGTTCCTCAAATTCATGATTTTTTTTTTAATCCAAGTTGGTTGATCTAGCATACAATAATTTCTTAATATTTTATGCATTTTTAATAATTTTATATTAATTTTAGGTTATTATTTCCTTAAATTTAAGGTGTTTAATCCTTTCCTCATCAAATTAAGGACCAAATGCAGTAAGTGTCCGTTAGGATCTCTTCTACAATACTTTTTACTAGGCAATCACGTTTCTGGTGCCTCCCTTTATATAGGCCTAAAATCTGTAAAACAAAAATGAAATACTTTGTTGGATTTTAAAAATTTTGAGGGGACACTCTCTTTTTCCTTGTTCACTTCCCTGATAAGTTCTTTTATAACTGGGTTTGTAAAAGAATTTTGAGTTCCTACATGCCTAAGCTGCAACAATTAGTATTAGAGCGAGACCAGGTTCCAACATGACGCAAAGTGGAAAACATGGGGGGAAGACATGCTGCTGTAGATGACGTGTATGAGTGTGATGTGCAACTAGAGGTGCATTATCAAAGCATCTCATTGCCTTAGCCATTGGGATTTGGATTACATGGAGGGGAAGAAGGATTTCAAGGTTGAAGAGAAGGATGAACGCATAAACAGAGTCATCCATTGATTCTGAATTGCCATTTATCTATGATGAGTATTCAGATGATGATGATGAAGATATGTTGGAGGTAATTTCTTTGTGTAATCTAGGAACCATACAATGGGGATATGTACACCAAGTGTTCAATGAGAGTCCTAACAATGTTCATTTAGACATGAACAATTCACAAACATATATTGACTTAAATAACCTCATATTGTTTGTTGAAGTTCCAAAGAGAACAATTGTGGTGAAGGTGGATGATTTCACTTGGAAAGATGTGATTTTTAATAGTTCATCAATCGACATAACATTGAATCATGCTGGTTTATATTTTTGTGAGAATGGGAGTCAAGATTTGAATGCTTTTGGGATTATGGAGCAAGACTCAATTCATTAAAGAGATGAAAGGATGAGATTAAACCTTTTTTTTTTAACAAAGTTGTATGAGCGACGGTATTTTATTCTACATGATACGCTGTTTATATTATATTGTGAATTGAAGAAGAATTTTCAAATTCGCTATGCATAAGTTTTTATTGGTGTATTATAGCTAAGGAGTTATTTTTTTAATGCATGTAAAAGAATAACTAAAGAAATTATGAATATGATTATTCAAGATTCCAATAGATTGTGGAAAATTGCCACCAAATTTCGAGGACGAGGTTTCTCTAACCCAAGGAAAATGATGTGGATTTATTGAGCGGGGGGCTAATTTTGTATATTTTATGTAATTTTAAATTAAAAATTTTAGTTTGTTCTTTTCTTAATTTTAAAAATTTTCCTAATCAAATTAGAATCCAAAGACAGTGATTTATCAATTAAGATATTTTCTAAAATGTTTTACTTGGTAATCAAGTTTATGGTACCTTTATATAGGCCTAGATTGGATTATTATTCCCCTAAGAGAAAGATTCGTTGAAGTATTCATGTGTGAATGAAATGATTAGTTATGTATTGAAATCGCACCTTAGATAATATTTCAAGAGTAGGGTTAATATAATTGAGTCCAAACTATAAACATAAACATTTGGGTAAAGTGGGCTCTATATGTGTGATATTTTCTCACTTGGGAGTCTTTCCAAATTGTTCTCTCCAACAGGCGTGTGCTATCTTTTTATTGGAACAAGACATAGTGTGAATAGATCACATATAAAACAAATTTCACTTGTTAGTCTCATTGATTCATGATCAGATTAGGTTTTGTTCCACAAGATGGAGGAAGAAAATGATAGAGCAATTAAAATTGGAGACAAAAGTTGAATATTCTCTTTTATTGTTTCCAATGACTTCGTTGACCACTTGGTGCAAGGAGAATTATTATTATTATTTTCTATACTCTCCGAGGTTCAATCAATTTTGACAAAGGTAATAGCTAATAAGATTGGCCTGTGGACCATATATGGAACATAGAATTGCTCCATGGAGAAATTAGTGGAAAGATGAAAAAGATAAAGAGTGTCAATATCAGGCTCTCTCTCTTTCCTTAGTGGCTAAAGTAACAATGTCATTGTAGCACAGCAAGAGATAAAAGGTTGAGAGAAAAGAAGATGCAATTCTTGGTAAAGTCATTCGCTAAGGAAAGAGTGGAATTGCAGAAATTGCAGAGGCGCATAAACAAACAACAAATAGCCTCGAGGTGAGAGAGAAAGAGAATGTGACACACACTAAGAAGACAAGTGCTGTGCTGTGGACCAGCATTCTCTTAACTTTAGTTGCCTCAACCTTCCAAGCTAAAAAAAAAAACAAAAAAGAAACCTAAAAAAAAAAAAAAAGAAGAAAGAGGGTCTTCCTCTCATTGTCTGACACAGGCATGAACAAACTCTCTCTCTCTCTCTCTCTGATTATTTTCCCTAAACCCTTCTAAGAGACTCTCTAATTGGCTTAATCTAGGAACTAGAGAGGTTGCAGGAAGATTCCAGACAAGCAAGGCTACGTCAACTCAGAGACACACACACACACACACACACACACAAAACAGAAAACACTCTCTCTTGCTGTCCTATACTACACATAAAACAACATTCATTTGGGGTTTGGTTTTAGGGTTTCAACTTTCAAGAGAGAGTGCACAGGACTGAAGGGCAAGAGCAATTATTAGAAACTGGACCAGTGTGCAGGCTGTGGGAGAGGACTAACATGACCTTGTCGGTTGTTCTGCCAAGACACACTAGGCTCCAAGTGTAGTCATCACTCGTTTTGAGTACAAACCAACCTACCTGTTCATTTTGATTTTATTGGGTCGGATGGGTGGTAGGAAGCACAGTCTTCTTCTCGCTTTTAACATTATATACATCCCTCCTTCTAAACATTTCGGATAATTTATGATTAAAAAGGTTTGGAGATTTATATTCTTTCATCAAATGTTAAAATCTTTAAAACCAGCTTTCATATATTTGCTTTCAGGGTACACTGATGGTGCAATTACAGCTTTCTTTCTACGATTCTTCTACATTTGATTTTAAGGGTAAGTGTAGTGTTATTTTTTTTTTTTAGCTCTTGTTGTAGGGGCCCATCTGAGTTTCATCTGGATAAATTTTTTTTCCCTCTATTTTTTTTTTTTTTTTACTTCCTTCTTTTATTTCTCTTGGTTAATCTGAGATTCTCTTTCTTTTTTGAATTATCTATTCCATCAGTCAATTTACTGCTCAATCACTTTGCTTACGTCTTTGGAAATAGGATTGAAATTAGTGAAATGGGTTGGTGGGTTTGGCACCCAAAACGTCAAGATCAGAACAAGAAAGAAAAGGAATAATTTTGGGTTTGCTAGTGATTATCTCTCTGATTAAGTTTTGTTCTTGGATTAAATGGGATGATTTAGGGTTAGAGAAGAATACAAGAAGATCCCATAAACTAACAGAAAATCAACATGGTTTAAGAAGTCATTTATTTATTATTTTTATATATTTTAAAAAAATAAAAAGGGAGGCTGAGATCAAGGCAAAACATAGATCAAGGCTTTACATCAGAAATCAGATTTGATGGAACTGAGAGGCCAAGATAAGGAAATAAGGATGCCACTGCCAAGCACCTTGGGCTATAATCCTACCCATAAAGACTCTTCAACCAAGCTGTCTTCTCCAACTGTAGCTTCAACTGTGGGAGAAAGAAGAAGAGATCAAACTGTTCATGGTAACACAATCTTCAACCCAGCTCAAACCCTAGATCACCAACACCACCACCATCCTCTTCCACAGCAACCAAATCCAAATTCACACAACAACACGCACAAACCCGGAAGAGATCCAGACGCAAACCCAGATCAAATCCCAGCTCCAATTGCAACCCAATCAGGTGCAACAATCACACCAATCACTAGTGCATCAAAAAAATCACCAAGCCCACAACGACAACCACAACCGCAACAAAACAGTTCTACTATTAGGGCTGCACCACCAAAGGTTATTAGATATAGAGAATGTTTGAAGAATCACGCTGCCAGTATGGGCGGCCATGTTGTAGATGGCTGCGGAGAATTCATGCCAAATGGAGATGAAGGCACCCTAGAGGCCTTAAAGTGTGCAGCTTGTGAGTGCCACCGCAATTTTCATAGAAAAGAAACTGAGGGTGAGTCACAATATGTCTCCAACTCTTACTACAACTACAATCCCAATACAAACAATGATAGAAGAGAAATAGTACTACCTCAACATCATCGTCCTCCTCCACTTACTCCACCGCCTTATCATCTTCTTCATCATCATCGGCCTCATCCGGTGCCTATTGCTCCGATGATGATGGCCTTTGGAACCGGTGGTGGAGCGCCAGCTGAGTCCTCAAGTGAAGATCTTGGTATGTTTAGGTCTGATCATCATGTCGGTGTGCAAGGTTTGTCACAAGCACGGCAATCCAAGAAGAGGTTTCGGACCAAATTTAGTCAAGAGCAGAAAGATAAGATGATGGAATTTGCTGAGAAGTTGGGGTGGAAGATCCAGAAGCATGATGAGCAAGATGTCCAGAACTTCTGTTTAGAAGTGGGAATAAAGAGGCAGGTTTTCAAGGTATGGATGCACAACAATAAACAAGCTATGAAGAAGAAGCAAATGTAAGGCAAATCAAATTCTTCAAACCCTTGAGATTACTATTAATTGTGAAAAAGAAATGCCTATATTCAATGAATGATTTTAGATTAGATGTGCACAGTGATATAGAATGAAGAAGATCATAGATTTGTCACTCACTTCAGTCTTTTTTTTTTTTTTTTTGGGTAATTTTTAAGTGGTTTTATAAACCTAAATCTGTAATCTTCTTCTTTGGTGGTTCTGAGTAACCATAATTAATCTCTCGTTTCTCAAAAAAAAATAATAATAATAATCTCTCAGAAAACTATGTATGATCATTCTACTGAAAACATATTGGATTCTCAGTCTCACCTTTTCTGATTTTTCAAAACTAGCTCATTTTTTACAAGGGAAAATAAGGCAAATAGAGAAAAGAAAACGAAAGATGATCCAGCTTTGGTGGAGTTAATAAACATGAAAGGTGAGTTTATGGTCCAAATTTTCTGTTTCATTCAAAGATATGGTTTTGTTTCAGTGTTTGTGTATCTTCTTGTAAAATACAATTTTTTTTCCCTTCCTTTTTTATATTCAATCTCTTTCAATTTCACTTCCTTATCTAACCCTTTAGTTAATTACGAAAACTTTGGTTCCATGAAACCATAAAGTGGTGGTTTGCTATTTTCTCATGAACCAAACGGGACTGAAGAAGTCTCATTCTTGTAAAAGCTATTCGGACACTCATAAATTACGGCAGTTTCCTCTTTTTACCTTGTATGAGAATTTACATCTATCATCCAACTCTTGTGGGTTATAATTCAGATTGAAACCCGACAGATTTTCTTTTGTCAATGTTCCTACTGTAGCAGTTTAGCACATGGAGATACAGATAACGTCTACCATAAATACCAAGGTCCATATATACGGCAAATAATTTTGCGTGCTGGCCAGGCCAGAGAATACATTAAAGGAGCCATATATATGAGGAATTTTGCTAGAACATAGTCCAAAGTAGATTCTAGGTAAAATTACTGATCCACATATATATATATATATATATATTTTAGAGAGTTTCAACATATGGTGTCTACTGCTTAAGATAATTTTCTATCATTAGACTAAAACACTAATCGGTTTTTAGTGTAAGCAGGAATTGAACTCTAGATATTTTATTCAACTATAAAAAACTTCACTAATTGAATTAATTGAAACCCACACACATTTAAATTGGTTGATCAAACCTAGTAATTTGGTCTTCATAATTTGTAATAGATTTATTCCAAAGATTAGATTAAATATTACATATTTAAATTTTTAATTCAACATTACATCATTTATAATTTTAAATGTCCTGGCACTATGACACTATGTATAGACTCCAGATATAATAAACTCTTTCAATAATAAAAAGAGTAGAGTTTAATTTCTATATAAACATGTGAATAGGCTAGATGCCCCTTGAGAAAGATACAAGAAACCAAGAAAATTTTTCTGAGTTAAGCTCATCATTTATCTTTCCCATTTAGTGTAAAAAATAGATAGCATGCTTGTGAGATACTAGGACAATGTTTCTCACCCACATATAGAGATATGGAATTGAGTTATTTATGCATGCAATTACAAAACTTGAGCAATGCACCACTATTGTGTTCTTCTGCTTTAAACACACAGCCATAGCCACAAAGGGAGAGAGCGTATTAGATGAAATTGGAAAGGGTCCAAAATGTGCACTGTACAATAAATATATAGCAGCAGAACCTTTTGTGAAACATCAATGAGGTGAGGAACTATGCTTGAAACAATACAAAGAGACTTGAAAAAATATCTTTTAAAAAGGTAATCTTGTATGAAAGACAATGTCAAATAAGTTCATGCTAGATGAAGTTCCTTAGAAGATGGAAGGGTTCACACTTTATGTAAATTAAGAAGACGATCTTAGCTGCAACAAACAGAAGAATCATGTACTTTACACATAACTCATAAGCAGGGATAGAGGACTTCACTTGCATATGGATCAGAGGGCGTAATTACACTGATATATACACAATTTTTTGGAGAGGGAAAATATAAATATTTAGAGGGCAGGGATAGTGGACTTCACTTGCATATGGATCAGAGGGCGTAATTACACTGATATATACACAATTTTTTGGAGAGGGAAAATATAAATATTTAGAGGGCAAGGAAATAGAATTTTGGTTGTTTCTAATGAAAAACTTGATACGTGATAAAAACAAAAGATAACAAAGGGATAAAGTTTGGATTTGACTGAGAAAATCCTTACCTCTGTGAACCTTTTGGATTTGATTGAGGAAATCCTGACCTTTGAAAACCAATTAGGATCCAATTTGATTAAACTTATCTAATATCTTTATTCAATCATACTTGGCAGGTTTTATACCAGTTGCTACAACTTAACAATTGAAAAATAAGGACTCCACTATGTTTACAATTGAAGAACAAGGAACTGTCCACAACGTGAGCTACAATGACTAAACTACCCAACCTATTAGGACTCTAACAACTGAAAACAAACTCCAACATTACAATAAATAAAAGATAATAACAATAGCAAACAGGAACGGAACCAGAATTCGAATCCAGGGGGGCCAAAATTCTTTGTTTGAAAATTTTTAAAAATTGGTATGTCAACACTAAAGGTTGGCAATGTTGCATCATTAATATTATTTTCATTTTTTCTCTAAAAAATATTAAACATTGTAGTTGACTTTCTCATAATCTATGAATCAAATAAAAATCATATTAATTATATGGATTTATAATCAATAATTTTGTAGGTCAACTAAAACTTCTTAGTGTGTCCAATAAAAGTTCAAAACCCCCACTCATTTTTGCTGTAACTATCTTAAAAAATGAGTCGTTCTAAACTTCAAGGTTCTTTGGTCGGATTGGGGTTGGACTTGTTCTTTAATCTTTTCACATTAAATTTTAAAGAAAATCAATTTAGCTGTTATTTTCACATTATTATATACCTAATAATAATATCATTATAATGATATATTGACAACTAAAGATTATAGTTTGCCTTTTTTTAATACTAATAATAGCAACATTTTTCATTAATTTAGCAAGAGCCTTAAATGATATTTAAATAATAAAAAAAATTTTGAGAGAAGATATCTTAATAATTTAGGTGTGTCCTAAAGTAGCCACAAACCCACAACACATTAATCTATATTACTAATAACTCTGTTCTAACTAAAAAGGACTATAGGTATGGTGTACCCCTTTTATTGGATTGTCAATAACCTGATGATACCGTGCCTGCTTATGATCATTCTCACTAAAGGTCCGTTTGGTTGGAGGAGTGAAAAAGTGGAAAGATGGAAAAGTGAAAAGGTAAAAAAGATTTTAATTTCTTTTCTTTTTGTTTGGTTGAGAGTGGAAAAGTGAAGAGATATAAAAAGTGAGTTTATATAAATTTACGCATACACCCTTATTAAAAAATGATGTCCAATTAAAACAAAAAAGTGACAAACAACCAAAAAAAAAAAAAAAATCACCCAATTTATTAAAAAAAAAATCATGTCCCAAAAAAAATCAAGTCTAGTTAAAAAAAAAAAAAAAAAAGGCAACCTCCAGGAAAGAAAAGAAAAGAAAAAAGAAAAAGAAAAAAGAGAGGCAACGTGCCACCCCTTGCCCAGGAAATAATAAAAATAAAATAAAATAAAAAGCAACATGCAAAGGATAAAAAAAAAGAAGGAAAAAAAGAAGAGGATAGGGACTGGAAAGTCATTTTCGTCTATTAAGCAACTTCAATTTTCTCTCCATTTTGAAGAAAAAACTTTTGGTAGATCCGGGAAGAAAACGCCTAGATCCCACCTTTTTAGCCTGTTTGGTACATGTGTTTAAAAGCTGAAAATTGCTATTAGAAAGCATTTGTGAAAATACGTGTGGGTGAAACAGTACGTTGAAATACATGTAATATTATTTAAAAATTGAAAATTGTTATTTGAAAACATTTGTAGAAATACGTGTAGATGAAAAAGTGCATGAAAATACGTGTAATGTTGTTTAAAAACTAAAAATTGTTGTTTGAAAACACAAACCAAACACCCCCTTTTCCTTCCTTCACCCCCAACCAAACACACTCAAAAAAGTTTTCCTTCTCATTTTCTGTCCAAAATTTTTTATCCACTCTATTTCACCTCTAAACAAACACACTCTAATAGTTTATGAAATAAAAGCTTCCACCTTTATCACTTAAAAATTAAGAAAGGCAGAGCAACTGCCTAACCTCACAAGTCACACCACAACGTAAAGAGATAGAGAGAGGAGGGATATCAAAGAGAAGAAAAGAAAAGATCAAAGATTTGTTTTGTCAAGATTTGAGATTTGTTGTGTTGTTAGTATTTATTTTTTTATGTTTAGACTAGATTTGTGATTTGTTTGTTGGTATTTTTGATTTGTCTAAGGGTTTTTCTTGTTATTTGAATTTGTGAATGGTTTCGTGGGTTTGTCTAAAGGAATTGGTTTAGGTCTAGTGTCCAGTAGTACTGAACCTGTTAAGATGATGACATGTCACCATCTAACCGGGTCTAGTGCACTGATACACTAGACCTAAGCCTAACCCTGTTTAAATGTTCTTTTGTTATCCGGTTTTGTAAATTGTCCAAAGGATTGTCTCAAGGTTTTTGTTTTTCTTGGGCAAATGGAATGCAGTAATGGTCAGGTAAGCTTTTTGTTTTGATTTCATGGGTCAATTTGAAAAGTATTTTGGGGGAGGGGGCCAAAATATACATTTCCGGAACAAAATTATGAACTTTTGTGTAATGTACATGCTAGTATGTCATTTTTCAAATGGGGGGGGGGGGGGGGGGGGGATTTCACATGCTAGTATGTGATTTTTCAAACCTGGGGGGCCATGGCCCCCCAGCCCACACGTAGGTCCATCACTGATGGCAAATACCGAATTCTAACGTTAATAAAATAATAGTAAATAAACTAAATTACTAATGGCACCTATTATTTCTCACATCACTTAGTTGTTGGCTTCTACTATTTCTCAACATCCCAACTCTTCCAGTGTTACCCGTATGGACACCAAGTACACAAACACACATCCCCTTCATAGAAAACCACACTCCTACAATTACTCTAATGGACCCATAATTCCAAATACATGTACGTATCATACACATTACAGTTTTATAGCGAAAATGCAAAGAAAATTGAGAAGGAAGAGTCAAAGACAAACAGTGGAGAAACATGGACATAAAGGACAAATGAACTTTATGATTGAGAAGGAACCAGTTCACCAATCTATATATCAATAGCATTTTAATTTCTAAAGAAAATTGAGACAAGTGATATGTCAAGCCTTGTTGAAAACCTAGCTTGATGCCTTTGATTTGATGTATATCTTTATTGAGGTACCCAATGTCCCCCTAAAGTTATATGAATTTACAGGCTATTGTTCTTCTCAGTTATTTTCTCCTTGAATACATTCAAAACCCCTGAGTTGGCACGGCCGCACGATGATCTATCACCTTCATCAACGTCCAAGCATAAATAAATGATTAATTAGGGCATCTCCTATAACTATTAAATCTTCATTAATGTCCATGCAGAACTAAATGATTAATTATTGTAAAGCCTACAGCATTTAATTTTTATCGATTTTAAGTACTCTTAATAGCACCATGGACAACAAAATAAGGATTCTAGCTTGTACAAACCCTTCAAAAATTATGTTTAAATTCTCTAGTTAGATTCCAGTTTTGCCTTTATTTCTAAAATTACATCATAAAAGTCGCAAAGCAATAAAATTTCTATGCTGGATTTGTAACATTTTCACATAGTAGAATCTACTCATAACTTAAATTCATATTCCTGAAATGTAACCTAGCCCGAGTTATTTATTACTTTGGACATGTACATAATATCGGATTCCGTTAATTCCACACCCAAATTGAGAACAACCAAGAGCATGCCCAAAATGAGAACAACAAAGTATCTCCGAGAACAGCTTTTGCATTTGAATTCGTAAGTCATACCAAAAATAAAAAGAAGAAGAAAAAACAATTAATTCCTTGGATACAAATTTCATTATCCTAAATATGTTTCAAAGAACATATTATCAGAAAAGAAGGAAACATAGCAATAAACGTAAACTCACAGTCACAGATGGCTTCAGCAAGATAACATTGCTAAAAGTAGTTTGTCCACTTCATAGCTCTGCTTTATTCTTCGTCATCTTATCCCCAAGATTGACTGTGGCTTCCGAAGCCTTCTCCTTAGCAGCCTCATATTTAGCCTTGGCTTGTTCAGTCATGGTATCCTTGGCTGATATGTAAGAGTCCTCCACTTGTTGCTTAGTTTTGTCATAGGTATTAGCTGCTTTATCTTGTCCATATCCCACTGCTCCTGCCACGGTCTCTTTGGTATCATAGGCCTTATCTGAGGCCACATTTGAAGCCACATTTATTTTCTCCTTCGCTTCGTCATATGCATTGCCTACTTTATCCGCCATTGTATCTTTGGCATCATAAGCCTTCTCTGAAGCCATGTTCATTTTATGTTTAGCTCCATCATAGGCATCACTTCCTTTCTCTTTTCCATACTCAACTGCCCCAGACATCATCTCTTTAGCATCATTGGCTCTATCATAGGCCACATCTGTAGCCATGTTTGAGACCGTGTTAATTTTCTCTTTAGCTCCATCATACATATTGCCTGCTTTATGTTTTCCATACCTCATTGCTCCTTCCATCATCTCTTCAGCATCACCAGCCTTATCATAGGCAGTTTCTGTAGCCATGTTTACTGTCTCACTAGCATCATTGTAAGCATCACCTCCTTTGTCTTTTCCATGTGACACTGCTTCTGCCATTGTGTCCTTCGCATCACCAGCCTTATCTGAAACCATTCTTATAGTTTGACCCACTTTCTCAGATGCAAAGTCCTTCATACCACCCGCCATTTCATAAGCGGTGTTAGCTGCATCCCCAACCTTCTGGGAAGCATAATTTGATGTATCTGGAAAACCCAAAGAAAAAAAATATAAAGTAAAGATTTTTTTTAAAAAAAATTACTTGTTAATGCAAAAAGTCATTGTTAGCACAAACGAATACCAGATGCGGCAGAGTTCATTGTATCTGTGGCTTTCCACGCAGCATCCCCAGCTTTATCCATCATGTCTTGGGCTCCTTCTCTTGCATTTTCTTGTCTAAATCCAAATCCCCTAATAAAACATTGCAGCATAATGATCAATTACCTTTCAAAGCATAAAAGATAATCATAGTTGCCAAAAAGACATTCGGCTTATATATTTCTTATGGACAAAAAAGTGTCTTATGTAACAGATATAAGCATTACTCATTTTACCTAGATTTCTCACATACATATCAAAATGATGTTACATATATAATGGGTATAAGCGATACTTATTTTACCTAGATGTCTCACATACATATCAAAGTGATGTTACATATATATGTCACTTAAATATCACCCCTTGCTGACAAAAAAGTTTCTTATGCAACTAGTACATGTAACGCTTCTTTCGCATGTGTATGTGACCCACGACCCACGCATAAAAATCTCACCTACATGTAAAAGTGATATATATTTATGCTCACCTACATGAGAAAGTGATACATATATTCGTCACATAAGATTCCATCTTATCAAGAAAACCTAAATATATCAAAGTTTGTCATAATGCAAGAAAGATATGAATTTAGAGCATTAAGTCATAAAATCAAGGGCTAGAGCAATGGGTTGCCTTGGATCAAGCTTGAGATTAAAGGTGATTCACTCTCATCCCAAACAGTTCATTAATTCATTATAGTATGCAATTAGGGCACCAATATGTTCCTATCCCCACTTAATGTCTCTTGTGGGACTCACTCAACCTTTATCTCTCTCTCCTAGTAGAACAGTTATGAAAGTTTGCTAATCATGTCATTTTGTTTTATATCACACTGCATATGTAATTTCAATACCCTAAAATAAGAACGGAAAACATGACATATTGGATCACATAAAAGAATTAAATATTGATCTAATCAGAGTTAGAAATTAGCCGCAGGAGAGGTCAAAAATATGTTAGATATCATGATCAATGCTAAAAAAAATAAAATAAAAATAAAAAATAAAAAAAATAAAAATAAAAGTGTGAAGAGAGTAATGGGGTGAATACTCAGCAAACTTTTCATAAGCCCAATCGGCCCAGGAATCAATTGTGTCCTCGGCATCTTGCGTTGCTTCGGCAGCCCTTTGTTTGGTCTCCTCTGCTTTCTCCTTGGCATTCCCTGCTGCTTCATTCATCGTTTCCTTCGCAGTGTCCATGTCCAAACACCAACACATACCCACCCACATGATCACTACCCATAACACCAATATCAAAGTCTCTCTCTTTGCCATATGTCCCTCTCAGTCTCAATGAAAAGTTTGTTCAAATATGAAGTGGTAACCAAAGTTAGAGATTGATTCAAGTGAGTTTTCAAGATAGTCTTGTTGGTGGTATTGCCTTGTTGTTTATAAAAATCAGTGAGAGATGGCTGGCGTTCAGGTCGGCCCTCAAGTGGCAACTCTAGGGGATTACGTGGCGGTTACTTAGGATGGTTATGAGAAAGAACAGTGCTAATATGCTATGTTTGCGCCACTTGTTGCTTATCCAAGCCTAGTTTGCCCGTGTCCCATCAACTTTTGTCCCTCTCGCATCAGCGAGTCTGGCTCCACCGAAAAGCAGGGCTGAAAGCGCTCATTTCATTTGCCATTACAAAAAGAAAAAGTCTCCTGGTCCAGACGGAGACACGAGGCCCACAGAAGCTGGGGCCTGTAAAAAGAGGAGTAAAATTTTGAGTTTCCAAGAAATGAAAAATCGCTAAAAATTTAAAATCAAGTCTTTTTTTCTTCTCTTTTTTTGATAAAATCAAGTCTTAACTATTTGACTGGTTGCATAGTAAATGTTACATTCTTTCTTCTATTTTTTGGACAAGGCGCATTTGAACACTATTCATTAAAAAGTAACAGAAAACAGACAAAAAATTACACGGTCCAAGAAAAGAAAAGGAAAGAATCTGCTTCCGGATTATTTGCTAAAAGCTTCCACCACTGTCTCATGTTCTTGATTGTAAAGCTCTAAAAATCCTAGGTAGACTGGACCACAGTTACCAGGTGAGTGCACAGTTTGGGCCTTAGCCATTGCAGCCCATTCCCTCACACACTCAAAGAATCTAATCTGATTTCAAAGCAAGAATTATCTCAAGTGCAGCGGCCAGCGGGTGTCTCATATGATCCAAATTGATATCTTCTCATTCCAATTTCCAATACACTGAGCATAGAGAGAGAGAGAGAGAGAGAGAGGGGGCGGGGGGGGGGGGGGGGGGGGTTGTGTTGTTGGGGAAGGAAAGGAAGATCAATTTATCAAACACCCCCCCTTAAAAAAGTATGACAATCACTCCGTTATATATAAAAGGTAAAACATGATTAAAACACAGCAAAATTTTCCAATATTTGGGCTTTATAAAAAAGAAGCCTGCTTTTCTACTCTGCAAGTGAAGTCTCAGATGCATGTTCCCTAGCTAAAAGTTGGTAGACCATCCTCGGTAGCTAGTTTTATTCGTTGGTGATGCTCCACAACCTTGTAATCTACAACTTCCTTAAACAGCTGGGTATCCAACACACAATCTGGGCGTGCATAAACAGCTGCTTGGACACTGGCAACTAGTTTTGCTATCTCACGGCCGGAGAACCCTTCAGTCTGTCGCGCAGCCTCTCGGATCACGTCATCAGATACATCTTTGATAGTTATCTTTTGTGTCTTTTTCTTGAACAAAACACCCCACTTAGCTGTGCTGTCACCCTCATCAGAAAGGTACTTGTGCAAGTAGAGTTTCAGCAGTTTAAAACGTTCCTCCTCCCCTGGAATTGGAAACTCAATCACTTCATCAATGCGGTCAGTAACAGCACTGTCAAGATCACCAGGCCTGTTTGTGGCGAGAACAAGCACTATGTCTCGAGACTGATCTCCAGTTCGGAAAAGCAGTGCATTTAGAGCACTTCGTTGTGCTTCACTCATATGTGTACTGTTGCGCCTGCATTGGATCAATAGTACAATTACAAAATTGATTGCCAGAAGAAACTCATAATCATGATTCACCAAAGAAGAACTCTGGCAATATATACATGACATGAGCACATAATTTGTTCTAAACTATTTAACTTATTGCCACTAAACATTTGGGTTGGGGGGGGGGGGGGGGGGGGAGACCAAAAAAAAAAAAGCAGTAACAGTTTTGGTTTTCAGTTGTATATTGAGGAATGACAGTAAAGTCTTAAACAGTGTGCATTTCACACTATTCTTACTGGAGAACTTTTTGAAACAAATATCATGACATTTTGGGGGGGGGGGGGGGGTGGAGGGACAAAAAAAAAAAGCAGTAACAGTTTTGGTTTTCAATTGTATATTGAGGAATGAGGGTAAAGTCTTAAAACAGAGTGCATTTCACACTATTCTTACTGGAGAACTTTTTGAAACAAATATCATGAAAATAGAAGGCAACAAAAGATCTTTATGAAGAAAAATTTAGAGTAAACTGGAATTTTTAATTAAATGCATGAATGAGAGAGTGTGTTATCGAGGTACTGAGCTTTGTCACATATGAAGTCACATACAAGTCCATGAGGATATATTTAGGTGCTGCTATATATGCAAAGTTACAACAGTGAGACTCTTGGGATACCACCAACTTATCCAGAGTGCATTATAAGCAATGGTAACTTCATGAGAAGTAATTAAGATTTCAAAACCTTATCAGCATCATATAAATGAAAAAATAATGGACCAAGAAACTTGATAAAAATAATAACAGGCAGAGAGAAGCTTAACCTTCAAAAAATGAAAAAGAAAGAAAAGAAAATCTTACTCGCATAAGAAAGCATCTGCCTCATCAATAAAAAGCAGTAAACCTTTATTCGATTTTTTAGCCCAATCAAATATCTGGTGAATTTTGGTAACGGCCTGTGCACCCAGTGGCACAACATCTCCTCCTGTCATCATGGCATAATCCAAACCCTGTATGAGAAGACTCAAGGGTCAACAATAGCAAAATGAAAATAATAAAAAATATTTTCAGCCATTGAAGCCATTCCCCTCATAAAAAGGTAAAAGGGCTGTAAACACCACAAATATATTGGATAGGTCCTGAAAGTTAAATTGTATAAAATATTTACCATATCAATGCCTCTTATCTGAGAAGATGTCACCAAATCTACTTAAGTTTAATGTCATTGTGAACTATAACATATCTATATCACAAATATATCTGGAATTCGTTAGTAAATCATTGATTGTTTTGAAACAAGTATTTCCTTCTTCTTTTTTATCACAAGTATTTCAATTTCTAAATCACTACAAAAGAAGAAGAAAAAAAGAATAATAATCAATGAAATTAACATTTTCATTTATACAATGGTAACTTTTTTTTAAGGCTCCTATTTGTTAATCCAGGTTCTTCTGTTCATATCCTCTTTATACATATTACACTTTGAGACATACTTCTATTACGTAAAAGACCAATAAAAGCCAAGAAGGAACATACAAGTTTGGCAGCAGGTATCAAATATTAGTACAATGAAGTCGTAAGCTAACAGCATACCGATTTCCGAGCTATCTCCCTGGCAACCATAGTTTTGCCAGTGCCAGGAGGTCCATAAAACATCATATTACGAAAGGGTGCCTGATGAGTTTTAGTGTTTGCTGTAGCACGAGAAAGTTGGTCTATTCTCCTTTGCAACGAAGGATGGAGAACAATATTTCCAAGACCATTTTTACTTCCCACAGGCCCTGCTGCTCCAGCTGATGTACTAGATTTCAAAATTTTATTTTTTGTTTGAGAAATTAGTTCTGACCCTGGAAATCTTGCAATGGATGATTCCCGAATAAGTGATGGCTGCCCCAGAATCCGATTAACATAACCCCACATAACCCTTGCTCCTTCTCTGTAAACATGGGGGAAGATCATCAGAGAAAATTAAACGACTTATCCAATTTCAAGTATAAACATCATGATCATATCATCTAAAAGTACTTGACAACAATTAAGTTATTCAGTTTGATTTGCTGGATAGTTGTAATTTTTATGCACTGTAATCTGTTGTTCTACTGCCTCCTTAGTACACTGCTTGTGTGCTTTGGTTTCTTGTAAAGTTCACTTTTCTTTCAATAAAGCATTGCTTACTTATCAAAAAAAAAACAATTAAGTTATTCAATGGGCAGGGATTCTTTACAGATAAAAGTATAACAAGGCTTTAATCATAGTCATTGGAGACTAAAAATGAACATTTCTACTTCACTTATTCTATCAAATAGGTTGATAGGGTACACTTGATGAGACCCATGACACAATGGTAGTGGTGCAACAGATGTAATGAAAGATTGCAATGTAGTAGAGGTGGTGGAGTCATGTTGGAGGTTAGTGTTGATAGTAGGTTGAGGGAGGGGAAGGCAGAGGTAGTGATGTCAAAGATGGTGGACGTTGCAGCAACTGCCTTGGTCCCATACACTCCACTTTCTTTTTCTTTTTTTTGGCACATGCCTTCTCAATGTTCTCATAAACATATGTTGTTGTGGTAAGTCCAAGTTGTATCCCCATCCAACATCTCTTCAAGTCAAATTATGCCACTTGTCCATGCATCATGATTGGAATTATTGCAAGATCTATTTATTTATTTAATTTGATAAGGAGGATTCTTGCATGATTTCTAACCAGGTCTCTGATCATGGATGGACCAAGCAACAGTCACAAATCCCCCATTTTTCATACTTGTTAATTTGATATTTTCTGAGAAAAAGATAAAAATGACGGAAATATGACCTGCATAAAAAAAAAAACTGCAACCCAAAAAGTATGTTTTTTACTGAAGTGACCAAAAAAGAACACAATGAGAAGACCAGCAAACAAACCTAGTTGTATAAACTCCTGCAGCTAATGCAGTGGCTCCTCCAACAGTCATAATCAACTTATTCCTATCAGTCAGTAAGACCCTAAAACCCCCTGCAGATTAGAGTTCAGCAATGGTCAAGTCATTAGGTACTGCATTCCACCTTAATGGCAATTATTAATATCAATAACAATTTAAAGTCCAATCAATAATTAGATACACCTGATATACAAGTGTATAGAAGCTTAGATCAAAATCTTTTATAAAATGGAATAAACAGCTTCCAATGTTTCAATTCACACACCATAATGTGAGTCTCAATTTCTGTAATTTTGCTATCACGTTCTACAATGCATCTCATGTCCTAAACGTAATAAATTTTTAAGAATAACGAGAGAAATAGAAAAATATATGGAGAAAAGATTCCAATAGCGAATAAATATAAAATAATCACAAAGAATTGCATTTCCAAGACAAATTAAGTGTTTTGTGTAAAAACTAAATTTATTGAGTTCAGGTTAAAAAACATCTTCAAATTTTGCATTTCAGTGCATTGATTCTGTAATCTCATAAAGTTACAAAGCTTTGTAGTATTGATAGGTGAAAAATATAGCTGCACAAGTTAAACTATATATAAGACATAAGACAGCAATAAGGTTCCAACCCTAAAATTGCACATTCCAAGTTTATGAAACTTCCCTTTAAATAGAAAATTATCTGAGTAGAAAGCTCATAACTATAAACCCCAATATGTTAGGAAGTAAAAATGAATTCCAAATTTATGAAAATATCTTTTAAATAGAAAATTATCTACAAGAAGACAAATAAAATCATATTGGAAAAGCTTAAAGATGTTCTTTATCTTCATCTTATTGCATCATGTGTGTAACTTTGTAAGGAAATAAGTACTCAAGCTGTATTTGGTACAGTTACACAGTTAACTTAAAAAGCATGACACAAAATGGCCAGGAGAGCCAATCCATTGAGAAGTAAAGGACAAAGGAAAAAGATGCAAACCAGCCAGAGCACATGGCTGAACAAAGATCCAAGAAACCACTTATTTGTGGATCAAATTGTCACCCTTGCAACTTAACAACATGAATACATATACAAGCTTGTCAATTGTGTATACCTTCAATGTGACTAAAAGTTGTATTGATTGCAGCAAGCCATTTCTCTCTTTCACCGTTAATCCGTTCTATTAGCATTCTCCTGTTATGTTCCTCGGTCAGTTTTGCTTCATGGGCTCGACCCTCAGCCTCCGCCATGGCCTTAACTCTTATGGTTTCCCTTTCTATTTCAGCTCTCTCTTTCTCAGTTTGGCGCCGCTGAGCTTGAACCTGTTCCTCAGTAGCTCGTCTTGCTTGTTCTTTCCGTATAGAGGACTCCTCTTGCATCCTAACCAACTCAACATTATTTTTCCTCTGAACTTCATGATCTGTCTGTGAAAAATGAGGGAAAAAAATGTAACTGACTGTTTAAAAGTAAAAGTCTTACCATTTGATTTTTTTAACATAAATAGGTCCAGAGAGAGAGCAGCAAAGAACATTCCTTTCTCCTCACTTGCAATACATAAGGATTGTGAACAAAAGTTTCAAGCAGAAAAGAACATTCTGGTCCCAAAAGGGGAAGGACAAAAAGGAAGGCATAAGGTATAATGGCCAATGACAGACTCAACATGCACATATATAAATAGAAAGAAGTTTCACCACTGCCATAGCTATTACTGATTCCTTTTAGTGGAAGGAAACTTTTTTCAAATACCAATTAACTGATTAAATGTTATAGTTAGCCTGGTTTATATATAGATTAAAAAAGATAAAGAAAAATTTATTTCGCTGTTTGCACCTGCATTCTTTTTCTAGCCAGGTCATTTTCATATCGCACCATTTGTGCCTTTGCCTGCCCTTGTTGCTGTATTAGCTCTCTTTGCTCTTCATGCATTTTCCTCTGCTTATCCTGCCAGTGCAAACAAATATATTGTATACAGTGAATTGGAAGAATACCACAATGATTCCCTAACAAAATTGATCAGACTACTTTTTACAATTCAACTAAACATTACAACTGAAAGATTCAAAGCTAAAAAGGTACAAATTCGATGACATCTACTTCTGCATGTACAAAACACTAAGCTTAGACACAAAGTGTAATGTGTACGAGCCCGTATAATGAAAAACAACTGTGCCTGTTACCACCTGGAACCACTAAAGCACAATGGTTCAAGGAGAGAGTATATACACAAAAGAACCCGTATAAGCAGAAACGGGCTATGAATTGATTGTCATACACGGAAACTATAAAGTTAGAAGAGAAATTTTAACATAGATTCCGAGCAAATTTTGGAGGTTCATGTTAGCACCTTAAAACAAGAAGTACTATTGCCTTCAGTTTAAGGAAAACATAAACAAACACTACCATTTGGCCTACTTCAAACATATATATACTCAAACAAATTTTCCCTGTATGCATTATACAATTCAGTGAGAACAACATCCTATAATATAACTAAAGCTAGTGGATAGTGTGAACGAAATGGAGAATCGCTCACGATAGCACGTTGAGCTTCAATTGCTTCGTGATGAAGCTTCTCTGCGGCCAACTCCGCAAGGCGAACATCTTCTTGCTTTCTCATCAGTTGAAAAACCTGCCCAACGCCATATTAATAAGAAAACTCTCTTAGTCCATATTAACTTTAAATAAGCCATTTGATAGATCGAATTGTGAAAAAAAATTTCGAAGCGAAAAAAAGGAAATGATTAATATCTTATTGCTACATTTCGTTGGGCATACACACATGGTCTCTCAATTGATCAGAATTTCGTTTCATTTTCCCACATGTTTTCTCGGCAACCAAACAAAGCATAAGGAAAAATCAAATTCATTAAATAAAATAAAATAAAAACCTGTTTAGAGTAGGGGGAGTTGTTGATTTCGCGAAGAGCTTTGGCGCCTCGTTCCAGTGATTCGGGATCGAAACCGGAGCTTCTGGAGGAGTCTTCGGCCTGGGCTTCCTTATCTGACTTGGATTTCGAGGTTTGGTCTCCCTCGGGAGACGGAGACGAAGAAGAAGACGATGAAGAAGAAGAGAAAGGATAGAAATTAAAGGGACCGTCGGCGTAGGCGCGGTTGGAGAGGGTGGACAAGGATGCCGCCGCCGCCGCCATTGCTATACACGACGATACTCTTGAAGCAGCCATAGCTGTTTCTCTCTCTCTCTCTCTCTGAGATTTTCGAGCTCTGGCTCTGATCTGATTTTTTATTTTTATTAATTATTAAAATAAAATGAATGGAATTTTAGGCCATTGGAAAAGGGTCTAGTGTAGTCTGGCGCGAGCGTAACCCCATAAACCCTCTTTCTGCTTCGTTTTAGGGTTTAAACGGAACTAAAGAAAAAAAAAAATTTGAAAATTTGGGGGTTTTTTGTTTGTGTTGCGCTTCACTAGAAAGGGCTTGCGTGGAGAGCAATCTAACTGGGCCCCAAGGCATGGACCATGATACAAGTATACAACTCTCTAGATTTTTGTAGGATAATTTTATTACAGAATCTTGAAATGTCTTAAAATCCACTTATTTTTTAAAATGGATATTTAAGATTTTTTTTTTTTTTAAGCCACCTGTGTGATAAATCAAAAATTCGAAGTTTTATGATTTTAATAATTTTATTTAGAGTGAATTAAAAAATAATAATAATAAAAGAGTGGTATTATACTATTATTTTAAATATACATTTGACCAACTTATTTGTTAAAAACTTAAAATCACTTTTTATTTCACTTTTAGGAAAATAAGCTGTTGTCAAATAAATTAGTCAAATGGACGGTAAGAGCTCTAGAATGTGCAACAATGCACGTCATTACATGGATCAACGCCCGACATTCACAAGAGCAATGGCTAATTTTCAATATCAATATGCCAATCTTTAAAGAATAGCATTGGATAATCCAAAACCAAAGTGTTATAACATGACGGAATATGAGTATGAACAAAGTTTGAGTCATTATTGTGATGATGACATGTAGCCAAAAATTGACACATGGCAACTTTACAATAGGTCCAGTGCATTAGAGTTTTGGACGCAAGCCAAGTCCTATGAATATTATTAATTAGCAAGTTATAAAGTAGTAAAGGATCAATCTCTAACATGAGATCAAATTCAAAACCCACGAGCCATGTATTGGAAACATGTAATTGTGATCTCTAAGGAGACCCCTGCTGCAATGGAACCACGATTTATTGAAGGTATTTCTCTGTGTATAGGTAATAGTAATATAGTAGAGGCCATTGCCAACCCGTATTACACTAATTTGTTTGTTTCTTCTCTCATGGAGGATTGCAGGCTCTTGGTATCCCGAATCCCTCAAGTTTGCTTTAGGCATTGTTATCGTGAAGCCAATAGGTGCGATGATGCCCTTACTCATTGTAGCGGGCCTTTTTGTGTTATGCTGGGCTGCCTCCTGCGGTACTATTATTGTACTAGGCTGGGCTGCCTCCTGCGATATTAGGCCCAAGTGTTCTGAGTAAGGGAATTGAGACCAATCCAATTGCAACTCAACTTGGTCCAGCTTGTGCGCAAACTATGCCTTGTTTGCCAAGAGCACGCTTATGGCAGGCAGAGCTATTTTAGATGAATTGTGGCAATTGTAATAATAATAACAACAAAACAAAGTACTCTGGCTACTTAATAAAAACAAAGACCAAATGATTCCTATTCAAGAAACATAACCAAAATAATAATAATCACTTTTACAAAGAAAGCAAAGGGGATAAATGGTAATATGTGGGTTAATCGGAAGAGAACGAAATCAGATTAAATCCGGTCCGCAGGAGCAAAAAAACCAAAGAGGGAAGAATGTTTCTTCTCAACGTGAATAACCTCCCGGGGAAATCCTACCGTGGAAGTTAATTACTTTAAGAGAAACGGACCTGAATGGTTGAAGCCCAAAGGAATCCTTTTGCTTGTGGTAGAGAGCAGGACTTTGAGAGGGAAAGAGAGAATCAACCTATTGGTGCATGCTTGCCGATCTAACTCTCTGTTTTTCTTTTTCTTCCTTTTTAATTTTTCTCTTATCTTTCTTTCCTTCTTACTTGTTTTCTATTTTCTGGTTTTTCTTAGAAGTTCCTGTTACAGTGATTCCCCCTTCTATACATGGCAAAGGCCTCCTTTTATAGTGCCTGTCATGACATGATTTTACTATTCTAACCCTTAACCACCTTTGTCTGGTATGGGTGTACTTGCCGACCACCGCTGGGCCGTCTGTGTGCCACTCCCTATCACCAGACTAAGAGGACTATTTTGTTTGTTTGTTTGTTTGCCATGGCACCCTTTCCTACTACTGTCTGGGTGCTCTCTCTCTCTCTATCTCTCATGACATGCACCTAGTGATTCCAACTCAGCCTTATTTCTTTTGGGTGGTATGTCATCCCAGTAGGACATTTCCCCCAAAAGAGCCTGAGCAAAAACCCCAGAATAGGTTTTTCTCCTCTCCCCAACACCAAACCATGCCCTCTCACCTCTAACCCATAACCTCACCGTGTCCTGTATTGGTTGAGTACAGGCTAGTGATGTCTGGACCTTAAGCGTGCCTCCCTTCCATGTATGTCCAAAATCTGCCTGCTGCTCATACGTTTGCCGTGATCTGAAGGTTTGCTTGTCTAGTCTGCCGTTTGTCCTTGACTCCTTATGGGAGCTATTTTCTTATTTCCCGCTCCCTTTAGGGGCTGGGCTTTATTTGATGTTGGGCCTTGCCTTCTTTTGGCCTACCCATTGACTGCTATCATTTCCTGTCATATTACTCTGTCATTCCTGCCGTGATGTTATTTGACCCAGGCCTGCTAGACCTCATTGGCCCTGCTGCTCATTCTTTCCCCAGTGGCTCAGTATGGCCATTGGCTTTCTATTGCATTACTTGCGGGCTCCTGTGTCCCGTTTGTTTTCCCTTGAACATCCTTGACCCATTTGCTTTCTTTGGGCTTCCTTGACCCTTTTACTAACTTTGCATTCCTATAGGTTTTTACTAACTTCATTAGGATTCCCCGACCCAATTACCTTATTCTCATCCTTGGAGCTCATGGGCTTGCCATCAACCCTTTACTTTCTTTGTTTGCATTACTTCAAGCCTACAGTGGCCCATTCTCACTTTTTTATATCGTATACTGTTCATGAGTCTGCTATTTCTCTCTTTCTAGGCTTCTTTAAGCCCATTAGCCTCCTCAAGGCCTATTTGTTTATTTCATGGGCCTGTAATCTATTATTCCTACTGCTTGGACCTAATGGTTTTGCTATCTGTTTGCCAACCCTTTGCTGCCCATGTTGCTGGGCTTTCTTCTTTCCACTTGGATTCCCAAAAATGACCCTCAACACTCGTATGGGAGGAAGTCAAGCCACTGATTTTGTCTTTCTTGCTTGTCCGCCTGTGGACTTGTTCAAGTTTTTAGATTTTGATTTTCTTGGTTTGTATTTGAATAGGCAAGCCTTGAGTCTTTGTTCTCTTTTTAGTTTGTTAATGAATTCCTTTGACACCAAAAAAAAAGTAATAGTGATATTCATTTGAGACAACACGTGTGAGCTAGCATGCCTTTTTTGTACACAAAACAGAATTGGAATAATCCAACAAAAATGAGGGCCGTTGTTTGCGAGGTGCAGACATTCCCTTATTCTTCATTTTCAATCTCCTTAAATTAGCCTTATGCTTCCAAATATTTTTTTGGTTCATATTCTCTCCTTACTAGACATCCAATTCAACCTTCTTTTGGTTTGCCTCTTTTTTTTAGATACTTATATTCGTTCCTCATCTGCTCAACTTGCTCTACTGCAATATTATTATTACCAAATTCAGATTCCCAACCTATCTATCTCAAATGCTTTGAGAGAATCTAGAGGCTATGAGGTTAGCCATTTAGATCCCAACGCCACTTTTTTTACATTACACTCACTCACTAGTCACTATTTTTTTTTTCTAGTGAGACCATCAATAGTAATTCCTATTTTCATGCTCACTTATAAAAGTCACTTTACCAGCATAAGGTGTATAAATTCTCCACTTTTGTTAAAGATAATGGCTCATATTTTGAATGGAAAAGTAACTGGTCTCTTGTTAAAAGGAATCATGCATATTGTAAGGATATATTAGAATTGGATTGGAATTTCCTGGGTAGTATAAATTTATTGATGATCGTTATTTTGACATACTATCAAACCACGTAAATCAATTTTGTTGTCCTCTATGTACTCTCTTTTTTATTTTTTTTATCTTGCATTGGTCATATTTGAAATCTTCAACAATTTTATTTCCAGGATATATTTGCACATGAACAGTTATAATAATTAGTTTCAAAAAAAACAATTAACATTTTACACCGAGGAGTGGAAACTTATTCACATACTTAATAATACTTGCTTCATACAGAGAATTCTTAATACCAGACTACTAACACAATTAAACAAGACAAGCGCACTCTTTCTCCAAAAAAAAAAAAAAAAAAACCAAGACAAGCGCACGCGCACACGTGCGTATATATATGGAAAGGAACACAACAAAAGTAGAACTTGATCTAGTTCGATACTTTTTGCAATATGCTATTGTTTACAGACTGCTTATGATAGTATGATAACCACTGAGATCGTCTTGAACTTCATTGGAACTCTGGAACCTTAGTTACTTCAAGACCTGCCAGGAAAAAAGTAATGAAAGTAGTTTTAGTCCGAAGAAAAAAAAATTTATTTGAAAAGGTTATGGATCAACAAGACAAGGTTGAAAAGATCCAAATTATAGAAAAGCTATCATTTAAATCATTATTGTAGCCAAAAGTTTCAGATGGGTTGAGAAAGAACAGGTTCTGAATGAAGACAAAGGGGAAAATTTAAAAAAAATAATATTAAGAAAAGGTTGCTTAGGACTTAGGAGTGACAAGATGGAATAAAATATTGAGTAGGGTTTAAAAGAGAATCATCTTAGAAATCAGAAAACAGAAGCCAAAGTAGTGTATCGCACATGGCAATTGTTTGAACTAGTAAGCATAGGACCATTGACGATAGTTATCCAGAAGTGGTAGGATTAGATCTCATGTGGGTTTTGTTTGGCTTAGGGACAGGATAAGAAATTGCACGAGTGTGGTCAGGCATTGGCTTTTTTCATTAAATAAAAGTGATAATAAGCAGTCAGGTAAACAAGATTTTGGCCTTATGATGAATTGGAGAAATTGATGGACCACGTAGAACTATCACATCAAAGTTCACAACCTTCACTTTCAAGAATAATTGCCCGGCCCTACAGCAGGAATTACTTCTAAGGTGATGATGGTGCAGAAATTAACTGGGATTTCCTATGGTTTGTAACTTATAAGGACCTGGAAGGAACTAAAAGTGCATTGCAGATATACCATTTGGAACAGTGTTGCCCATCACTTTTTGTTTATATATTGAACAACTAACTAGCATTCTGTCATTGATTTAGATGTGTCATTGCACCATAATTCAAAGTGAGGAATTAGGTGAAATAGCATTATCCTTTCATTTCAGCCACCAATATGCAGTGTATATATATCAATTGTGCAGGTAATGACTGAATGGAAAAAATGGATGCATGTGGAAAGTTGTGTGCAAAGTAATTATTTGGCTCTACTACTTAGTCAAAGGCTAAATGCTGTTACACACTATTTTACACATCCGTACCCACACGCACAAAATGAAATCACTATTTCAGTGCATTTTGTGTGCGTGTGTACGAATATGTAAAACAGTGTGGGTGTATCTAACAAATAATGCTCTTAGTAGAAAGTAACTAGTTATTACCTCTATTGGTCATACACAATGTCTTAGTCATTGTTACCACTTGACCTGTAATTAGGGAATGGGACTCTGCCAGACTCAATGTGCCTGACATCCTCTATAAGGATCTCATAGTGCCTCTTCACCTCCTCAGCAGATTTTCCTCCTACAGCTTTGGCAACCTTCTGCCAGCGGTCAGGGGTGTCCTTATCATACACAGCCAGGGCCTTTTCAAATTTTTTGTTCTCCTTAGTAGTCCAAGAGGAGCTAGAGCTACGTGAGGAACTGAGAGAGTTGGATGCCATTGGTGGATATTTATTTTAATGCACTACGAGAACAACTGACAAGAGGTACTTTGACAGGCTTTGGAGGATGACAATTTCAGGAAGTAGGTTGGAATCTAAATGTAAATGAAAGAGTGTGACAAAAGTGAATCCCACAAAAGGGAAGGGAGAACAAAAAAGAATGGTTGTTGCAGTCAAGGAAGATGACTCAAAGTCAAGGGATGGTATGGAAAAGAGATGACCAAGGAGCTCCTTATAAGCAGGAGGAAAAGCAATGGGGGGTTAAGCCAGTTGGGCGAATATATCTTAGGGAAGGGTGGAAATTGAAGTGACTCGTCCCCTTAGGAACCACAAGATGGAGCACCAGAAGGACAAGGAAGGAACAGCAAGTGTAAGAGGAGAATCAGTAATAAAGGATGGGCCCTATAAATTTTACCAGCAATATTCCTTGATTATATATCACAAGCAAGTTGGAGTCCTTTATTAGTAACTTGTCAGTGGACAAAGGATCAGATGTATCATGCTAATGGCTGGAGTAGTCTGTGTAATCAAAGACTAACCAGGATCAAATGTACCGTGATGATTACTGTTTATTGCACTTCTTAGTTAATTGAAAGCAACTTATAACCTAACCATCTTCCTTTTCTAGTGTTCAATGAGTTATCCATCTAAGGCAACTTAAATCAAAAGATATTTCTAGCTTGTGAGTCGTGACAGAATTTGTCCTTATTATCTCTCACATGTCAATTGGACAGATATGCCTTGGCCATCTTAGCTTTATTTTTTACCCTTGCATTCAATTTCTGAAATTGTAAAGTAGTTGTAGGTCTTGTTTGATACCTCCATGATTTTAGCTAGCTCAATGGAATATTGTGCCTTTGTAACATCATTTGATTGCATAATCAGCATTTGCAAACAAACAAATGTTGCTCTTTTTGTAGGGCACTGCATGCATATGCGGGTGTGGGGAAGACTTTAATTCCTTGAGTTACATGGCACCAAGGCCTCTTGTGGCATTTCCTCTGTTATTTTGTGGTGCTAAAATTGTTTACGTATGATGATAAGTGATAGCTTTCTTGGATAGAAGGCCTAGTGGTCTTACCTCCTTATCATTGATTCTCCTCTCTCTCTCTCTCTCTCTCACTCACACATTGAGGCAGGGGGATAACTCTCCTTGTCATCTTCTAGTCTTGAATTTGACATCATTCTATTCTCACTCACACATTGAGGGGGGGGGGGGGGGGGGGAGGAGATAACTCTCATTATCATCTTCTAGTCTTGAATTTGACATCATTCTATTAAAGGGAAATAATATTTCAAGTTTCAACTCCTTTTTTATGAGGGGTGGAGTTGAAGAACATATTCTGCAGTTAAAATAGGCTCTCCTTTGTTAAATATCATGTCTTCTTGATTGAAAGTTCAAATTTTGGTACAAGAACAAGCTATAATTGATTAGCGATTTGGAAAGACAATAATTTTTACATGGCTTAATCAGACTAGTATGTGTATGTCAATGAAATCAATATGGTACCATCTTGTGGACATCACCTTAACCTACAAAGCCAAGAGACTTGTAATTCAATTGCCACCTACTGATGTTTTTAATAGAAATATCTCGGATTCAAATCCCCCCTCCCCAACTATCGAATTATCCACACCAAACCAAATAAAACTAGGACAAATTACAATTTATCCACCTATGATTTGGCCGAAATTTAAGTTATCTACTTGTGGTTTGAAATTTGATACTTTACTCACCTAAGGTTAGCTCAATTAGATTTCTATAACCCACCTTTATTAAAAACATAGCTAAATATGTAATTTTGCTCCATTTTTATGTCTTTCTCCACCAAAAACACAAAAAACATAAAAATACAAGATCAAATAAGATCAAAAACTATCCATAGGAACACTTGCATCATGGAATTTCAAACTACATATAAGCAACTTAAATTTCAGCCAAACCACATATGAGTAAGTTTTAATTTGCCCATAAAACTTTGTTATCAACCAGTCCACTCACTCTTGCCACTACAATTCAGTGCCAGACCAATCTCTTAGCCGACCATACATTGTTACTGTCAAAATTCCAACAATTCTACTAATCATTGAAAACCTAGGCAAGGTTGGTGAGGGCTCCCTCTAGTCTATGAGTAGTAGGTTAAGAAGTGACTTATTTGATGCATGGTGAATGTCATTAATGATCATCCTCGTACAACTTACATCCACTTTTCTTAACTTCATGTTCTTTGAACCATCACAATACTTGGCAAGATCATGACAGTCTGACAGGCAATCAGACAGTAGGATAACATAGTGGCTCTCCATTATAGTTAAAATTAGAAACCTGGAATACAGAATGGATCTTCTGAGAGAGGGGAGGAAGATGAATGACATTGTGTTGGGCGATTCAATCAATGATCTTTGCTAGCTCAGAGTTATTCCTGGGCCACCTTAGGGTACCTACAACTTGAGAACTGGTAACCTTACCTGGCAGATAAATCCAGAACAGCCATTTTAATTTGTACTTTTTCTTGTACTCTCAAAGTCCATATAGCAGAGTACCAGCTTAAAGTTAAAAACCAGCAGAAGTTCTTGGTCTGGTTCTCCCCTATATAAGAGTATTGCATGTTAGAATAATGGTTAAATGATGATAAAATTTACTCTTTCCTAACAACTTAAGCACCTGAGATAAGCGATAAAGTTTGAACCATATCTCTACTCCACCTCCCATTTGAAAAAGTTAAATATCCCACATGTTAAGCCCCCTTATTAGGAATGAGTTTTAATTAAATTCACTATTTTTTAACAGTTTAAAATTTTGGAATAATCAGTAGTTTATCATGATAATGTCATTTTATTTCAAAGCATTGGTATCAAGAATAATACTCCCCTTCTTTGGCTGATGATCAAATGACAGTGACTATATAATTGATCTGGTACATTTCATGTACAAGTTAAATGGCAATAACGTTCAAGGTAAAACTCAGCATCCAACTTTACACTACTAAATCTTGGCTCTAATTTTTAATATGAATTTTCTTTGTTACTTACATTGTAGATTTCGATTCTTCCACTTGCTATTATTCCTTTCCAACCAAGATATGGACCAAATTTCTTGCTGAAGTATGGCTGCCGTGAGGTATATTCTCAACCAGAGATAAATTAGATAATATCTCGGTAGATACCAAAAACTTCATTTGTCGACAAAGCAATCAATTGGTTGCTGGGGCTGACCTTCAGTAATGTTAGACTGCTAGAATCAAGAAATTGCTTTCTGGAGTAAAGGAAGAATGCAGTTACGGGAAAAGGAAAATCCCTTTAAGCCTAGTTGCTGAATGCTGCATTAGCTTTGAATTATTCGGTTGGTTTTGGCTTGACACAATTTAAGTATAGTCTAATCCAACTTACAAAGTTAAAATCTTTTTATCAGATTGCACAGAGCTCGATGCTAAGTTAACAATCTATTCTTTCTTCTAAAACAGCATCATTGAACAATTATAACATTTTTCCAAATCCTCCCACTTTCATACTTTGAGGATATCAGAAAATTATAGTTGACTCTATTAATTGTGAAATGAGTTGTTTAATCTGGCTGAGGGGCAAAGGTATAATATTGAGAATACTCACTGAATGAGAAAAAAAAAAAAATATATATATATATATATATAAGAGATGCCTATTGGCATTCCAAACTTTTTTTTTTCGGAACCTATCAGAAAGAGAATCCAATACTTCCTAGTCGTGAATATCTGCATAGGATGGTCGGGTGGGGAAGGCTCATATTATTGGTTAAGAGGGACATTTGGAAAAAGAGCTGGAATCTGTAGTAGTGGTCCTTGCTGTACATAATCTTCCTGATCTTTGGAATCCTTATCACCTCATATGATCATATCCACCCTTTTTGAAAGGATTCCAATTCTTTCCTCCTCTTGGAGGTATCACCCAAATAAACACCAGAACTTTCTAAGTGAGGCCTTACTATAACATCAATTAACTCATAAACTTAACCGTCCTGGTTTAGGTCTAATTAATAATAATATTATATCATTGAACAAATTATAACTTACTAACACGTGGTTTGACTAAAATTTAAGTTGGCTACCAATAGTTTAAAATTTGACACTTTACTCACTTAAGGTTAGCTTAGTTAGAATTTCATAACCCAAATCTGTTAATAACAGGGTTAAATATGTAATTTTACTTCACTTTTATGTCTCTCTTCTCTTAAAACATAAAAAAAACATAAAAATACAAGTTCAAATAAGATCAAAAAGAACCCAGTGAAATACTTACATCATGGGATTTCAAACCATAGGTAAGTAACTTAAATTTCGGTCAAACCTCAGATGGGTAAAGTGTCAAATTTCAAACCATAGATAGACAACTTATTTTTCGGTCAAACCACAAATAGGTAAGTTGTAATTAGCCTTATATCATACTAATCACTCACTTGATTTCTTCACTTTCACCCATAGTGAGACATAATGCTCATAATCGCACATGTACTCTCAACAATAGAAACGATTTAACTTCTATCTTTTTTTACTTCATATAATTTTACGGAGATGGTATTGGTGTTTGCCAATGGAAGATGCCTAGGTAGGTCCTACTTTCGAATTCCAAACTCCAAATATTTTTTTTTTTCATGTATCTTTTATTTGTTTAAGGGTAAGCACTAAGCAGACCAGGGAACTTCAACGTATTCAAGATTTGCAAAAGGCCCACTACTTTAATCAGGTCCACTTCTGTCGGCATAAGCATGAGAATCACTTTTTGTGGGCACCTTTGAAAACACAATTGACTTCAAAATTTTCTTACAGGACCAAAATCAGGCATCTCTAAAGTGACTGGTTTCCTGGGAATTAGCAAATGAAAATATCTATAAAGCATGCTAGAATTATGGTTAAATAATTAAATTTATTATTTTTTAATAGTTTGAGTTTTTAAGACCATCGGTAATTTATCTCAATATCAAAGTAAGAGGTTTTGAGTTTGACCCAATGAGACTTTATTATTAAATGCTCAAAGTTATTTCTATATAGTACATTAAGGTATTCAATTGAGGAACCTAGCTACGTCCCTTGTTGTTAAGGGGCTTGGTTCATATTAACATGATAACAAGGTAAAACATAAAAGTAATAAAACAAATGAAGGCAATGTATTTTCAACCAAAGTTTACGTATTTTGGGTTAGTTGGTTTGAACCTAAACAGTTGGTCTTTATTTTACATAATATTTTACATTTGACTGTATGAGGATGTTTTCATATTATATAAACTAATCGCAGACTCATGCGATGTGTGAGAATAAATAATTGTTTTGTATTGTAATATAATGTATAATTTTTTATCTAAATTTTTTTGAAGATAATTTGTTCTCCCTAAAAATTAAACAATTTCTATTTGGTCCACTTGGGTCTGCTTCGGTCCAATTTAGTACACTCGGTCAATTTCGGTCCCCCATTCAGTCAATTTTAGACTAATTGGGCCTTAAATTGATTCTTTTGTAGGTTTTCTTTTCAAGTTTAGCTCAAAAATTCTTTTTTACTTCATTTTTGGGTTGAAAAGTGTGAAATTTTATTATATTTGGGCTAAACTCTTTAGTTTTGAGTTTAAAAAAAAAAAATACTAAATAGACATTAGAAATTAGAAATATGAGTCTAAAAATGCAATAAAAATGATAATTATCTAAAAGTTTCTGTCCTCTTCGGTCCAATTTGGTCCTATTCAGTTCTATTTAGTCCATTTTGTCCACTAAAGTTCTATTTGGTCCAATTCGGCCCATTCAATCTTATTCAGTCCACTTCGCCCTAATTTGGTCCATTCAATCCACATTGGCTCCATTCAGTCCACATTGGTCCTATTTGGTCCATTTTGTCCACTTTGATCCACTTCAATCTTATTTGGGCTATTCGGTCTACTTTGGTCCTATTTGGTTCATTTTGTCCACTTTGGTTCTATTCGGTCCATTCTATCCACTTCAGTCCAGTATGTACACTTCAGTCCTATTCAGTCAAGTTCAGTCCAATTTGTCCACTTTAGTTCTATTCGGCCCAATTTGGTCCTGTTCAGTCCATTCTATCCACTTTCGTCCTATTCGGTCCATTCGTTCTTATTTAATCTATTTGGTCTTATTCAGTCCACCTTGGTTCTATTCGGTCCAATTCTCTTCGTTTGGTCCAATTCGGTCCATTTAGATCACTTCAGTTCATTTTGGTCCACTTCGATCTATTTTTGTGCACTTATATAATGGGAAAAAGACATGTTTGGGTTGAAAGCACTTAATCTAAATCCAAATTTATTATAATAATAAAAAATATCAAACTCATAATATCTAAAATTTTAAGCATAACATTTATTATTGCTACGCTTTTGTTGAGCCACATTAATGTAGCACTTTAGTCAACTTTGGTATTGTTAAATTTAAGTGAAAGTCTTTCTAAACATAAAGACTATGAATATACAAAAGTAATCTTTAGGGCAATTATTTATTTGTTTAAACGTCATTACTTTTAAATAAATTACATGAGATTGATTATACGTTTAAACAAAATAAATAAATATATACATATGTGTAGAGCCACAATTTTTAGCCTGGGCCCAAAAAGGATTCGGACACTGATTTGCTAGGCCCAACACAATAAATTTGTAGAGAGTGGGCTAAAGAGCTAGGTTTTAGTGATTCACAATAACGGCTAGTAAATATTTCCAAGATGAACGAGTATAAACTACACATAAAGCTTCTAAAAAAAAAAGTTGTCTGAGGAGATAGATTATGAATTAATATGATAGTTCTGAAAGCCAGTACAGCTATTGGTTCTACTGTCATTCCTTCTCTTTTCCTTTTTTCTTCCCCCCCCCCTCTTGGTGGTAGATTTTTTTACATTATATAGTTCTTTTCAAGACATCCTGATCATACACTTGTTAAACATCCAAACGCTCACTTGAGTACATGTCCCATCAGCCACTTTTTCTGGCCTCTTTATGAGTTGCGGTGATCAAGGAAACACTGTTCAGGGGTTTTATCCACATAAATGCGGCCAGGGAAGTGGTTGTAGTGCATTTATTGTGGTGGCAGTAGCATCTCTTTTAAACATTTCTGGGCCCCTCCCTTCTGTGCGTGCATAAGAACCTCCCCTGTGGTGGAAGTCTCCTGAAGGATCATTTGAGTTGCTGAAGTGTAGGGCTGAGCAACATTTGGTCCCAGTCGAGGAGCAGATTCTCCTCGAACAGTCTTCCTTCGCTTTATTCTTTACGATTCCAGACACTGGGCTTCTTTTAATTACTTACACCTCCTCGGACACGTCATGTTCCCAGTTGGAGCCCAAGGCCCAGTGTGGTATTTTAGGCTTTTAGCCTCACAATAGCCCCTCAAAATTTCTGTCTTTCCTTCGCGCCCGAAGAGGGAAAAGAGGAATTTTGACTTACTTCAAATTTCAAATAATAATGATGTCCTAACCCCTGAATTTACACGTGTGGGAATGCGGTTTAATGCGCTTCATCATTGTTGTTGACGCTTTGGAATTCGCGAGGTTGCATTGATGGCTCTAAGCGGTGTCACATCTCTTCGCATCCAACGGTGAAGCTTCAATCCAACGATCGGTATTTTGTTCTAGGATTTGAGGCAGGATAACGCTCGCCCTATTTCTGCCTTCTATATAAAGCTTCGAAGGGAACCATTTGCCGGTTATTCTACGAATCCTCAAGCGCTCCAGTGATCTCTAGCACTCCAACACACAAAGTCTCCTAGGTTGTTAAACCTCTCGCAGTGATTTTTTCCAGGAATTTTGCGAGTTTTCCCTCTAAGAATCTCATGGGCAGTAATACGCTTTAGATCGCGTAAGTTTTAATTTATTCAAACCTTCAGTTTCTCCTCGGCCAACCTTCTCGGCCTTCAAATTTTTCTCCTCCGCTCGCCGACTTTAGTTACATCCCTTCTCCCCTTTTTTAGCTCTGTAGAAATGGGCAGGTTCGCACATCTAGTGGACTTTTCTGCCAAGATATAAGCCTTTAAGGAAAGGTATTATATTCCCCAGGGGGTCAATCTACGCTACTGTCCCACAGAGCGTATAATGTCCGATCGAGAGGAGGGAGAGGTTGTTATCCCTATGATAGCCTTCATAGAGGTGGGAATGACCCTCCCAATGGGTAGAGTTACTAGAGATTACCTTTTTAACCATAGGTTATCCCCCGACCAGTGCGCGCCCAACCTATTCAGGATTTTGGGATGCATTGATGCCCTCAACGAGCATTTGGGTCTAAGGCTCACATGGCACGATGTGGTACATATGTACGAGTGCCACTCCCAAAAATCCGCCGATTATTACCTAAAATCCCGCTCAGACGTAGTAAGGATGATTTCGTGCCTGCCCAAATCGAATAAGGGCATGAAAGATGATTTTCTTATAGCTTCAGGAGCATGGCACGACGGCGTTCACTGTCCCGTCCGAGTGGGAAAGCTAGGTGGGATACCCTAGACTTAGGTTCCTTAGTGATAGATTTGAACTTAGTCCCCGACTTTGTTCTGTTTCCATTCCATTTAGTCCTTTGCGATTACAATTTTCAAGTGTTTAACCGTCTCTCTTCTTGGCTTTGTTTTGCAAATAGAAAGCACGTAGCCCCTCGGTTAAGCTTGACTAACGTCCAGGCACTGAATTATCTGTTGAAATCCGAGGTATTTGTCAGCGAAGACGGGCAATTACGGGCTGTCAATTTAATCTTGGATTTTATGCCCATCTCGGACGCGTTTCTGGATGTCGGCCACGCCATAAGGTCAGGTGACTGGCGGATACGTTGAATTGATGTGTCTCGTCCCAACTTCTTGGCACCAAACGATCTCTCACCTGTTCCACATCCGATTCTAGAAGGTGTCCCTCTGGCCGTCCCCCTAATTCAACAAGTTCTTCTCGAAAAAGCAGCGGCCGAAGAAGGTATTGCCTCCTCTAGTCCCTCGCTCGAAGAAGAAATTGATAAATTTCAATTTAAAGAGGAAGCTTAAGAGGTAGGGGCAATTGTAATATCAGAGGCAGAAGAAGAGCCGGATAGATATTCAAGTGTTCAGGCCCCCGCACCTGTGATTACTTGCCTGGAGAGTTCCTCAGACGAAGAGGCGGAAGAGATGGCCCTAAAAACAGATGGCAAGAGTTTAAATGAGCTCTTGAAGGGGAGGAGCAAGGCGCCTACCACTGCACAAGCCACAAAGCCCCTCCCTTCGGCAAATCTCCCTCCTCCTCCCCCTCAGCTTCCTACCAACCTCGAATTAAAACCAATCCAGGAGTTGAAGAGAAAAAGACAACATGAAGTCTCTGAAGAGGGTGATGTGGGCCCTTCGAAGGGAAGCAAACAGCAGAAGGTGGTCAAGGACCAGCGAGGCAAAAGGTCCTCTTCTGTTGATAGCCAAGAGGAACTCCTCGAGGCTGATGTGTGCCGACCACCGCGCATATGGTCTCCAAAGCTGGACTTAGATGGCGCTCCCCTTCCTTAGGACACTTCAGTCAGGAACTATCAAGGGGGGAAGGCGGGTTTGATTGCCGAGGCCTTAGAGCAACCACTTCTCTTACCGAGGGATATGGATGCTTACAGGCACTTCAGCCAACATGAACTCTTCCTATCCCTAAAAAGGGACCTGGCCATGGTAAGTGATTTATTCCGTTATTCCGAATGAACTCATGATTATTTTTACTCATTCTTCTTTATTTTACGCTAAATTCTTCTATTCTGTCATGTAGATCACCCAACAAGTTTACATGGCCGAAGAGTGGAATAAAGATGCCCGCAACAGGGCCCAGACGGAGGCTCACAATCGGTCCAAGGTAGAGAGAACCTTGGGTAGCCTCAAGGAGGAGATGGCTAAGCTTTCCAAGGAGCTAAAAGAGGCGATACGACAAAGGGACAGTGCTGATGTTGGCCTTAAGACCGCGGAGAAACAGGCTGAAGATCAACGCAAGCAGTTGCATCTAATAGAAATCAACGTTGCTACCGAGAGGCAGTTTGTGAAAGATCTTCGTGCCGTGCTTCAGAGGGTCAAGGAGGATGCCCAATTGGTCAAGGAGGCAGCCGAGGCCAAGAAGAAGGCAGCATACAACCTTGGGGTGGAGGAGACTCAGGTCAGGCTCACTAAGGAGCTCTCAGTGGTTTGCAGGGAGTACTGCGATGTGACTTGGGGGAAAGCCCTTGATGCTGCTGGGATCCTTGCAGATTCTAGCTTGAGGCAACCTAGGAGCATCTACTATGATCCTGATATCTGTGAACTCCCAGGTACTGAGTCCTCTCTTCCAGAGCAAGCTCCTGTGGGATCCAAATAGCAATTAGCGGCCCAAATCCTCCTTCCTACTCCTCTTGAGGTCCCTAAAGAATCTGGCCAAGGAGTTGGCCAAGGGCAAAAAACCATAGACGCACAGGATAAAGGCAAGGACCAAGGTGAGAAGAAAGTTCATTCGGAATCCCAAGATCAAGCCCCAGCTGCTGCTGCCACCCAGCCAAGCCAAAATGCTGATCCCTTGGTGTAAAAAACGAAAGCTTAGATATTAGATTTTTCCCTTTTTTTTTTTTTATTATTGTTGTTGTTGTCACTTTCTTCCTTTTTTTTTTTTTTTTTTTTGCTAAATGAATGTAATATAATTTTCTTCCAATCAATTGATACATTTTTATTTTGTTTTCTGTCTTTATTGTACGCACTATAAAGCTAACTGTGATTGCGAGCATGTTGCCGCTTTTACTTGAGCAGAATCAACAGCGAAACTTTGCCAATGACGCGGATAATTTAACTAAATTAGGTTGCATAATAATAAGTGCTCTACCTGAATTGGATTCTGTCTAATACCGATGAAAAACAACACTGAAGGTTAACTTAACCCAACTATGGGATTCGAGAACCTTAGGCCCGATTAAATTTAAGTTTAATCAATTGGGGAAGGTGTCGTGGAGTGCTAACTAACTCATATCATCTGGTCTGAAGACTACAGGTATAATTGAGTTTAAGTTAAAACACTTAGGAAAGACGTCATGGAGTGTTAACTAACTCATATCATCTGGTCCAAGAACTACAGGCATGATTGAGTTTAAGTTTAAACACTTAAGAAAGATGTCATGGAGTGTTAACTAACTCATATCATCTGGTCCGAGGACTACAGGCATGATTGAGTTTAAGCTTAAACACTTAGGAAAGATGTCATGAAATTTATACTAACTCATATCATCTGGTCCGAGGACTACAGGCATGATTAAGTTTAAGTTTAAACACTTAGGAAAGATGTCATGGAGTGTTAACTAACTCATATCATCTGGTCCGAGGACTACAGGCATGATTAAGTTTAAGTTTAAACACTTAAGAAAGATGTCATGAAGTGTTAACTAACTCATATCATCTGGTCTGAGGACTACAGGCATAATTGAATTTAAGTTTAAACACTTAGGAAAGATGATACCAACAGAAGGTATGGAGGTTTCGTGGACGGAGTAGATATTAATTAAAAACATATTCTTTAATAGTAATATCTTTTGAGGTTGTTTTCATTCCATGGTTGTGGTATTACATGCTCATCTAGATCTTCTAAAAAGTATGCCCCAATGCCAGCCACCGAGGTGATACGGTATGGCCCTTCTCAATTGGGCCCTGGTTTTCCCCACACTGGGTTCTTTACAGCGCCCACAACCTTCTTCAACACCAGTTCACCAGGAGCCAATGGCCTCACTTTAACATTGGCATCATAACCTTTTTTGAGCTTGTGTTAGTAATATACTAGTTGGACCATGACATTTTCCCTTATTTCCTCAATTAGGTCCAAGCTTTTTTCCAGCAAACCATTGTTCTTGCTCGGATCGAATGAGTTGGTTCGTAAGGTTGGGAGACCAGTTTCCAAAGGAATGACAGCCTCCGCACCATAAGTCATTGAGAAGGGGGTTTCCCCAGTAGACCTGGGAGGAGTGGTCCGATACGTCCAAAGGACATGTGGCAACTCTTCCACCCATTTGCCCTTCGTGTCATCTGGTCTCTTCTTTAGCCCATTCACTATGACCTTATTAACAGCCTCTGCTTATCCATTTCCTTGGGGATAGGCGGGGGTAGAGTACCTGTTTGTAATTTCCAACTCGCAACAGTATCTTCTGAACGCTTTACTGTCAAACTGAAGGCCGTTGTCCGAGATAAGGATATTGGGGACCCCAAATCTAGTCACTATGTTTTTCCAGAAAAATCTCTTGGCATCCACATCTCTGATGTTCGCTAGGGGCTCAGCTTCGACCCATTTGGTGAAATAGTCCATGCCGACCAGCAAATACCTCTTGTTCCCTGCTGCCTTGGGGTCCAAGCCCCACTAAGCGAATGGCTAGGGGCTGGATAGCGGATTAAGGACTCCTCCTGGCTGGTGTATGTTTGGTGCGAACCGCTGGCACTGATCACTCTTTTTCACATATTCTTGGGCCTCGCTCTGCATCTTCGGCCATCAATATCCTTAAGTGATAGCACGGTATGCTAGGGATCTACCACCAGTGTGACTTCTGCAGATCCCCTCATGTAACTCTTCGAGGAGCATCTCAGTAGCTTTAGGGTGCACACATAGCAAATATGGCCCTAAGAAAGACCGTTTATACAATTTCTGGTCCTCGGATAGCCAGAACCGTGCAGCCTTCCTTCGTATCTTGTCCGCTTTAGACTTTTCTTCAGGCAGAGTATCCTCTTTCAAGAACAGCACCACTGGGTCCATCCAACTGGGCCCCGCTCTTACCTGGTGAATCTAGACCGCTTCTACTTGTGGCTTAGTGAGCCAGCATAGATGTTCCACGAGAATAATTCGAGGAAGACCTTGAGCCGAAGAGGTTGCCAGGGTGGCTAGGGAGTCAGCATAAGAGTTTCCGCTTCTAGGGATGTGCAACAAGCTGAAGGATTTGAACTCTAATTACAAGTGTTTAACCTGCTTCAGATATCTCGGCATTCTGTCATCTTTCGCCTCGAATTCACCTTTCACTTGGCCAACGACTAATCTTGAGTCCGAGAACACTTCCATTACCTTTCCTCTCATCTTCTGGACCATAGCCATGCCCATCAATAGAGCTTCATATTCAGCCTCGTTATTTGTCACCGAAAAGTCCAACCTCATTGACTTTTCAATGGTGACCTTCTTTGGGGACACAAGCACAAGCCCCATTCTGGATCCCTTGTGGTTTGCTGCACCATCGACATGGACTTCCCAGGGTGGGCAACCATGCTGGGAGATCATGCCAACAGATTTTTCATCCATGCCCTGAATTGTTGCTACTTCTTCCAACGAGGGTTCAGTGAATTCGGCCACCAAATCTACCAGGACTTGGCCTTTAACCGAGGTGCGAGGCATGTATTTTATATCAAAATCCCCTAAAGCCGTGCCCCATTTGGCGATCCTTCCCATGTAGTCAGCACTTCTGAGTATGGCTTTAAGGGGAAGTTGCATGAGGACAACGACAGTATGCGCTTGGAAATACTAGGGTAACTTTCTTGTTCCGTGCACTACGGCCAAGATGGCCTTCTCAAAGGGCAGGTACCGGACCTCGGCTTCATGCAATGATCTGCTCACGTAATAAACCGGTCGCTACACACCATTATCGACTCGTATCAGCACTATACTCACAGCATGAAAGGCCACAGTGATATAGACAAACAGGACTTCATCCTTTTTAGGGCTGGACATAATAGGAGGATGAGAAAGGTAATCTTTGAGTTGCTGGAAGGCCAAGGTACACTCCTTGTTCCATTCAAATCCCTTCCACTTATTCAGTAATTGGAAAAACGGTCGGCACCTATCTGCTGATCGGGAAATGAAACGGTTTAAAGCAGCAGTTATTCCGGTCAATCTTTGAACTTCCTTAGGATTCTGAGGAGGCTGCAAGTTGTTGATAGCTTTAATTTGGTCGAGATTCACTTCAATCCCTCTGTGGGTGACCATGTAGCCTAGAAACTTGCCTGATCCTACACCAAATGAGCATTTGGAAGCGTTTAAGTGCAACTTGTGTTTCCTAAGGATTTCAAAAACGTTTCCGAGATCTCCAAGGTGCTCAGATATGACCTTGCTTTTCACCACCATGTCATCGATATAAACTTCCACACTCTTGCCCAACTGAGACTCAAACATCCTTGTCATCATCCTTTGGTAGGTAGCCCCGGCATTCTTTAAACCGAACGGCATCACCTTATAGTGGTAATTCCCAATGGGTGTGACAAAGACAGTCTTTTCCTGATCATCGAAGGCCAGGGGTATTTGGTGGTACCCTTGAAATGCATCCAGGAAGCTCATCCAAGGGTGGCCGACAGTTGCGTCAACCAACTGATTGATTTTCGGCATGGGAAACGGATCTTTTGGACAAGCTTTATTTAAATCGGTGGAGTCCACACACACTCGCCATTTCCCGCTCTTCTTCTTCACCACTACAGTGTTAGCCAACCATCCAGGGTAGAAAACTTCTTTAATTGCTCTGGCTCTTTTGAGTTTCATCACCTCTTCTCTGACAGCGTCTGTATGTTCCCTGGATAGGCGTCGGAGAGGTTGTTTCTTAGGAATGATGGTTAGGTTAACGTTTAGGTGATGGCAAATGAACTCTAGATTCACCTCTGGGGCCTCAATGGAGTCCCACGCAAATACATCAACGCTTGCCCTGAGGAACTCTACAAGCTTTTCCTTCTCTTGAAGAGGTAGCTGAGATCTGAGTTGAAAGAACTTTTCCGAATCATCACCAATGACGATCTTCGTTAAGCTCTCACATTCTGCTCCCTCAGCAATGTCCTCGGCTCTCAACGCCGAGGTCTCTAATTGCTATAATTCCTTTTCATTTTGGGCTGAGGACTCGGCTTCAGGTTTATGCTGGATCGCGACCACCAAGCATCGTCTGGCCACCGATTGGTCTCCCAAAATCTCTTTAACTTGCCCTTCGGATGGGTATTTGACCTTCTGGTGAAGGATGGAAGAAACTGCCCCTAGCATATGAAGCCAAGGTTTGGCTACGATTGCAGTGTAGGGCGAGTATGCGTCTACCACAATAAAATCTACTTCCACTATTTCTGGGCCAGTTTGCACGGGCAGCCTGATTTGGCCTTTCAGAATGACCACCTTCCCATCGAAACTAACTAGGGGGGAGTTGTAAGGCATCAAGTCCTTGAGTGTTAAGTTCGGCCCCTTGTACAGGTCAGGGTACATTATTTCAGCCCCACTGCCTTAATCCACCATCACCCTCTTCATGTCATACCCCCCTATCCTGAGGGTGATCACTAGGGCGTCATCATGGGGTTGAATGGTTATGACCTTGTCCTTGTCCGAGAAGCCTAATACTGGTTGAGTCTCCATTCTAGCCCTTTTCAGCTCTCTGCCAAAGTCCTCGGCGGGTAGTCGTGTCACAGACATTACTCTGGACGGGCAAGATTCGGTTCTCCCTGGTGCAGCAAAGATAACATTGATCGTACCCAGGAGAAGCCTTGAGGAATCATCTCTTTGAGGTTATGAGTTTAGCCGACTCCCCTGTCCACTCGAGTGGTGCAAAAACTGTTTCAGCTTGCCCTCATGGACGAGTTGGTCTAGATGGTCCTATAGACTCCTGCAGTCCTTAATGGTATGTCCATGATCCAAGTGGTATTGACAGTAGAGGTTATGGTTGCGCCTCTCAAGGTTTCCTACCATTTTATTTGGCCGTTTGAAGAAGGGTTCATTTTTAATCTTTTCCAGGACTCTGTGCACTGGTTCTCGGAACACAGCATTAACTGCCTGAAAGTTTGCTGATCCTGACTGTCTGACCAGATTCTTGCGGGACTTGTTGTTGTTGTACTGGTCCGACCTGAAATCCCTCCTCTTCTGAGGGATAACCATATCTTTTCCCTTCCCTTGCTGCTGGTCCTCCTCGACTCTTATATACTTATCAATTCTGTCCATCAGCTGGCACACACTGGTAACAGGTTTACCGATCAAAGACTTCCTTAGGCCGTGATCAAATGGAAGGCCGAGTTTAAAAGAGCTGATGGCCACTCCGTCATGGTTTCCTTCCATCTCATTGAACATCTCCCAATACTTGTTCGAGTACGTTTTTAGGGTTTCACCCTCTCGCATGCTCATGGACAGCAGGGAGGCTAATGAACGAGGAACCCTGCAACACGTGACAAAGCGTGAACCGAACGCCTGAGCGAGCTCTTAGAAAGACTTCCAAAGTCCGCCTTGAGGCTGTCAAACCATCTCATGGCGACCGGTCTCAGACTGGATGGGAAGACTTTGCATATCAAGGCCTCATTTCTAGCATAGACAGCCATCCTCTGGTTGAAGTGACTCACGTGTTCCATAGGGCCTATTCGGCCATTGTAGATGGTGAACGTCGACTGGTGGAAGCATCGAGGGAGTCTTGCATCTTCGATGTTACGCGTGAAAGGCGACCTGGAGATTTGTTTCAGAGCTCTACTTATAGCGTCATTGCCTACGCCTCGGCAAGATGGGTTCTGCCTCCGTCGTTAACGATGGTGTTCTTCTTCATATGTGAAGGATCCACTAGGTGGGGTTTGGGATCTCCGCCTATAATCAGCGTCTCTTTCATCGTCGGAAGAAAGGTCTGAATCCATAGAAGCTTTTTTCCTATTTGCATGGTGCAACTCCCTTTTTAACCGATCAATCTCTAGCCACATGTTCTGGTTGTCATTTGCATAGGAGATATGGTCCCCCCTTTGAGGTTGACTCCAATCTGTGTGCGTGGTGTGGACACTCCCCTCGCAGTCACCCTTTTGCTCCAGGTTGAGGAAAGGGTCGCCGCGCTTAGAATTCCTTGACTCTACTTACTGCGGGCCTGCCTATGCCATAGTTTAGCCGTTAAATTCACTATCACTCAAGCTCTCCCCACAGACGGTGCCAATTATAGAACCACAATTTTTAGCCCAAGCCCAAAAAGGATTCGGACACTGATTTGCTAGGCCCAACACAATAAATTTGTAAAGAGTAGGCTAAAGAGCTAGTTTTTAGTGATTCACAATAACAGCTAGTAAATATTTCCAAGATGAACGAGTATGAACTACACGTAAAGCTTCTAAAAAAAAAAGTTGTCCGAAGAGACAGATTATGAATTAATATGATAGTTCTGAAAGCCAGTACAGCTATTGGTTCTACCATCATTCCTTCTCTTTTCCTCTCTTTTCCATTTTTCTTCCCCCCCCCCCCTTTTGGTGGTAGATCTTTTTATGTTATATAGTTCTTTTCAGGACATCCTGATCATACACTTGTTAAACATCCAAACCCTCACTTGAGTACATGTCCCATCAGCCAACTTCTCTAACCTCTTTGTGAGTTGCGGTGATCATAGAAATACTTTTCAGAGGTCTTCTCCACATAAATGCGGCCAGGGAAGTGGTTGTAGTGCATTTAATATGGTGGCAATAGCATCTCTTTTAAACATTTCTGGGCCCCTCCCTTCTATGCATGCATAAGAACCTCCCCTGTGGTGGAAGTCTCCAGAAGGATCATTTGAGTTGCTGAAGTGCAGGGCTGAGCAGCATTTGGTCCCGACCGAGGAGGAAATTCTCCTCGAACAGTCTTCCTTCGCTTTATTCTTTACTATTCTAGACACTGGGCTTCTTTTAATTACTTACACCTCCTCGGACACGTCATGTTCCCAGTTGGAGCCCAAGGCCCAGTGTGGTATTTTGGGCTTTTAGCCCCACAATATGTATGTGTGTATATTTTTATTTAAATAAATTATTCAAATTATTCATTCTTTTAAAAGAGGTTATCATAATAATCAAAACTCATATCAAACTTATGATGAATATGTATAATTTATTCTCTAAATTTTATTGTAGAAAGACCGAGACTACTTGTGATAGGGAACTAAAAATACAACACCAAAACGTATGAACCCAAAATAGAGTTTTAAAAATCACAATGATTCATCAATATAAAGTAGAGTTGCAAGAAAGAATAAATAAAAAATCAAGAGAAAGAGAATACCCACTTTTTCAAGAGAGAATGTGAGAGAGAATAATAAGAAATTTATAGAAAATAATATGAGAAGAAAAAAAGTAAAAATAAAAAATATAGCAATAAATACCAAATTATCCAAGTCATGTTATGTAATAAAATAACATTATATTCTTATATACTATTTTTATAATACAATATGATAACATCTATAAAATAAAAAAATAAAAATAAAAAAGACAATAACTTAAAAACACAAAATTTAATCACATCAATCCAAAGTAAGGTTCTAAATAATACAAAAATTCATCAACCTAAAGTAGAGATGCAAGAAAAATATTTTTTAAAATCAACCAAAAATGAAGAAAAAAAAAATGAAAGAGAAAAAGAGACAGAAATAACCTTTTGTGTGTGGAAAATGAAAGAGAGAAAGAGAAAGAATTAACATTTTGTGTGTGAAAAAATTATGAATAGAATGGAAAAGAGAATTGTAAATTTATAGTAAGAGGAGGGGAATAAGAAAAGTAAAAAATAAAGAAAGATAAATGGATAGAAGAAAAGCGATATTAAGATAGATAGTAGTAGGGAGGTGAAAAGGTAAAAGGCAGGAGAAAAATTAGAAAAAGTATAACAATAAGTTAGAAAATTTATAAGGAAAAAAGGAATTAAAAATAAGAGACAGAATGTTGAAAATGGGTAGATATTGGCGTTGATGTGACTCAACAGGAGGATAGTAACAATAAATACTACACTTCAGCTTTAAATATATATAGATATAGATTAATATGTTTTTTGATAAGATGTCAACAAATTGAGTAAAATAATTTATTATTTATTTATTTATTATTATTGTGAGGTCATAAGTCCCAGCAATACACGTCCACTCTCTGAACTGGGCTTGCAACCCATGACGAGGCCTATAGTCGCATATAAGTAAGACAATGGTGACTATAGCGGCCCAGGAAACCGTGCCAAGGACAACTCTGTCCTCGGCTATACATAGCCGAGGATGAGGTAATAAGACTTATCGAGAGAGATGATCTTCCAAAGTACCTTGGGGAAAAATATAAGTACAACAAGCAAACATCCTGAAGCATGGCCGTAGAGCAATTTCAGGAAAAGTTGCAGCCTCCACATTAAATGCTCTACAACTAATACTCTGACTGCATTAATGTGGAAGTGATACCTGAACAGTGGCTTCTCTGACTTACAGCTACTGCCTAAGAGTTCTGATAGGAAGTTGATGTGACAAAGATGATCAACAGCAGATTTGACCTACACGTGTATGGTGGATATGGAGGAGGAAACTAGTATATAAGGAAGAAGGAGCCCTAAGAAATGAAATGGGGATTTTACCAGGGAAAACACTGTAATAACCTGAATAAACCCTGTAACCATCATCATTGACATCCAAGAAATAATAAGTCTAAGTTATCCTCGGACTAATGCCAAGGATAGAATTGCCTACCTAGTTCCACATTTGTTTTATCTATTCGTTATTTAAATCATTTTTCACTGTTGTTATATTCACTAAAGCCCAGTTCTTTCATCCACTCTCTACAAATTTATTATATTGGGCTTGATGGGTTTAGATTCACTTGTCCTTTAAGAATAGTACTCAAACTCAGTCCCTACAATTGGCGCTGTCCGTAGGAAGAATTCGTGTGCTTGTAAGTACAACGGATAGATATGGTAGGATCAGGTCCACACCAAGAAAACCAGCGCCAAGCAAGTCCCTAACGGACAGAACCCATAGGATCCCCGCAGCAGGATAATTCTCTTGGCCCTGGACATAAACAAAATCAGGAAAATGAAAGGGATCGAGAGGGGAGTGTGCATACCACCTAGATGGGCAAAAGCCATTCCCAAGTGGGCAGTCGCATATCCCAGAGATGAAACAATAACCAAGCCATGCAGCTGGAGATAGATGACTTGAAGAAGAAACTGCGCCACGCGTGGCGGAGGCGGTCCCCTTCCGTTTCTAACATGTCCTCTAATGATGAAGAGGACGACAATTACAGGCAGAGATCAAGAACTCCTCCAAGTGAACCTTCTCTTATGAGAACGAACGCTATCATAGACGAAAACACAAGGGCCCATCTAGTAGGGGCCTAAGTAGTGATGCCATGAGCAAAGCCCTAGATCAGATCTCTAAGTCACCCTTCACGCGCAAGATAGAAGAAGCTAGGCTGCCTCGACGGTTCTATCAACCTACGTTCACCATTCATAACGGTCGAACGGACCCCATAGAGCATATGAGCCAGTTTAACCAGAAAATGGCCGTCCACTCCAAGAACGAAGCTTTGATGTGTAAGGTTTTCCCATCCAGCCTAGGACTTGGGGTGATGAGGTGGTTCAACGGCTTGAAAACAAGCTCTATAGATTCCTATAAGCAGCTCACCCAAGCCTTTGGCTCTCGCTTCATTACGAACAGCTGGGTCCTTCGACCTCTGAGTTCGTTGTTGTCATTATCCATACGCGAGGGAGAAACTTTGAAAGCATACTCGGACAGGTATTAGGAAATGTATAACAAGATGGACGGCAATTTTGACGACGTCGCCATTAGCACTTTCAAAAGCGATCTCCCAACTGGGTATGGCTTGAGGAAATCCTTGACTTGAAAGCCCGCCACCAGTGTACGTCAGCTTATGGACCAGATTGACAAATATAAAAGAGTGGAAGAGGACCAGCTGCAAGGGAAAGGAAAAGAGAAGGTTATCCCTCAAAAGAGCGGGGATTTCAGGTCGGACCAATACCACAATGACCGTTTAAGAAGAGACTTCACAAGGTAATCCAAATTAACCAATATGCAGACAGTCAATGCCATATTCAGAGAGCCAGTACATTAGGTCTTGGAAAAAGTCAGAAACGAGCCATTTTTCGTGTGGCCGAATAAGATGGCTGGAGACCTCATAAAGTGCAACCAGAGCCTGTATTATCAGTACCACCAGGACCACAGGCATACTACAGAAGATTGCAGGAACCTTTGGAACCACCTCGATCAGCTGATTCGAGAAGGGAAACTAAAGCACCTTTTGCATCCCTCTAGTGGTCACCAAAGCCAGACGAACCAAGAACCCCGGAGAGACTCTTCCTTAAGACCTCCCATAGGGACAATAAACGTAATCTTTGCTGCTCCTGGGAGAACAGGCTCATGCCCTTCCAGGGTGATGTCTGTATCTTGACTACCCGCCAATGACTCTGGCCCAGAGCTAAAAAAACCCAAAGTGTAGCCTCATCCGGTCTTGAGTTTCTTCGAGGATGACAAAATTGGAACCATCCAACCCTACAACGATGCGTTGGTAATCACTCTTCGAATTAGGGGCTATGACGTGAGAAGGGTGATGGTAGATGATGGTAGTGGAGCCGAGATCATGTACCCCGATCTTTATAAGGGGCTGAAGTTGAGACCAGAAGATTTGACGCCGTACAACTCCCCTCTAATAAGCTTCAACGGAAAGATTATCATGCCAAAGGGCCAAATTAGACTACCCGTGTAAACTGAACCAGAAATAATGGAAGTTGACTTCATTGTAGTAGATACTTACTTCCCATACACTGCCATCGTGGCTAGGCCCTGGCTTCATACCCTGGGAGCCATTGCCTCCACCCTGCATCAAAATGTGAAGTTCCCCTCCGAGGGTTGGGTCTTGGAAATTCGAGGTCGCCAGGCTACAATTTAAGAGTGCCTGGTAGCCGCCATCTTAAATCAGTCCAAAGAAGAGTCCTCGGCCCCTATTGAAGAGGGTTCATAGCAATTAATGACCTCGGCATCGCCTACTCATACACCAACCGAGGAAGCCAAATGTAAGGAGTTAGAAAGAGCGATCATTGATCTGGAGAGGTTCTTCTAGGTGGGGTCTCAATTGCCTTATCCAGAGAAGAAGAGATTGGTAGATTTCCTCAGAAAAAATGTTGATGTGTTCGTATGGGATGCCTATAATGCCCCAGGAATCAATCCAAACTTCATATGTCACTACTTAAGTGTAAATCCATCAGTCATTCCCAAAAAACAGCCACCTCAGCGCCTGTCCAAAGAGCATTCTGACGCTGTTAGGGACGAGGTGAGAAAGCTCAAACAAGTAGGGGCTATCAAGGAGGTGTTCTATCCCAAGTGGTTGGCCAACACCATGGTTGTAAAGAAAAAGAGTGGGAAGTTGCGAGTTTATGTGGATTTCACAGACTTAAACAAGGCGTGTCCAAAAGACTCATTCCCCATGCCACAGATAAACCAGTTAGTGGATGCAACAGTAGGCCATCCTCGGATGAGTTTCTTGGATGCTTTTTAGGGCTATCATCAGATACTGCTAGCCCTAGGCAATCAAGAAAAAACAGCATTCGTAACTCCTATCGGAAACTACCATTACAAAGTGATGCCCTTTGGACTGAAGAATGCGGGGTCTACCTACCAAAGGATGATGACTAGAATGTTTGAGCCGTAGCTGGGAAAAAGTATTGAAGTCTACGTAGACGACATGATAGTGAAGAGCAAAGTGATGTCCGAGCACGTGGGAGACCTCAGAGTCATTTTTGACGTCCTAAGGAAACACAAACTGCGTCTTAACGCCTCTAAATGCTCTTTTGGTGTCGGTTCTGGCAAATTTTTGGGCTATATGGTAACTCATAAGGGAATTGAGGTGAGCCCAGATCAGATCAAAGTGATTCACAATCTACAACCTCCTTGGAACCCCAAAGAGGTCCAGAATCTGACTGGGATGATCGTAGCCTTGAATCGGTTTATTTCCAGATCTGTGGACAAGTGCCGCCCTTTTTACCTCCTAATGAACAAATGGAAGGGATTTGAATGGTCCGAGGACTGCGCTTTGGCCTTCGAACAACTTAAAGAATACTTATCCAGGCCACCCATCATGTCCAATCTTGAGGCCGACGAGGTTTTGTTCGTCTACATTGCGGTGGCCCCTCATGTGATAAGCCTAGTGTTGATACAAGTTGATGGTGGCATACAACGACCAATCTATTACGTGAGTAAGTCTTTACATAAGGCCGAGGTGCGTTATTTACCATTGGAAAAGGTAATTTTGGCAATAGTGCATGCCACACGAAAACTCCCACATTACTTCCAAGCGCACACAGTTGTTGACCTAACTCAGCTTCCACTTAAGTCTGTACTCCGAGGTGCCGATTACACGAGGAGAATTGCCATGTGGAGCATGATTCTAGGGGCTTTCGATATCAAATACATGCCTTGGACTTCTTTCAAGGGCCAGATTATTGCTGACTTGATAGTCGAGTTTGCCGAACCCCAGATAGAAATGGTAGCAGAAGAGCAAAACATGGATGGAAAATCATCGGCTCAATCTCTGTGCAAGAACCCTCACGCTGGAAAGTGTATGTCGACGGCGCTGCAAATCAAAGGGGATCTGGGGTGGGACTGGTTCTAATATCTCCTGAGAAGATAACCATAAAGAAGTCACTAAGGCTAGGTTTCTCGGCCACAAACAACAAAGCCGAATATGAGGCTCTACTACAAGGAATGGCCATGGTATAGAAAATGGGGGAAAAGGCAGTGGAGGTGTTCTCGGACTTGAGATTAGTTATAGGCCAAGTAAAGGGGGAGCTAGAGGCTAGAAATGTGAGGATGCAAGAATACTTGAGTCAAGTCAGGTGCTTGCAATCGAATTTTGAATTTTTCAACTTATCGCATATCTCTAGGAGTGGCAACACGCACGCGGATTCATTAGCTACCCTTGCCACTTCCTCGACGCAGGGTTTACCTCGGACCATCCTTGTTGAAGACTTGTGCAGAGCAGACGGGGTCAAGAGAGATATGGTCCAAATCTGTCAAGTCAGAGTAGGTTCGAGCTGGATAGATCCGATAGTTAGTTTTCTTAAAGATGATATACTACCTGAAGAAAAATCAGAAGCTAAGAAAATAAGAAGAAAAGCTCCTAGGTTCTGGCTGTCTGAGGATCGCAAGTTGTACAAACGCTCCTATTCTAGGCCGTACTTGCTATGTGTACATCCCGAAGTATCAGAATTACTGCTTAAGGAGTTGCATGAAGGAATTTGTGGTAGTCACACAGGAGGAAGATCTCGGTCTCACAGAGCTATCACTCAAGGGTATTGGTGTCCGGGTATGCAGAAGGAAGCCCAAGAATATGTCCAGAAATGTGATCAATGCCAAAAATTCACCCCAAACATCCACCAACCTGGAGGGGTCCTCAATCCTCTCTCTAGTCCATAGCCATTTGCTTAGTGGGGCTTGGATATTGTAGGCCCTTTCCCTAAAGCGGTAGGAAACAAAAGATACCTATTGGTCAACATAAACTATTTCACCAAATGGGTTGAAGTTAAGCCTCTGGCTAACATCAGGGATGTAGACGCTAAGAAGTTTGTCTGGAGGAACATTGTTACTAGGTTTGGGGTCCCTCATACCCTCATCTTGGATAACGACCTCCAGTTTGATAGTAAGGCTTTCAGAAGGTACTGTTGTGGCTTGGGAATTACGAACAGGTATTCCACTCCAGCCTACCCCCAAAGAAACGGACAGGCTGAGGCTGTCAATAAGGTCATAGTCAATGGACTGAGAAAGAGATTGGATGACGTGAAAGGAATATGGGTGGAAGAACTGCCACAAGTCCTGTGGACATATCAGACTACACCACGACGGTCAACAGGAGAGACTCCTTTCTCCATGACTTATGGGGCTGAGGCTGTCATCCCCCTTAGAGATTAGCTTCCCAACGCTGAGGACGAATACCTTCACCCCGAGTAACAACGATGAACTATTAGGAAAAAGTTTAGATTTAATTGAGGAAATAAAAGAAAAGGCAATGATCCAACTAACTTACTACCACTAGAAACTCAAGTAAGGATATGATGCCAATGTGAAGCTGCGGCCATTAGCACCAGGAGACTTGGTGCTGAGAAAAGTTTTGGGTAGTGCCAAGAATCCGGCCTGGGGAAAGCTGGGGCCCAACTGGGAAAGACCATATCGCATTACTTCAGTAGCAAGAATAGGTGCATATTACTTGGAAGACTTAGATGAAAAAGCTGTACCCCGCCCATGGAATGTAAATAACCTAAGAAGGTATTATTATTAATGAAAGCAGCTCGTTTACACTCTGATTTATTGTAATTGCGTGTTATATGGTTCGTTACTATCTAAGTGTTAGACAGAATCAAGGTCTCGTATGGCTCCTCAAACCACAAACCTTGGGGAAACTAATAATTTCTGACAACTATCTAAGTGTTAGATAGAACCAAGTTCTCGCATGGTTCTTCGGACCATAAATCTTAGGGAAACTAATAACTACTGGCAACTATCTAAGTGTTAGACAGAACCAAAGTCTCGTATGGCTCCTCAGACCACAAACCTTGGGGAAACTAATAACTTCTGACAACTATCTAAGTGTTAGACAGAACCAAGGTCTTGCATGGGTCCTTAGACCACAAACCTTGGGGAAACTAATAACTTCCGGCAATTAACTAAGTGTTAAGTAGGGCCAAGGCCTCACATGGATCCTCGGATTCTAGGCCTTAGGGAAATTAACCACTTTAGACATTTATCTAAGTGATAAACAAGATCCTGAATGGAGCCTGGCTCATTAGATCACTTGCCCTGTCACCCATGAGCATCACTTGAAGCATTTCAAGGTACACTTGAAGCATTCCATTTAAAGCATCAGTTACCTTTCCTTTATGGTCAATACTGTAATGCTTTCTTAAGATCTATAAGTTTGTGAAATATGTATGTTTGCACGCCCCGCCATAACTTATGAACCTAGAAAGTATGAGGTTTGCGTTATAAACCAAAATTCTTTTGTGGTTCATCTAACAGAAGGCAAATTGCATTACTGAGATTGTTCAATTATCAGTTAGAGCTTGAGTTAAAATTTACATTGTGGATTTAATGTTTTCAATTATCCAAGTATTGCTAACACGTTGCCAAGATTAGTCAAATGTTGGAGAAAGCATGAGAACATGACAAATAAAGAGCAACACCATTCAAAGAAATACGCCTATTTCATTACAAAAGATAGTTTCATTACAAACAGCTCAAAGACAAAAAAAGAGGAAGAAAAGACAATTACAGCAACACAAGTAAACCAAAAAAAAAAAGACGCCTATTTCTTGAACTTGATAGTCAGCTTGTCTTTGGAAGGCTGATGGGAGGCTGTATCAGAAGCCTCAGAGGCTTGGCTTAGAGGAGTGGCTTTGAGGGGATCAAAGGCTAACTCCATTTTCTCAAAGGCCTCCTTCTGGGCTGAGGGAGCTTGGGGGTCAATTGGGGGCTTCATCACCTCTTGGGGTGCTTCCTGGTTAGTACCTTTCTCTTTTTCGGACACCCTAGAATGCTCAGCCTCCTCGACAGGTTTTTCAATGGAAGAAGCAACATCGGTGGCACTATTTTGACCTACCTCCGTCGCTACATAGGCGGTATCAGCTTCGAAGCGAGCTGAGGTAGATTCTCGGAGGGTTGGGGGGTAGTACACATTCTCCACTCTCCTAAGTTCAGACGAAACCTCAACCCTAGCTTGATTGAGGGCTTCAACCCAGACTTGGGAACAATAGAGTCTGCACACCCCTGATACTTGGGATCTAAGATTGGCCTCAGTCTCAGCCACCCCCAGATTATAAGCATCCTGCTCAGCCTGCTCTTTGATCTCCTTCGCCTTCTCCTTGGATTTCTCTGCCTCCGCCCTAGCTTTCACCGCCTCGTTCTTGGCTTTTTCTGAGGAGGCCTTGGTCTTCTTTGCATTTTCTAACTTTTTCCTCACGGACTCAATCTGTCCTTGACCCTAGCTTTCACCGCCTCGTTCTTGGCTTTTTCCGATGAGGCCTTGGTTTTCTTTGCATTTTCTAACTTTTTCCTCACGGACTCAATCTGTCCTTTAGCAGCAATCAATTGCTCCTCGGCCTCACAAAGAAGTAGCCTCTGATCTTCGGCTTGCTTTTGAAAGCTCTCCAAAGCCGCATCTGCGCTCTTCCTTGCCCTCTCATCGTCTTGCAACTTGCTCCTCAGGTCATTGACAGACTGATCAGCAATGTTGAAACTTTGTACAGCCACAACACGCCTATTCTGTTCGTCTTCAAGTTGCCTGCTGCTGCTGTTGGCCATCTCCTCTATCCTGAACGTAGCCTGAACAGCTTGAAAAAAAGAACAAGTACAAGGTAAATAGAGGACAAAGGCCCCATGTAGTTTTGGTTGGCTAACTTAAATAAATAGGTTGGAAACCTTACCATGCCCAAGTACCTCTTAAGGTTGAAGAAAACCTCCTGCCTCCTAAAGGATCGTAGCTCGCTCATGTCCGACGGCAGTAACAACACCCTCTCCAAAGCATCGGCCACGTGGCTGCCGGTGCCTCCTTGAAAGTCCCTGATGGAAGCATTGTCCATCAAGGGAGCCCCATCAAGCATCGAGGCTGGGAGCCAGGCCTGTGCATCTGGCAAAGGATCAATCCTCCTCTCTTGTCCCCTAGACGCCACCTTTTGCTGCTTGGCTGCCCACTGATCCTCCCCTTCCTATGTAGGGCGAGATTTCTCAGCCTCCATCACCTACTTACCCTTTGACTCCCTATTTCGCTTGGGGTCGGAAGGCTCGAGCCTCGGCGGTAAGGTTAGCTTGGGAGGAGGAGGAGGAAGTTTGGACTAAGCAGTAAGGAGTTTGCTCTTAGAGGGAGAGAGAGGTTTTCTCTAAGAAGCTCTCCCTTGGGTCTCCTTGCCTGGCTGGGACTCTATTATGTCCAGCAAGCTTATCTGCTGCTTCCTCTAAATGCCCATGTTTTCCTCTGAAGGACTATCTGCCGAAGTGAAGTCTTCAGTGCAGTTTAGATCGCCGAGATCACCAAAAAGGTCCTCAGCCGATTATGCTTAGTTAAATACTTCAAATTCGTCCTTGGACGATACCAATTCAACGACTTCTCCTCTGGCGCTGATATTTCTCCCTCTTCCTTTACCTCAGGACGAGAAGAGGAAGGGCCAACCGAGGGTATGCCCTATGGGATCGAAGTGCCCTCAGGGAGTAAGAAACCCTCTATCGCAACACTGATCCTATGCAAACGTGGATTGCGGGCCTTGATGACGCACTTCAGCGCTTGGAAGGCATGAGAGATTGGCATGTACCCCAAATCAGATGGGCCACCCTAAGTTAGTCGTCGTCTTTGTTCACAAAGACCTCGGCCTTAAGAATAAAGTCCAAGCTCTCCTTGTTAACCAAACCGAAGTTTCGCTCAATAATGCGTCTATCTACAGTACCATGAAAAGCAGAAGGTTAGCAACCCAACAACACGAACCATGATAAGACCATTAAATAGGTCCTACTCCTATCCCTAAGGCCCCACCTAGTTGCCCCTCTTCCATTGGGCAAGGGACGCCATCATGCTACTCCTCGGACACGATCAAGAAGTCTTTGTTCAGCCCCTTGCTGGACTCAGGAAGGCACTAAATGAGCCTAATCTCAGGGTGCCTTATTTTTAGGTAATATCCCTACCCCTTCAGCCGGTGAAGGTTGTAGTCCCAATTCACATCATGATGGGTCAATCGCAGCCCCATTTTGTCGTTTAAGGCGTCCACACACCTTAATATTCTGAAAACGTTTGGGGCACACTGAATGGGGGCTAACCTAACAAACCTAAGGTAATCCCTCATCATCGGCCCCATAGAGACTCTCACGCCACCCTCAATGAAGGCGATCATGGGAATCGCCACTTCACCCGCCTGCCTTCGAAAATGCCACTCACCCTCTTTACAATATCTTAGACCCACATTGGGTGAAATCCTATAGTCGGCCTTAAATTTCTCCATCCCTTCGTCAGACTCTACCAAATCCTTAAATCTACCTATCCCCAGGAAACCTCAGAGAGGCTAAAGAAAGTTGGAAAAAGAGGTGAAGGAAGAAAGACGCAGAGAAAAGAGAGTTTGAAAAAACTTACAAAGGTGAGGAAAATGTCCTCGGATAAGCTTTTGAAGAGACACAAGTGAGGTGAGAAGTGTTGGCGGATTCAACGTATGTGCGTAAGAGCTCTTGAATGCAAAGATAATTTGGGCAATTTGATTTAAATGGGTATTTATACCCAAATCAAAATAGCAGCGGGAGTCTTCCCGCTCATAATTGGAAAATAAATCCCCACCGTTGGATCGTCATCGCACCATAGAATGTGGGGAACAACTAGCCACCAGAATTTAATGAAGGCACGCTACAGACGCCGGAGCGTGAGGAGCATGCCTCGTGCAATTAAAAAGACACTAATGCTGGAAACGGACAAGACATGATAAGCCAGAAGTACGCCCGAGGATATCAAAATCCTCATTTCTGTCCGAGGATCCAGACAGCAGAATTTTGAGGGGCTATTGTAAGGTCATAAGTCCTAGGAATACACGTCCACTCTCTGAACTGGGCCTGTAGCCCATGACGAGGCCCATAGTCGCATATGAGTAAGACAATGGTGACCATAGCGGCCTAGGAAACCATGCCGAGGACAACTCTGTCCTTAGCTATACATGGCCGAGGATGAGGTAATGAGACTTACCAAGAGAGATGATCTTCCAAAGTACCCTGGGGAAAAACATAAGTACAACAAGCAAACATCATGGAGCATGGCGGTAGAGTAATTCCAAGAAAAGCTGCAGCCTCCAAATTAAATGTCCTACAACTAACACTCTGGCCGCATTAATGTGGAAGTGATACCTGTACAGTGGCTTCTCTGACTTACAGCTACTGCCTAAGAGTTATGATAGGAAGTTGATGTGACAAAGATGATCAACAGTAGATCTGACCTGCACGTGCATGGTGGATATGGAGGAGGAAACTAGTATATAAGGAAGAAGGAGCCCTGAGAAATGAAATGGGGATTTTACCAGGGAAAACACTGTAATAACCTGAATGAACCCTGTAACCATCATCATTGACATCCAAGAAATAATAAGTCCAAGCTCCTCGGACTAGTGCCAAGGATAGAATTGCCTGCCTAGTTCTGCATTTGTTTTATCTATTCGTTATTTAAATCATTTTTCACTGTTGTTATATTCACTAAAGCCCAGTTCTTTCACCCACTCTTTACAAATTTATTATATTGGACTTGATGGGCTTAGATTCACTTGTCCTTTAAGGATAGTGCTCAAACCCAGTCCCTACAATTATTATTATTATTATGTAGATCTAAAGGTTTTTTATTTTTTATTTTTTAAGTTTGATTATCATATTGATTCCTAACCTATGGCCTATATTTTAACATGCTTTTTAACCTTTTAAATGTATCATTTTAGTACTTACTCTTCTGTTATTGTGCAAATGGTCTTGCTAATAAGTAATAGATGGAAAAGTCTAATTTTTACTGGAGATACATGGATGCCACCCAAGATGACATGTGGTTAACTTACATGTATGCACATGAGCCGGGCTCAATAGAACGAAGAGGTGGAGGAGAGATCATAAATAGTGTGAGGGGCAACATTTGTCTTAGGGAGACAATGTCAAACACTAACCTTAATCAGGTTTGTATTTATAATTCTATATTCATTTAGTTTATGAGTATATTTAATTGTTCTTAATTATTTATACTTCAAACAATTTTGTTTTGTTTGTTATTTTTGTTCACAAAATCACAAGAGTAAATTATTTTGTATAATACATCTAACATACACTAATAGGTTTCTTTTTACTTTAAGTGAGATTCGATCATAAATCTTTATTTGATGATAAGAGAATTTATCAATGCAGTAATTAGAACAAATTATTCCACTATATTTTAGTTGAAAATTGTAAGCACATGGGTAAGTTTATAAATTATTGCTCTTGTTTTACAAATTTGTGTCCCTAGTATATACTTTTTTTTATTTTTTGAGAAAAGTGTCCCTAGTATATACTTTACAATAAATATATCAAAAAAAAAAAAAAACTAATCCATTGTCAGCATAGAAGTGACACTAAAGGTATTACAAATTTTACCATATAAGCCTTACAAATTAATACAACAACTTTTAAATACCAAAAAAAAAATAATAATAATAAGAAAGTGATTTTTTATATGTTAATATTGATGTAATACCAATTATATTTATTGTTACATTAAATCACTTTTTTTTTTTTTTTTTGTTAATAAAATTAGTAGTACAATAGCATCTTTTTTTGCAATGACTTTTGGGCCCTCAAATTTCGCCATTGGCCCATTACATTGCAGTGACACCTTGCATGGGCCTGGAAGCTGGAATAGCCCTCCAATAAATGATAGACAAACAAAATAACAAATTATAAATTTATAATTCATGAGTTTGACACTTTTATTAGAAATCTATAAATATAGTGGTACTCGCCCTGGTCCCTATGTGGTTTATCTGATCTTAAACTACAGAGTTCATGGTAGTTAGAATTGTTGATTTGTTGTAAACTTTCTTTAGAGCCTTTACAGAACTATATATTATCCAACGATTTGTTGTAACAAAAAAACTGATTTGGTGTGATTGGGTTGGGTCATTGGGTGCCACTATCTCGTCTTATCATTTTTATTTGACATATTGAACCAAAGATGCATATCTAACATGCTTATTTGTTGCATTTTTTATTTGTTAAAATGGGTTTGCATTTAGGTCCAATGTTTCAATGTATTAGATTCGACACAATAGGAACACATATTAATTAAAAGTGGTCATATGTTGGTATCGGGTTTGGTCCAATGCATTGGACCCAAGTTTTACCCTATTAAATTAAAAGTGTGTTTTTTTTTAAGGAAAATGAAAGGTGATTTAGAAATAAGGTTAGTGCGTTTCTCAAAATAACAATAGTAAGGTAAGTGTAAAAAAAAAATCATTTGTTTATTTTTTAGCTTAGATGTAGGCTCTTTTTTTCTTTTTTCTTTTTTATTGATAAGTTGGCCCCACAAAAATTAGCTTAAAAAAAAAACCCCAACCAAAAAAAAAAAAAAAAAAAAAAAAACTCTTCAATTGGTTGGGAGTTTTAAAACACCCAACCAATTGCTTTCTCCTTTTGCAATAAAACTAGTTTTTTTCCCCTCCCACCTTTTGCAATAAAACTAGTTTTTATTTTTATTTTTTAAATAACTTTTATATATTTGTATCACCTTTAGCAACTAAAGTTAAGGGATTTTAAACTTGCTCTTCTTTTTCTTAATGCTTTGCTCCTCTCGAATACACATACAACCTTGTTTTTTTGGGAGGCAATTTCTAGTTGAAATTTTGATTTTTAGGACCAACAAAGTCCTTCCCGGCCGTGTCTGTATGGTTTTCTAACTGTTTTTTTTTTTTTTTTTTTGGGTACTTAAAGATGATTTAGCCAGCTTCTCTTAATCTAAGTTTACTCTCTCTTTTTTTCCCCAAAAAAAAAACTTTTTTTTTTCTTAAATTCACTTTGGGTCTTACTTTTTACCAAATAATTTGTTTATATAAATAGAAGCTAACTTATTTTCACATTTCAATAAATTAGTCACCAAAAATTAGGGTTGCCAACCTCACTTGCAATTTATGAAAAATAAAAGGGTAAGAATTTTCCTGCCTGACGTGTGAAATTCTTTTTCCAAAAGTATTACGCAGCCGTGTTAAGTAAAGCAGTGCAGTGTGCTGTGTGCAGACTTCATTCCCACTTTCTTAGGTACTTTTCTTTTCTTCTATTTTTCATTGGACTTTTCATGGATTAAGATCTTTTAGAGTTCTTAGGGTCCTCTACCAAGTAGATTTTTTTAAATCTTAACCGTTATTTAATGATTTAATGGTTCTAGATTTTACCATGTCAGCATTCCATTAATAATAATTTTAATTATTTTGTTTTCAACATTATTATATTATTTTAAGAGTATTATTAATGGAAAGTTGATATGGCAAAATCTAGACCATTAAATCATTAAAGAATGGTTAGGATTTAAGGAAATCTATTGATAGAGTACCCTAGGAACTCTAGAGGATTTGGATCCTCCACATTGTATAGCATTATAAATGTAGTTAATTAAAATATACTACTTTTTATTATTTAATTTATATTTTATATGTATATATATATATAATTGGTTGTAGAGTTTATAAGATTTTTTTTTATGCATTGAAATTTGAATGATTATTTCTTCTTTATTTAGTAATCATTAGATTATTAGGAGTTTTTTAATCTTAGTTATTAACTTATTATACTTAATGGGCGTAATTTAATTTGAAAAATCTAAGTTCATGAGCAAGTTTAACTCTTTACATTGAAAAAGAAATTGCCAAGAACTTCACTTCTAACTCATTACTTGATTACTTTAGATCTCTTAAAGAGTGAAGGTTACAGTTTTGGGAAAAAAAAAAAAAGATGTTTAACTTTTATATTATTGTTTATAATAAAAAATAAAAAAAAACTTTTACATTATTGTTTGTTTTGAGACTTTGTCTATTTCATAGTTTATTAATGATATTAAATCATTTTGTCAATCTTGTCTCATGATTGCTTAATTTTGATTAAATAAACTTTTTTTGTAGCACATATTGAGTTATAAAGTACTTAACTTGTATATTGATTATTAAATTGTATGTACATTACTATTTTATATTGAGGAATGATATGTCTACAACATTTCTACAACATTTCTACAACAAATCCTAAGTGGCAGGGTGTTACTGGTTGTTATTATTGGGGCAAAAAAGTAATCTTAGTGTTAGTTTCAAATTTGAACCAATAACAACTAACCACCTGTGATTTGTTGTAAAAATGTTGTAAAATTGTTGTAGACGTAGCATCCCTCTTTTATATTTTATATGTAGTATGGATATAATTAATATATAGGAAAAGAAAAAAACAATTTAGTTATTTAATTTTATGTTTGACCTCCTAATGATAAATTCCTAGTTCCACCACTTATCTTTTTATATCAATCTTTCATATTTCTCAACAATAAGAAAATTAAGACTGCATGCATTGCCACGTTATTGTAGAAAATCTCCATTATAAAATGGATACTGCACTAGATTAAAATTTATCACCTAATCTAAATATTATATAAAATTTACAAATTGAAATTTTAATTATACATTTTAATTTAGTTCTGGCTATAATCAAATTGAGATTCATTTAGTTATAGTTGTAATCAAGTTGAGCATCAAGTTTTCAGGAGGGAATTTCACGCACATATATACTTAGATTAAACTATAATAGAATTTCATCTTTGTAAAAAAAAAAAAAAAAAAAAGAGAAAGGAGGAGGAAGAATGTTAGATATGACCAATACTCAATAGAGTGAAATTCAACCCATGAACTCCACGTGATAGCAGCTATCGTTGAATGATTAAATGCAATAGCTTAAGGGTGAGCCGCTGCTCTAGACGCTATACACCAAATGTTGAAGTCTCACAAGCAATGCATTATTAGCACCAGTGGCTGGCGGCTTTGTCAAAAAAAAAAAAAAAAAAATTTATATATAATTTTATTTTATTTTAATTGACCCTCTTAAAATAAAAATTTGAAGACTCTGGACATAAATATTTTTCTAAACCTAGCTGAAATAAGTTTGAATATGATTCTCTTAATAATATTTTAGTCTTTTTAAACAAAAAAAAAAGGGTTCAAGAACAAAGTAAAAATTTGTTCATCTTAAACCTCATAAATATTAAAAAATTTGAAATAAACAATAGATAAAATTTTATTTTATTTAAATATTGTTTACAATTCACTTAAAAAGAATTGTAGGGTCCAAATTTGATGGGCCAAGCACAAACTTTGCAGACTGTGAGCCCAATGAACCCCGAACAATAAATTTGTAGATAATGGGTTAAACAGCTGAGCTAGTTATGGATTTAGTAACGGTTCGTACATGCAAGTAAGGATAAAACGATGTTCAGACTAGTATTCAATGAAAATTCTCTTGAATCCGAAGAGGCTTAATATTTATAAACCAAATGAATACCATTTTTCTCCTCCACTCATTTTAGAGACCTACTTCTTTTATATATCCTCCTCCTTCCTCATCTTCACCGTACACTTGTTCTTCATCCAAGCATTCACTTGAGTACATATCACATCAGGCGTTTGCTTTAGTCTGCTGTGAGTGGTAGTAGCTGAGGTTGAACTGTTCAGGTGTCTTCTCTACATAAATGCGGCCAGAAAAGTTGCTGCAGTGCATTAAATGCGGTGGTAGCAGCTTTTCCTTTAAGATATTTTATGTTCTTCTCATCCCTAGGCATGCTCAGAGTTCGCTCTTTACCGTGGAATCAGCTGGGAGGGTTGCTCAGGTCTTCAGTATATTTGCTTGATCAAGTGCTCTAATGATCCGATGAAGGGGAACTCTTCGGACCAACAGAATTGTCTTCGGACGTATCCCATCATTCCTTTTCAAGTGCATTTCCACCAAACGGACTCAGCCTGATTCCTTTTACCTCTTCGGACAAACATTGATATTTAAATTGGGTCCCAGGCCCAATACGTAGCGCTGGGCTTTCACACCCACAAGAATAATTAATATGTTTATAATATTTAGAAACAATAGATAGTTTTCAAGATTTAATCTTAGCAACAATAATTAGTATATTTATTGTATTAAAAAACAATATGTCAAATGAACTTATAATTTTTATTTCATGAGAATGCTATATCCACAACATTTTCAACAAATTCTAAGTGGTATATTGTTATTGGCTATTATCAATTAGCAAAAAAGTAATTTCAGTAATGGATTTAAATTAGAATCAATAATAACTTATCACCTAAGATTTGTTGTGAAAAATGTTGTGAACGTAGTATTTCTTATCTTTTATTATTTTGCTAGTACATACTATGAACAAATTTGTAATAAGTAAATCACGTTGACCGCAAGATTCATCTTTTACTCAAAATTCATCTTCTTACTAACCTCCCTAAAAACAATCCTTGGAGCTGCCACTAACTAGCGCCAAAGTGCACCTAAGCATAGACTCTTAAACAACCTTTTATCATTTCATGCAAATTATTTTTCTTATACTATTACATTCTTTATACTATTTCAACTATTTTAGTCCTCTAAATTTGTCCAACATTTTGTTATAAATCATTCATATTATTTTCCCGACACTATGTTAGGTATACATGTGTGAGTAAAATCTCATATGAAATAATAATAAGAAGAATGAGTAGTTAATATAACATAATTGAGCACATATCCATTACGGCTTAAGTCTTTTGAGTTAAAGTGCATCACTATATGTTATATTAATTACTCAAGGAGACTTCCTAAGATGTTTATCTCCCCAGCAAGTGGTATAAGAGCCAATGGTGGTATGGGGCAAAGGTGGTAAGATTATCGAAGTTCTTTTTGTAGTTAGAGCAGGAGCAAGATATATGTACTTGGAGCCCTTTCGCAGAGATAGGTCCTTTTCGCAGTAGGAGTAGGGACAATATATTGCACCAAGCAAACCCATAAAGCCTACACACAAACAATCTTGGAAAATGCCTAACAAAGGATATTTGTTAATAATATTTGTCAATGACATTAGACAACGATGACGTTGAGGTGTAAGGTTTCCATGGAAAAAGACATGCGGGATGACACGTGGAGGCATATGCATGGATGATGCACTAGTGAAGGAAAAAGCCCTCTAAGCAAAGGGGAGTGATTAGGACTTGTTCGTGGCCTACAAAGAAGTCTTGAAGCTCACAGAGAGGCAAAGCCTCACACATGAAGGAGAGATTGTTGGGTATACACGTGTGAATAAAATCTCATATTAAATAATGATGAGAAGAATAAGTAATTAATATAACATAATTGAACATATACTCATTGGGTTTAGGCCTTTTGGGTTAAAATGTGTTTCTATTTGTTATATTAATTACTCAAGGAGACTCCCCAATGTGTTTATCTCCCCAATACATTGCTTAGCCATGACTATTGTTTAGTACTATAAATTGTATTTTAATTAGAGGACAAAACAGTAACCTTCTCAAAGAACCCAATAATGAAGGAATTCCATAATCAACTTCCTCTCACGAACTTGGGTCTAAGAACTCTCCAATCAGAGCTTTACTCATGAAAATTAAGTTTAGGCATAAGTAGTGACCGAAATAAAATTAAATGAATAATCTTGTACTTTTCTTGACTTGATTATGATCCTCATTCTAAATTTAGTCTGTGAACATTTTGTAATTAATCCTACTCAAATTTAGTTCTTGGAGTGGATTTCAGTTAACTCAATTGGTAAAGACGCTGATGGTTGAATAAGAGATCTGTGATTCAATATCCGCTTATACCAAAAATTTATTAGTGTCTTGATTTGATGATAAAGATCTATCATAAAAAACGAACGTTATAGGTTAAAACTTTATTTAAAAAAAAAAAATCCTTGGACTTCACTATCACATGCTGTGAGTAATCCTATTCCAATTTGTTCATGAGCTTCCCTTTCTCCTGCAAAAGCCAAAGTCTTCATTGTTTTATTTATCATGCCAATCACCATCTCTAGTTTATTATAAACAGTACAAGGAAATACTTAACTGACAAAGACATTTCTAGTCAACCTTACCGATAGATAAGGCCGCGTAAGGCCGCGTAACCCGCGTTGTTTACCGTAGAACCACTGTTTCCCAACAATTTACATGTGATTCTTTATTTTTGCTGAATAACAATTTCAATGTGATTCGTCATAGATGTGCTGCGCCTGCGCACACGCTAGGGAGCCCATTGGTCCGAACGAACTTGCTTGCTTACACTTTTTTTTAATTTTTTTTATTACATAGTTACACTATATATTGTTCCAACCCTTTTTTTTTCCTAAACTCTTTTCTTTTTCTTTTTTTTTTCCTAAACTCCTAAGTACTTTATGCATAAAAAGATACCAATTAAAATACAAAACTCTAAGCAGTCCAAACTTAAAATATGAATACACTATAATTATTAATCAAAAAAAAATTCAAACACAATAATTTCACAGAATAAATTTTTTTTCTAAGTGATAAGTTTTTAGTTTTACTGGTTGTTATTGATGGAGAAAAAAATAATTTTAGTGTGGGTACAAATTAGAACCAATAACAACTTTTTACCTAGAATTTATTGTAAAAATCTTGTGATGTTGTATTTTTTCATATTAATTACTAGTTATAGGCAAAAAAAAAAGGCCCATTAGTTGCCTTTTAAATATATATATATATATATATGTTTGTAAATTAATATTGTTATTATTGTGATCCATGCATGTTAGCATGGGAATTTATAAGTATTTTTATTTTAAAAATATTAAGTAGAAATAATGATTGTAAATAACAAAATCATAATTATAATCAAGGAAAATAAAATTATTGCTTTTGCTTCCAATCGTTGCAAATTAATAAATAGGCATTATTAGTGAAACAATAAATAAAATTTGGGACAATACTTTTGCTTTATTAAAATTCTTTCAACTACAATAGAAATTATCTAAAAAAATACTAAAATATATAAAATTCTAGAAGAACAATATGTATATCATTTTTAATGTGAAGGAAAGAAAGAGACGTGACAAAAAATTTTCTTTAATAATAATGAGATACAAATTATGGAAAAAAATGAAGCATCTTAAAAAAAAAAAATCTTTAAAATATAAAACAATTTTTTTACCACGTATGTTAGTCGGTGGATTTCAATAATAATATATAAAACAATATGTAATCATTATTTAGGAAGTTGCACTTGCCTAAAATGGAACTAAAACTTTTGTTCAATAATAGGAAGGGTTCTTCTCAAAAAAAAGAAAAAAAGAGGAAGGGTCGTATAGAATTTGTGGAGAAACTTAAAAAATTCCAACAAAAAAACTGAGATACAAAAATTTTCACATAATTCTTAAAAACTTTCATATACACCCTAAATTTCACAATCATGCAAATGGGAATAAAGATTTGAATCACAATTAGACAGAAATTATATGAAATAGTGAAACTAAACATCACCTACCAGTGTGGATTCCAGTTAGCTCAACTGGTAAAATTTTGGTGTATTGGTCTGATGATAAAGAGTTATCATTAGAAGCGGACGCCATAGGCTGAAACTCTCTCAAAAAAAAAAAAAAACATTACCCACCAGTTTTTTTTTTTTGAGAATGAACTTGAAATTTTATTAAAATTGGGTTGCCAAATTGGCTAAGTCATGCTGAAATAAAGATCATTGGATTGGAAACTTCCTCCATCCAAACTACATAGTCAGAGACATTTATGGAATATCCAGCTAAATTATGTGCTAATTTATTAGCTTCTCTTCTGCAATAAGAGTATAGCAATTTTGAATATAAACTGGAAAATGCAATGGCATCCTGAATTAGTGGCTCCACTGAAGCGATAGTATTGCCACCTGCCTTCAAAGACTCAATGATCAACTCGGAATTGCCTTCAAGAACAGCTTTACCTATACCTGTTTCCTGTCCGAACTCCAGTGCCCGAGCTGCTGCAATTGCTTCGATTTCAACTGGCTGAAGTGCTGGGGAGATCAATTGCTTCGATTTCAATTGTTTCCTGTCCACCAGTTGATTCTCAAAAAAAAATTTTAAAAAAAATTAAATATATATATATCACCCACTATTCAAAATTTTACGCATCCGGACCTATTAATGATTAAACCAAAGTACGCCAATATATCCAAACATCAAAAGTTAAAAAAATTCACATTAATTAACATCAAATAATAACAACCATTTTTAAACAATAAAAAAAATAAGTAAATCAATCTTTGGCTACAAATATCGTTCAACCATAAATTTTACATACAAAAATCAATTTGTAAAATAAAAAGTATTACAACCAATCAAAGAATAAGTTTAGAGACAAATTGAAAATGTGAGATATATATATATATATATACACACACATTTGATATTATGGAGAACAAAAACAAAAATGCAGTAGTGAAACAAATTTCTCCATCGCAAATTTTAAGCTTGTTGGTTATAAGGACAAAAAAAGAACATATTCATATAAAAAAATATGGAGGGGAAGGGGAAAAAGAAATATATTCACCAATAAAGGGGGATGAGGAAGGTGAAATGTTGGGAAGATAACGAAACATTATACATTTAGATAATTGAAGTAAATGCAATTGTAATTGTTAAAATAATGACTATGATGTTCAAGCTTGAGAAAGATATTGGGTTTATGTTAAGGTAATGGACAAACAAAACCAATATATTGTAAGCCCATGAAGGGCTAACCCTAGCTTTTATATATACCCTACTAGGGTTCAATGCAATCAAGAATACTGTAAAGATATAGCCCCAAGCATTTTGTCCTGTGAACATAACCCATCAAGTCGAACCATATAACTCTTATGTTTTTTCTCTTTCTTGTTTATAGTTTTCTAAATTATTTTATTCTCTTCTTTCAACATATTTTATGAGAAGCAATTTTTTTAGAAGTTTTAGCATGGTGCAATCCTTGTTAACTTTTAACTATTTAACTATTGAGGTAAGTGATTGACACTAGGTTACATGTTCTTCATTCAAACATTACATATCGATGACGCATGTCTTGTATTAAAGAGTTATATTTTTATGATCAACTGATTGTTGGGGAAATAAACACCTTGAGGAGCCTCTTTGAGTAATTAATATAACATATAGAGACACACTTTAATCCAAAATGCCTAAACCCAATGGGTATGTGCTCAATTATGTTATATTAACTACTCATTCTTCTCATTATTATTCACGTGTGAGTCTCTACCTCTCTGTGGGCTTCAAGATCTCTCTATGGGTTTCAAAATCTCTCTGTAAGTCATGAACAAGTCCTACTCACTCTCCCTTACCTAATGATTTTTTCGTTCACTAATGCATTATCCATAAGCCCCCATGTGTCAACCCAACACGCCTTTTTCCATGGGAACCGAGCACCTCACCGTCATCGTTGTATAGAACCATTGAAAAATATCCTTTGTTGGGCGATATTTTTCAAGATCATTTGTGTGGGTTTTATGGGCTTGTTTGGTGCAATATACCATCCTCTACGAAAAGGACCCGTCTTTGCTCCGTTTACGAAAAGGCTCCAAGTACACACACCCTGTTCCTGCTCCAACTGCGAAAGGAACATCAATAACCTTGCCACCTGCCCCACATCACCATGAGCTCTACTATCACTTGTTGGGGAGATAAACATCTTAATGAGCCTCCTTAAGTAATTAATATAACATATATGGTCCGTTTGGTTGGAATGATGAAAAAGAGGGAGGATGGAAAATAGAGAGAGGATGGAAAAGTGAGAGGATAAAAAAAATTTTAGTTTCCCTCATTTGTATTTGATTAGGAGGGTGGAAAAGTGGAGGGATGAAAAGCTTTTTTGTTTGGTTGAAAATAAAGTTTGTATAAATTTATCATCATGTTCCTTTTAAATAAAACAAAAGGTAACACATTATAATTTTAAAAAAATTGTGTATAGATGGACACTTCATTAAAGGTTAAAAAATATATATATATAAGAAATTAACCCAAAAGTGTTTTCTAAAAAGAAAAGTAGCCAACACAAAATAAAAAAAAATAAAAAAGGAGCCAACACGATAACAGAGAAAGAAAAAATCAAAGAAAAGAAAAAAGAAGCCAACACATAAATAAATAAAAAATAAAAAATAAAAAAAACCAACACGTTGGAGGTGAAATCCTGAAATTCAATGTGAGGGGTATTTTTCATGAGCTTTCCCCTTTCAGTTTTCTTCCCATTTTTGGGAGAAAACTTTTAGGTGGGCTCGGGAAGAAAACACCTAAGTCTCACAATTTATTTTCCTTCCTTCCCATCCAACCAAACACACTCCAAAAAAGCTTTCCTTTCTATTTTCTCTCCAAAGTTTTCCATCCATCCTATTTTACCTCCAAATAAACACACCCTATAGAGATACACTTTAACCCAAAAGGTCTAAGCCCAATGATATGTGTTCAATTATGTTCTATTAATTACTCATTCTTCTAATCATTATTCAATGTGAGACTTCATCTACATGTGTATACCCAACACCAATATCAATTTATATGCTATAAATAATGCTGAGCTCTACTTGCTAGTGACTTGTGGCACTCAATACTCACATATGATTATATGAAAGGAAAATTGTTGTGTATATGTGTGTGAGTATGAGTAGTTAAGTTTCATATAATGAAAATTATAAATTTTTTTAATCATTATAATATAATTAGGCCAAAATTCATAAGTTAAATTTTTTAATTAAAATAATATCTAAAATGTCACACACACATATATATAAATCTAAATATGATATATTTTGGCAGGTAGAAGAGTAGGTGAATTTGCTGTTAAAACTGGCTTTAGAGCACAAGTATTAGTGCTTGTATAATAGAAAATGTGCAAACATTTTGCCAATTGAGCTCAATATTCACCTGCATCAGGTCATATAAAATTGTATAAAAATATATAATTACTACAGTAACTTTAATTTGTAAATTTACACTGATATTATTCATTTTGCATTTAGTTTTTTATTATTTTTTTTACGTATTATGTGAATGAAGAAAGATAGTTAATAATAGTTATTGTGTGCGAAGAAAAAAAAATTAAAAATTTGAGAAAATTTGATATTTTTATGAAATATAGTATAAAATAAATATTTTTTTTTTTGAGAAAGTATAAAATAAATAATTTGATATGTAATATTTTAAAAAATAAATACGTAAAATAAAAAAATAGGTTACGATGCTAAAATTACTAAGAATTTATGAACCGAGGGGAACACTTTTAATAGCTAATTATTGAAGGTGGCTTTCATGCAAAGCTTGACTCTCCTGGGATCGAATAATTCACGACGTGGACTGGACATATATTGTGTTTAAAGTACAGAGAGTTATGGCTGGACTTAAATACGGTTTTGTCTTTTGTATTCAATGCACTGAAAATAAGACCGACTGTTAACCGGCTAAGTTTGCTAGAAATTTGGTGGAAGAGGTAGTTTGGTTGGAAAAGTCCATCCTTATGGAATATCTGGGACTCCTTTCTTCATATTAGCATGGGGAGGAGTACATATTATTGTGCTTCAAATGCTGTTTGACATAAATTTATTTAAAGTATTTAACTTTATTTTCATTTAATTGATTTTTTTTATAATTTTAAAATTATTTAGTTAAGGTATTTTTGTCAACTTCTATTAAATGCCATTAAGAGTCTAAATTCTTTCTCCCTTTTAATCAACTTCCATTAAATGTTGCCATTAAGTACCCGTTTGGGTTCAAATTATGACGTTTGCATCTGCATTTTTTTTTTTTTTTTTTGAGAAGCTCGTTTTGTGGCTATATTGCTTTTTTAGTGGGTCTTGTACACTGTTCACGAGACCTATAAATCTCTTTTTTCAACAAAATTTTTATTAAAAATAGGTTCCACAGCACTATTCACACATTTAAAAATTATTTTGCTATAGTATTTTTAGTTTTCAGCAAAATAAGCGATATCCAAACACACTCTAAGTGTCTAAATACTTCTTACTCTTTTAAATTTAAAAAAATAATTAATTATTTAAATATAATCTCCACTTCAAATGAAATTGAAACTTTGTGAGTTCTACCACCACCCACCCTTGACTTGCAATGATCACTTCATAAATATAAATATTTGTGAGGTGTGAGAGGTAAGAGCCGGGATTCAAGTCTTTAGGAAAGAGTTTCACACACACATACACGTAGATTAGACTAGAATATAATTTCTATCTTGTAAAAAAAAAAAAAAAAAAAAAAAAAAAAAAAAGAGCTTTGTGAGTCCTTTTCCTTAACACCATTGGCAAGCCCACAAAAATGGGAATGACTTTTAGGCAAAAATGCAAATTGCATCCTCTAAGTTATTGTTAATGCTCCGTTGGTTTTAAGTAAAATATTTTTTAGAAATGTTTTCCCATTTTTCAAGTATTTGTTTGCAAGTAAAATATTATCAAACTTGTAAAATATTTTCTGTTAACTGTAAAATCTTTTATAAAAATATGTAAAATGTTTAACCTTTAAAAATTTGGTAAAACATTTTATAAAAACATACAGCGGCTTCCCTCACCCCATTTGGTAGCTAGATCACGGGTCTAGTGGGTTGAGCAACTGGTACCGAAGACATTGTTTAGACAATCAATACTAGAGATTTGATAATAGATATCATCGTTCCAATAGCTAGAGACATTGTTTCGACCTCTAATGTTAGTGGCCCAGTAATCGAAGTATTGTTTTGACATCAATCGCAGATAATATGATTGCTGGAGCCACCATTTTGGTTGTCGGTTCCAGCGATTCAATCACCGAACCTTCGACACTAGCGGCTCCGGTGGTTGAAGCCACCAATTTTGGTAGTTTGCTTAAAAAAATTTATTTGTTATACCAAACACCTGAAAATATTTTATTGAAATGTTTTACATGTTTACTTCAAAATTTTGTACCTATAAATTTTTTGATTTTTTTTTAAATTAAAAAAATCCAATTAATGATTAAACATATTTGTCCACTTCACATCACCATTGGTAAATGGCAAGCCCATAGAATTGCGAATGATTACCCCTACACCCAATAAATCTGATGAAAAGTGGCTCCATCCACGTTCAACTTATACATGTTTCCATTGCTCTTTATTTCTCTCAGTGGCCATTTGTCTAATAAAATCCTCCAGTAAAGTCATAGAAGAATGCAAGATTTTCTTTACATTCCATTTCGATATGCTTTATCCTCATGATGCACCGAATTTCCATCTTCTCCATATACTCCAAGACACTGCCAAAAGTTTTCTGAAGGTTTTGGTTCCATCCATCAATGGACTGTAACTCAAACCATCAGGCTTGAGCTTGAACCATGTTGCACTCCCAAAGAATATGTTTTATTTGTAGACTTTGATTGCAATTTGCGTAAAACACACCAAGGCTCCATTGGTACTCCTCTACGACCAAGATTTTCATTTGTTAGGATTGCGTTTTGTAGAGCTCTCCAAGAAAAACTTTGATATTGCTCACTTCAAATTTTTTTTTAATAATTAATTGTTTTTGAATTAAAATTTAAAAAAAAGAGAAAAAAAAAAAGGACACTTAATGACAACGTTTAACCGAAATTAATGAAGATACTTTAATTAAATAAATTTTAAATTTAAAGGACTAAATTAAATGAAGGTAAACTTCTTTCTCAAAAAAAAAAAAAAAAAAATGAATGTAAACTTAAAGACCTAATATGAATTTTAATTAAATTTACATAATGCAATTTTAATCAATATCAACATCTTTCTAAAAAAGAAGAAGAAGTTATATTTGACTAAGTGGTTTATAAGATCTTTTGAATATTGAGTTTAAAACCTCTTGCCTTTATTTTGGGGCTACCTCTATAAAATTATTCTCTGTAATAATCGATATATGTGAAATGAGAGAATTGCATATATATATATATATATATATATTTTTTTTTTTGGATGAAAGAATTGCATATATTAAAAGAAAGAGAAATAGTTAAATATTCGAAAAAATTTGAATAGTCTCGATTTCAAAAAATAAAATAAGATTAAAAAAAAAACTCACTTAAAAGCTCTCTAAATATTATCATAAATATCTCTCCAACAAAGTTATCGATGTGTAACCCTCCCCCTACCCTTTTTCTTTTTCTTGTCTTGAATAATTAGTCCTTCTCCATTATATATTTTCCATTATCTTTATCCTCCAACATCATGGTCTGCGTTACATATATTTAAAAACTTAGTGGGTTTAGATATATTTTTAGGTTTGAAAATGAACCAGCACATTTTTTTATTGGCAAGCTTTCAAGAAGACCCCACAAGTCACATCAGATTCTTTTCATTTTATTCGGGTTCTCTTAACATGGGAGTAAAGTGAAACCAAACAAAGTCAATGGCGTCTCCTCCCTCCGCGCTCCAGAGTCCAGACACATATGTTTACATTGATTATGTTTAAAAATCTGCAAATTTTTCCCTTTTTATATGGCGAGCATTATTTAATATATTACTTTTAATAAAAAAAATATAAGCTCTTAAACTACTACACTTAATTTAAATTCTAATGAAAACACGTTTCTTTTTTTTTTTTTTTTGTTAATAAAAAAAGACCTTGACGTACGTGTTAGGAAAGTTATTCTATTCATATTAATTTGAATTTTTTTTTTCATTTCCGAAGTGGAAGTGTCACCAAATACAATTTTTTTAATTGAAATTATTATTACTTCTTTAATTTCTATATTATTCTTACATTTTTTAAAGTTATTTTTATTAATAATTGTGTAACCTCTTATTTAAAATTAAAAATATTTTAAAATGATTACTAATATATATATATATATAGGTTGAATAAAAACATTATTTATTAATATCATAGTACAAAAGAAGTTAAGAAGGGTTTGTTTAATCATTTCTCTCCATAGCTTGAATAACCAATAGAGAGACACTAGAGAAGGGAACTAGCCCTACCCAATTAACAAAAACAGCCCAATTAATAATTGTATTACTTCATACTATGATATATAAATTAGGATTGAGGGAGTACAAATTTTATTATGAAAGCAAAGTTACTATCATTTAGGTCTTACATAAATTTATATAAAAAACAAACAAAAAGTATAATTAAAGAATATTCACTCTAAAAAAAGAAAAAGAAAAAAGAATAAGACTACTATACATTACATTTTTTTTTGTAGGTTCCAGTTAGCTTAACTGATAAAGTTTTTGATAGTTAAATAAGAAACTGGGGTTCAATTTCTGCCTACACCAAAAATTGATTGGTGTCTTAATCTGATGATGAAGAGTTATTATTTAGAGAGAACATGAATTTTTCTTAAAAAAAAACTTTTTTATTTTATTTTTTAAAAACCTATACATCACATCTTGAAGAAATGCAATTAACTGACAATGACAATAATAAAATTGTAATACAGCACTCATAAAAATAAATAAATAAATAAACCACACACATAAAAAAAAAGTCTTCTATCTACCAAAAAAAACAAAGAAAAGAAAAAGTCACATTATTTTGTTGAAGAGGTTATTTTTTATTTTTTATTTATGGGAGTTGAAGACGTAAATTGGGCTAGGCTAATGAAAGAAAACTCATTTGCTATTGACTTGACTTTTTTTTTTTGGGCCAATGAAAGAAAGTTCCATTTGACTTTTTGGTAAACAAAATTATACAAAATCTTGTATTTATTTCCGTATAGTGTTCAATAGAGTCTGCGTATGAATTGTCAGCATTTTTATTTAAAAGCTCTCTGCCACAGGCAACGCAGCCCACCATAAATTTTATTTACTTTTCGCCTTTTTAATTTTTACCTTTTTACTTCTTTTAATTTTTTTTTAACTTTTTTTGAATCGGTGATTGAGATTAAAAGTTGCTTTTTGCAACTATCAATCTCAACCATTCATTTATATGATTGGTATCTCGATCCCACCAGAACAATTATCAGATTGTGCAGTGGGGCCTACACACAGTACTTTTTTATTATTCTTGATCAACGGTGTAAAATGGTCACAGCCATCACAGACGTGTCACGATGTTTTCGTAACTGTTTTGGTTTGCTCTGGTTTGCTGTTGTCTGAAGCTGTGAAAAGGCCAAGTTGGCCAACTAGGTATACGTACTACGTAGTAACTATAGCTTTTCCGCTTTGTGAAAGGCCCACTAGATATACGCACCACGTAGTAGCTAGCTTTTCCGCTTTACTCTTTCTTTTGTTGTTTTGTATTGTTTCTCTTTTATTATTGACTGTTCTGTCTTAGCGAGTCCATCATTTCTCATCTGATCGTGGACGAGTACTAAGACTTGATTATATGTGGTAAACTTCACAGCAAATTCAGATAGTTGACTGGTATTCTCTGTTTTTTTCTTATATATTATGTGGTATATATTTTAAATAAGCAATTTGATTAACTTTCACGCTCTTGTTCGCTTTCTCACTCGGTCTCTTTCTCTTTCTCTTTCTCTTTCTCCTTCACTCTCTTGATGTATTATTGCAAAGACTTTTTTGTTTTCACGAGATTCTTATAAATCTTTTTCGCTTCTTGGTTTATTAACATCCTTTGCTTTCTCAGTGATATTTCTTTTTTTGTTGTGTCTCTCTCTGGGTTATTTTCTACTTGGAAGTTAAAAATCTGTATTGGTTCTTTTGGATAATCAAGTCCTGGGTTTCTCTTGCCTTTCGGTTTTGGGTGGTGGGTGATAAAGCTTTTTCTGGCTGTGATCTTATCCCGAAAGGAACAACAATTGTTAAAGAATTTTGGGGTTTTTTTTTGTTTTGTGTTTTTCATGAGCAAGAAGATTGTTATATCGTTGTACTGTTGCCCTACGGAGCTGTTCCTGGTTGTGTATGGGAGAGCCGCGTGGAAGATACTCTGAAAAGTTCAAATTTTGTTTGGGATGTGCATGAATTTGAGGGAATTGTAGTGGTTTAAGGGCTGAGTAGTGGCTGTTGGCAAAGTTGGATTCTTTTTGTCGTAGTGGTCTGAAACTGAAAGATACTAGGAGTGTTTTGAATTTAATTTCTTCACTATAAGGGTTTCAGTTTGGGGAATTCTGTGGTTTAAGAATTGGGTTACGATCTTTTTGATTGTATAGGGTCTCCTGGTAGTTCAATTGCTTCATAGTACACAAGGGATTGAGCTTTTCTGATCATTGTTCTGATATCCACTAGGTAAGTCTTTTTTACTGTTGTTGTTAGTATTTAAATTCCATCTCAACTTAAGAATTTTTTTAATATTTATTTATTATAATAATTTTAAATTTTAAGGATAGCTTAATTTTCAATTTTGAAGATTGTTACTGAAGGGGACCCTTTATTATGTTTCATAGACTTTAAACTTAGCCAATTGATCTTCAGCTCCACCTAAAGATAAGTAATCTATGACCGCTTCAAAAAAAGAAGAAGAAGTAATCTATGACCCTTAAATTCAAATTTTTGAAATTGATAGTATAGTTCGGAAATAGGGAAACTTGTACACGGTCTCTAGAAGTGAAAATATCTTAAAACATATATCAAGTTGAACTGGTCTATGGTTATGATGTGTTAACTTAAGAAGTCTTCCTATTTTGGTAGCTTTGTAACATCCTTTTGACATTTGGTTGACAATAGTTATAGTTTCCAAAGAAAAAGAGACAAGCATTTATTATATTCTCATATGTGAGTTTGATGAACAACTCTAGTAGACCATTCATATATTCTCCTGTATGTGGAAACGCTGTATATTGCATATACTCAAATTTTTGCTTTGCATGTGGAAGGTTTATGTATCTAGATTTGATAGAGTATGTAAGGTATGATAGATAGATTTTTTGTAAGGAACAGATATGAGTAATTCTTTTTATTTTTATTGAACCCAGATACAAGATAATCTCCTTTTGAATGGGGACTGATGTTGCTGAAGTAGTAGAAAAACTGCCAGATCCTTGTTCCTTTAAGGTACCACTGCTTTGGTCTTTGATTTCTCTTCAGTGGGAATTTGCTGGTTTGAATGTGCAGTCCTATTAATTGTATTTAATTCACTTCACCCATGTTTACAAGACTTTTAAGTATATATCTTAAATAATTGTGTCAGTTACCTTTATTCTTTTAGTAGTTTATGCCTTGGTTAGTTTGTTGGTAAATTAGTGTCAATTACACTTAATTTACAATTCTTATGAAAGAAGATTATTTTGTTTCCTTTATGGTGTTATGGAGATCCTGGTTGATGTGAAAATAGCAGCTGGAAACCAGATTTTACCATTCTTTGATGAAGATGGTAAACTCTGGCCTAAAATGCAGTTTCTTTAAAGTCCTAGGTTTTTATCAAATTGAGCATGGACATAGTTTCCCTTTGTAATCTTATGGAATGAAGTTTAAATATATGCGCACTTTGTGTCTGACTATTTCCTTTTCTTTGACACAACTATTCTTTAATATCAGGGGGAATTATCTCATTCTGTGTATTTATTCATGATTACAGGTGCACTTTTTAATGTGTACAGAACTCCTGAAATTGGTTGATAGAATATCAAGAATATTTCCAGAAATAGAAGCGGCTCGCCCTCGATGCTCAGCAGGAATACAATCACTATGCGTGTTGAACCGTGCAATTGAGAAAGCCAAGCAACTTCTTCAGTACTGCAGCGAGTCTAGTAAACTTTACCTGGTATGTAATCTTTTCAATGACCAAGGACAAAGAAAGTAGATTAATGTGTACAATTTCTGCTTTATTTCATCAAAGTGATAACCATCATAAACAAACCAACAGGAAAATGATAGAAACAAGATCTGGCAATTTGATCTGGAGGATAGCAAATTATGACTGGTCCATGTTCATGGTAAAAGTAAATAATTGTAATTATTGTATACAAGTATAAATAAATGAAGGAAGTTGGTCTATGCTGGTGGACTCCAGAAGAGATGGAAAACTGAAAAACTTGCTTCTGATAAAAAAAACTCATTCTGTGTGATTACTAAAGGAGTAGGGTAAGTAGATTAGGTTAATCTGCTTATGCTAGCTGATTGTTTCAGAAGTGGTTTGATTCAAACCCCACAATCAGCAATCCTTGGTTAAATTGTTTTTGCATTTTTTTTTTTTTTGATAAGTAATTGTTTTTGCATTTTTTAATCATTTATGGCATTGTTTCTGACTGCAAATTTACCTGCACTAGAACATATTCTGGATTGTTGTTGTGATTAGTCCTTCAGTAAGTTTGCTCCTCTGTATCCTCTTTTCATTTATTTTATTTTTATACTTCCTTTTTTATTTTTTAAAAATGTGTGTTAGACAGCTTGCTCCCCTGATGGAACATCTAGTAGTTGTGTCAAATCGATGGAATGAATAACTCCATTCACTTTGTTTATAATCTCTATTGTTGTTCTGATACTATTTATATACTGAAATCTCAATCCATATCTGATAAGGCTTGCAAATGACTTTCAGGCAGTAACGGGTGATGTAATAGTTTCAAGATTTCAAAGATCAAGGAGCTTATTGGAGCAAAGTTTAGGCCAAATTCAAACTATGGTTCCAGTAATGCTGGCTGTAGAGGTCTGTCACATGCCCTTTTGAACTTTAATTTTTTTTTCTTCGTTCTTTCTTTTCATTTTTTCCTTTTCAATCCCCCTTCCAACCAAGATAGAAAAAAAAATATGAGCAATGGATATATATATATATATATATATTTTATGGTGTTATTAGAGCAGTTCCTCAGTTATATTTTGTTTAAAAATAAATGATATTCTTGTTAACACGTTTATAATATCATGGTATAGTAAGCCAGCCACTTCACTGTCTTTTGGAAGTGCAATTTATATAGTGCAACTGGTACCAGAAAGTGATTCTGGTATCTGATGCTTCTATCCCAAATTGGAACAGTTTAAAGAGGATAGGTAGCCCCATTTCCCAATTTATCTGCTTTCAGTTTAGCTTTTAATTATTGTTCTCCCTTCTTCCCCTTCACATATACGAAACATTCAAAAACATCTGGCAGAGCAACTATAAAATGAGATTTTTCATGATTTAAAATCTCTGTGGGTATATAAAAAAAGTCTGAGCCTCAGTTATTTGGTGCAGCTTATGATGAAATGTCTTTTGCAGATCTCTCAAATCATGGATGATCTTAGGAGTGCAACATTTTCTCTGGACTCATCTGAGGAAGAGGCTGGTAAGGCTTTGCGAGGATTGCTCCAGCACGGTGCTTCTACATCAGATTCATTTGAAACCTCTGAAGTTAAAGCTATTCAATATGCAGTTTCAACACTTCAAATCACATCCCAAAAGGCTATCTTGATAGAGAAACGATCTATCAAGAAGCTGCTTGATAAAGTTGGTGATAGTGAGGCAACAAAAAAGAAGATTTTAAGATATCTTTTGTACCTATTAAAGAAGTATGGAAATTTAGTTTTGGGAGATCAATCGGGGAATACCCATGTTCAGCATGAAGGAGCAGTTGCATCTGAGAACAGAAGAAAGAGTTCTGTGCACAGCCAGTCTGTTGAAGTGGAATCACATATAGGATATGGGCATCGTGAGGCTCAATTTGACGTCTTAAGTAGAGCTATACCCCCTGAGGAATTTAGATGTCCAATATCTTCAAGATTGATGTACGATCCAGTCGTCATTGCATCTGGACAAACATTTGAGAGAATGTGGATACAGAAGTGGTTTGATGAGGGTAATGATACATGTCCGAAGACTAAAATCAAACTGGCAAATCTGTCATTGACTCCAAACACGAGCATGAAGGATTTAATATCAAAGTGGTGTACAAGGTATGGAGTCACTATTCCTGACCCAACAATGAAACCGGAAGTCTATCACTCTTGGGAAATGTCTTCCAATTCTATTGCTAGCTTTGGCAGTTCTATGAATGATATACAGCTTCCGTTGGATTTCAGCAATATGTCACTTGGATCTTTAGACACAAGTTACACCTCAGATTCATCACACCCTAAGATATTAGATGGCTTAAGTTTGATGTCTATGCAGACAAAAGAGGAGCACAAATTTCAATCTCATGCTACCATAAATGAGACAGATTTGAAATTTCTATCTAACCTTGCTGAACTTGAATGGGAATCCCAATGTGAAGTTGTTGAAGAAGTCAAAAGACATCTGAATTACAGTGAAGAAGATTATCATTCTGTGTCATTTGAGAATTTTGTTGAACCACTTGTTAGATTTTTGAAGGATGCATGTGACCAGTGTGATATAAAAGCACGAAAAACTGGATCTCAGTTGTTATTGGCATTTGTCAGTAAAAACAGGTAATTTATTCTTTGTTGCTGCTATCTTTCAATTAAGGTGATTCCTATCATTTTAAAATGTATTTAATTGGTGTGGCTAGTTCAATATGTCATCTGACTTGTAAATTGAGAATTACGAGGTTTTGACTTAAGTAGGAAGGTCGCTGTTAAATTTTTAGCCAGTTGACACTGTGTGATGTAGTGAGACCTTGAGTTGATTTAGGTCCTTAGCTTATTCCTAACTAGATTTTTTTTTTCACACCATGGAATTGCACAACATTTGAACATTGAGCCATGTAATTATTGTTTTCTTTTGTAAGTCTTTGTCCTTGATTTCTATTTGACTATGATCATGGTTCTCTTACGCATGGGCTCATGTATGACACCTATTGCTCCATGCAGAAGTGGGATCTCATACTTACGTGAAGAAGCATATAATCTCTTGGAAACTTTTCTTAATTCAGAAGACACAGAAGAGGCCCTAGTCATATTGGAAGTGTTGTCTGGCCACAAGTATTGTAGAGCTAAAATATTAGCATCTGGTGCGTTGACTTCCATCCTAAAAATGCTCGACTCCCATAGCAGTTTCCAGGAACAGATTATCAAGATTCTGTCCAATATGTCCTCAAGCAGTGACATTTGTCCACATATTGTATCTTTGCAATGCATCCCAAAATTGATTCCTTTCTTTGGTGACAGCACTCTTGCAGGAAAATGTGCATTTATTTTGAAAAATCTGTGCGATGTAGAAGAGGCTAGGGTTTCTATTGCTGAAACTAGTGGATGCATTGCTTCTGTTACTGCACTACTTGAGGCTGGCAGTCATGAGGATCAAGAAAATGCAGTGACTGTTCTCCTTTCGCTATGCTCTCAACGTGTTCAGTATTGTCAGTGGGTCATGGAGGAGGGTGTCATTCCTGCTCTTGTTGATATATCTATCAATGGTAATGAAAAAGGCAGGGTGAGTGCCTTGGAATTGCTACGGCTCTTAAGAGATATCGAGTATGGTGAAGATCGGGGTTGCTCTGGATCTGATATTGATGCCTCTAAAGACACTACAGATCTCTCTAAAGAAAAGAAATCATCTAAGACATCTGGATTTTTTGCAAAGATACCAATGTTTTCGAAAAAGAAGAAGTGAAATTTGTGTCTTCAGATTATTTTAACCCAGTAGTGCCTCATATTATGTCAAATGAAATGTAAAATTCTCTTTTCTCTTAGCCTTTAGGGATTTTCTGTTTATATGGAATGGAGCCATGATTTCATCATGTATAGTTAGTGGGTGATTGGTTTTTTGAGATATAATACTAATTCTCAACCTGTAGCTTTTGTTAGCTTTAATTCTTAATTCATGATGTATTTGCTGCCACTTTCTAGATAATAGCTTGACAAGAATGTACAGTTTTGTGTTGTTTGATGGGTTGTCTACTAATCTTACATGCTGAAATGATTCTCTTGTGGAATTTAAACTGCATTGGCTAAAACATATCTTTGTAGTTTTTCCTGCTGACTGGCATGCTTTTATTTTTGTGGGGTTGCTGAGTGCATATTAGCATACATACTTGAATCATCAGTAACCTCAATAAATATCATGTTTATATTAGTTCAACCATTAAGCAGGGTTGTATTCCAATATTGAGGAATAAGCAAAATCAATCCTCTTCCATAATTGCAGCCTTTCAAACTTAAAAATTTGCAGAAACCTCTGATGGAAGTTGTATGCAAAGCAACTTCAATGTGAAACTTGTATTGATCATTCTCTTTCTCAAGGAAAGTAAAGTAATAATATGACTTAGCTTCTAATTTTTTGCTTAATCCTCCCAAACTGCACTATAAGTTCTCAAACATTGTAGCTCCTTTCCCTCCCTTATCTGTTCTCTTCACCTGGAGATATACAGAAGAGTAATGTGAAACTAAAACTATTATGTTTGAACCACTACCTTTCTAAGCAAAAACAGCCCTGAAGAGCTGAAACTCCCTTGTTACTATTGTTGTCCTGCTTCGAGCTCTGATTGACTGAAGCTTCCTATCATTGTTTACACAAGGAAACGTTAGTAGTTGACTCTGTTTTATAGTAGCCCTGGGGCCAGGGCACGCGGTTGATAAAAAATTTAAAGCAAGACTTGACTTTGATACTGGAAAAACTTAGATAGTTGCAGAGCAGTGCTCCGCGCTCTCACATAGGGGGTGGGTCTCATGGTGGGTCTCACGCCTACCTGAGAGTCCAGAACTGTGCTTAGGGATTATCTAAAAATTGCCCCTTTGATACTACTGCATAAGGAAAGAAACAGGAGGTAATGGAATTTAATTATTTAACAATAATTTTAACATTTACCTTGCTTTAAAAATACTTTCTCTCACAATAAATGTGTAGATCCCGTGGTGAGGATCACTTGTTGATATTATAAAAATTTAGTAGTTGCCTCAAAAGTTTTTCGCGATTAAAAAAAAAAAAAAGGAAGAATTTAATTATTTAACTCGACACTAACACGTTATGAGCCCACCAGCTATTTTCTTTACTCTATTATTTGAACCAGAACTCATTATTGGATTGGTACGAGGATTGGTATGTAATTTCACACAAGCAAATGCGAAAGAGACAAGCACTCTCATGAAGTGGGTGGGGATCGGCACAACACTTCCACACCCATTATCTCCTACTTATTGCTTAACCGTCTATTTCTCGTCAGAGTCTCCAATTTATTTGACCACAGCATTAGCATGTGCCCTTTCACCCTTGTGTCTTGAAACTATGTCCCCACCAAGCCTAATGATCTTGTCCAATAAGTGATGTGATCTTAGAAGATAAGAAAACAAGTGATCACTATTACTAACTTTATAAAGGAGGGAAAAAAAAAAAAAAAAAAAAAAAGAAGGAAAAAGAAAAAGTGAGAAGAAAGTGATCTCCTAAAAAAGCTTGTTGCTAATGTTTTTCGTTTGTTTTCTTGCGTGAGGACTTTGTTTTAGCCTCCACGTGATGTAAATGGGATACACGTCATATAGTCAGTTTTATGAAAAATAATGTCAAATTGGCAAGAAAGTGATTGATTATTTAATTAATTAAAAATAATTCATTTGAAAAACATGATTCACCGTAAGCAAATTCTTAACACACTATGGGTTTATTTGGATACTGTTTATTATTGAAAAGTGAAAACACTGTAGCAAAATAATTTTTAAATGTATGAATAGTACCGTGAGATCCAGTTTTACAGTTATTTTTGGTAAAAAAGTATTTGTGGGTCCCGTGAATAGTGCACGGGACCCACAGAAAAGTGCAGTCGCATTGAGAAACACTTTAGACGCGCTATCCACACTCTACCTATGCACAAAAAAGTGCAGCCACACTGAGAAACGCTCCAGACGCGCTCTCCACACTCTACCCATGTAAAATTAGCACACAATTGTTTACCCTACCAACCGGGGGTGGGGGAGGGAGGAAGAAAAAAATATTTCCTTCGTTTTCATTGCAAAAATTTTAAGTTATTATATGGATGAAACATGATTTTGAATGATGTGACACATGTATACTACTATACATAAAAATAAATTATTTTCAATTGCTCTATAAATTTTTTTATTTATTGGGTCATGCAAACGGATGCCCTTAGGGCAATGGTTAACAATTTATTTTAGGAAAGTTTTGATACCATTTTTATGAGAAATAAAAAAAAGGCTGTCAAAACATTAATGAGTAATGATACAGACACAAATTATTTTACAACATTTTTACAAACTACTGATGTAGCTTTAGTAATTTTCAAATAATTATTAATAAACATAAATGTGATGTTAGTAGTAGACTCATATTATAACTAATAAGAATTTGCCACATCAATAGTTTGTAAAAATATTGTAAAATAGTTTGTAGTTATAAATTTACTCAACATTAATTACTTTTTTCTCTTATCCCATAAAAATTTTCTTGATCTATTTTAATCAAGAAGCTTGTTCATTTGCACTATTTCTCAAATAGCGACATTCTGGCTTGCTCTCTCTCTCTCTCTCTCTCTCTCTCTCTCTCTCTCTCCTGTACTATTTGTTAAACAGTGGTTGGACTTAGATTCTTTGATGAGCAGCAAAGTCTAAACTCTTTACCTATTAGGCCAAGTAGTCCAAAACAATTTCAACATTACTTTGGGAAAAAGGGTGAAGAAATACATGACATACACGTTACGTTGGGGTTGGTGACGGGCTTGGAATGAGCTATAAATCTAAACATTCTCAGTTTGAATATTCACTTGGAGTTCTTTTGGATTATCTTATACACAGTTTTAATAGTTAGGGTTGTGCATTTGAGATTTACTCCTCAAGGATATGTCCTAAGGACCTTACCTTGGTGAGGTTCTATGTCATTTAAAATAAATAAAAAAACGATAATTACACTCTCATCTCTTTAGGTTTGAGGAGAATGATACTCCAACCCAAACTTTTTCTCCCATGACATCTATTTGGCCAAACTTTGTTAAATTAATTGATATTAGAACTTATAAATGTTGTGTACTACCTGCCCATTACATTGATTAAGGATAGATTTTCAAAATTACCACCCCGGCCCCCCCTCAGAGTTAAAAATGTCCAAAACAAACTTATCCTTTGGTGAGGTATGACTAAAAAATCAAGATTCGTTATCTTTTTTCTTTTCTTTTTTTTGTTCCTTTTTAAATTGTAATTCGTTTATGTGTTTTGGAGGAGGGGTTGTTAATATATATTTCCTGAGATATATATATATATATATATATGAAAAGAACTTTTTTTTTTTTTTTTGCTAAGGTTAATAAGCAACCAAACCTTAACATATCAAGATGGTAAGTATCTATGTTTGGCAATTCAAACTTGAATAATATTAATTGAATATTTAGCCTAGTTTTTAATTCAACTCGACTTGTTGTTTATCCCAAAAAAAAAAAAGCCAACTTGTTTACACACCAAATATAATTGAGTTTATAATATGTTCTTTTTATTAATCATGGTTAAACTTTAGTAAAGAGAATTTTTTTTTTTTTTTAAATTTGGAATACTAGTTTCTCAAAAAAAAAAAAAATTGGGATTTTTTTTTAGAATACTAAGTATTTTAATACATACGGAAAGAGAGGAGAATGTCTTGGATATATATCACTGTTAGTTTCTTTAAAACTTTTTTCCTTCTCTTCGTATGTATTAAAATACATAGTATTCTATAAAAAAAAAAAAAAAAAAAAAATCAGTGAGTTAATCCCACATTTGGAGTACTTTGTTACTAAATATTCGACATGTTTTGAAATAAATGTATCCAACCGTCAAGACCAAAAAAATATAGGCACTAATTACTGTATCAAAATATATATGTATATATATAGGCACTAATTACAGTTGGCGAATTGAAATCAAATGAGGCACGAAAAAGAATTGGTTAGAGAGGGAGGGAACAAGGTTTTGATAGTGGGCTAATGACCCACAAGGCCTGGTCCTGTCAATGAATTACGGGATGTATGGCATATCACAGAACCAGGTTAGCCCAGAACAATTTAATTGGTTCTAAAATGTTTCTAGTTTGTTAACCTTCTGATTAAAAAAAAATAAAAAACTGGTTTAAAATTGGACCAGATATATTCTTTAAAAAACTAGCAGTTTCAATTTTGGTTCTTTCACATATACATTCTCTAAAAATCAAAATTTTGAAATTTTGATGCTTATAGATACATATGTCAGCTGAATCTATTTTTAATTTCGAAATTTTCACATGCATGTTGATGATGCCAAAATCGTCAGTTGGGTCACTCGTCCAATCCGGAGCATTAGACGATCTTGTAGGACTTGCAAGATAAAAGAAAGATAGATCGAAGAAATCAATGGGTAGTGCCCAGTGGGGAAGCCTTCGATACTTAAATTAGTATCATCTCATATATTTTGTATATAGATAGTATTTTGTAGTATTTTGTAATAGTTTTTGGCATACCTTAGAAAATGGAAAGATTATTCCTTTTATAGATGACTTGGGTAGCTGTTGAACATAAACGAGGGTGATTATTACCCTAATTGTAACATTCTTTGTCTTGATGAGAGAGTTTAAGACCTTTGATAGTCGTTATTGAATGTGTTGGGTGGTTACTCATCTATCTTTGATGGCCTACTAATGACGCAATGATCGTCCATTAAGATGGACGACCTTAATGGTTTTTATGGACTCATCAGTTGCCCCCTATTCCCAAGTCTGATTTTGTTTTATGCTAGTTAGGCTTAGGGAATGTTTTTAACTTGTTTAGATTCGGACTTCTTTATCTTCAACTACTTTCTTCTTCAAGAATGGTAGAATTTTTGTGACGACTTCTTAGTATCTGCCTTTTGAAGGTCTTTTTGGACGTTCGAGGGATCATAGCTTGATCTTGAAAGTGAGCTAATTTCTTTGGACGATCATTTTTTATCACTGTTGAAGAGCAAGCTAATTTCTTTGGACGGCCATTTTTTATCACTGCTAAAGAGTAAGGTGATTTCTTTGGATGACCATTTTTGATCACTTCGATGCTTCTTCTTTCATTCAATCTCTGGTTGTCATGTTTGATATTCTTGATTTGTGTGTGACTTGCGTTTGTGTGAGAATCCTTGTCTGCTTACACTTGTCTAAGGGTATTTAGTCTCTTAACCACTTTTAGGTGACTTACATCCAGTTATGGAGCTTTGTCATTTAGACTTCGTCAGTGATTTACATCGGTCTAACGGAATCTTGTCCATTTTTTTTTTTTTTGTGACTTACATCCATTCAAGGAATCTTGTCACTTAGGCTTCGTCAGTGATTTACATCCGTCTTGGCGGAATCTTATCACTTAGTCATTTTTTGGTGACTTACATCCATTTAAGGAATCTTGTCATTTAGATTTCATCAGTGATTTACATCCGTCTTGGCGGAATCTTATCACTTAGTCATTTTTTGGTGACTTACATCCATTTAAGGAATCTTGTCATTTAGATTTCATCAGTGATTTACATCCGTCTTGGCGGAATCTTATCACTTAGCCATTTTTTGGTGACTTACATCCATTTAAGGAATCTTATCACTTGTTGCTAGAAAGATTCCTTGCGCTATGTCATTTTGGACCTTCTTGAGGCCATGTTGATATTTGCATTAAGTAGTACATGCACTTGCCAAGACTTGGTTAAACAAGAATTTTAGAACAATTCATATATGAATAATAAGTTACCAATAGCCTAGGTGGACCTTTTTCTTATTTCCTTGTAATCCTAGAGTTTTACTTCTTTTGTGATTTGTCTAGTAATGCATACATTTTTGCATGAAACCTTATTAAGTGTAAATTTTTATAGACGAATATAAAAGAGACAGAGATAAATGTGTTACCTTAAATGATGACACTATTTTGTCACATACCTCGATCTTTTTATTGCTGGGATCTTCTTGACCAGGCTCTTCTCTTTTTAAGATGATAAGCTCTTCTCTTTTCAAGATCCTTTAAGCTCAACATGATACTTTGTGTCTAAGGCATAGATTTCCTTTGCTTCAATTTTTTGAAGGCATAAGAACTAGGCCACGTTTTTGTCTTCGTTCAAACATGAAAAGTGCAATTCTCGTTTGTTGACTATTAGAGGAATGGTCTATCATGATTGGAACTTTTTTTTTTGAAGTGCTTTGATGACTATAGCCATTGCTATTTGTAATAGCAATTTCCTCTTCCTTTTTCTTTAATTGTATGCTTAAGTCACTTCAATAGTACTAGCTACATTTTATTAGGAATGACAATGTACAAATATGCAATTGCATGCTATACAATTATGGATGTCATTTGACGAAATGCATTCTATATGAATCACAGAGAAGTATTCTATGATATTTAAAAAAATTGAAGTTATTTGACTATATGCTTCTTTAAAATGGTATTTGTTAGTTGCTTGCACCGTATATAATTTTTAAAGCAATTTAAAAAGATCTTGGTGAGTTTACAGAGATAGCATAAATTTATTGAGATTTAGACTCATGACCATATTGTAAACACGATCATCTAGCATTTTAAGTTTAGGAGACTTAATAGAACTTCTTTGATTCATGATAATGCAACATATGCTACTAATAATATATATAGCCATATTAATTGTGATAATTTTATAGCAATATTTTCAGCATGTTCTATATATACATATTTGTAGATAATCATGCAAGCTTGATTTGCACTTAGTTGTAATAAGCTAATATATGGCATGACTAATTAAAAAGAAAGAAATAAATGAGTTACCTCGACAAGAGACCTTAAATCACGATATTATTGTGTACGTACCTAGATCTTTTTTTTCATTGTTGAAGTCTTCTTGACAAGCTCTCCCTCTTTTAAGATATCTTTTGTTAAGCTTAACATGCTATTTCATGTTTGAGGCTTAGATCTCTTTTGCTTCATTCTTTTGAAGGTACAAGTACTAGGACACTTTGCTCGTTCAAGGTTATATTTCCTTCCTTAAGGGACGAAGGTTATGCCATGTGCTTCTATTATTACATGCCTAATTGGTTACGCATATACTACAATTTAAAGAGAGTACTTATGCTTGACATGTGATCTATCATTATACTTTCACATTCAATAAATATTCAAGCTAATGTTTTAACATCACATCTCATACATACCATTGTGTGAGCCATTATGTAATAGACATGTAGCAGTGTCAACAGTTATAGACATATAGCAGTGCCATTATGAAAGAAATATTCGTGATGCTATGGAAAGAGTCTAGGCCTTTCCATGATTTTTGGCCTTGGTACAAAATTACCTTATAACATTGTCAACAATTATATATAGATAGAGATGTGGTGGTATGATGCTATCATGTCACATACCTCTGATCTTCTTTTTAGCAAGCTCTTCTTGATGAGTTCTCATCCTTAATCCTGTAGACTTGACGGTATATGTACAATCGAGATAGTCTAGCTACTCTAGTCTAGTTGTTGTACTACATGTACTCTTTTTGTGCAAAGTATTAGACTAGGAGCAACGATATCGATAAAGAAATTCACAAATAATATAAATTAAAAAAATTTCTAACTTAAGGGCAATATATGTTGATGCGTCTATGACATAGCATAATATCCTTTAGAGTGTTTACATAACACAAATATATTTTGGAATTCCTTCTCAAAATTAAAGCAACCGATATCATTTAGAAAGGTTTGGAATAGTGGGTCATGATTATTATTTATGAATTCATAATCAGTCATATGCTCACGAGATTTCTCCTAAAAAGGGATCTATTTTTTGACGAACTATAACATATGAGATATATATATATATATATTTGACAAATTTTAACATTTGAGATATTGATCAAAAGAAAAAGATGTTTTGCACATGTAATTAATTAGTTGCACCCGAGCATATGCAAAATACAGAGAAATAATTTGACATGCCATGTTTCAATTTTAAAGGGAGTTAGAAGGATCTCAAGCCCAATAATTATATCTGGCTCCATGCTTTTAGATACCCAAAATTGGGATCTTGAAACTTGGAATGTCAATGAGCAACATCTCTTATTTTTAAGCCTATAAGGCAAATATAAAATTTGCAATTTTGCTTGAAACTTTCTTTTTAAGTTTTTTGGGCTTTTGATGGAATAATAAAAGAGACTATTTTAAAATTATTTAAGATTGATGGTCAAAAATAGTTGTCATGTTATTTAGGGTAAATGTCACATGCATATGGATGCTTACAATTCAATACGTTGCCCTATTTATAAAAAGAAAACTAAATAATCTCCGGTTTTAATGCTTGAATTTGGGGTCCTTAAACTTGGACGCAAAATAAGAATTGCCCCTCCTCTTTAATATCTAAAGCTATAATTTTGTATGGTAATCAATTTTTGCTTCATTTTCTCTAACGACTAAAATTGAGATTTATTATTTTGGGCAAAGCAATAATACTGGATTTTATCTTTCCTATTTTAGCAAGACATATTGGGAAAGAAGAGCGGTGATAAAGCATCTCTTTATTTTTCTTTACTAATCAATATGAGTTTTCAACTTTTTTTTTTTTTTTTTTTTGAGGAGGGAGTTTTCAACTTTGTCTGATATCTAGTGTAGTATTTTTGAAAATATCTAACATATTTGACTGACTACTCTAAGGAGCATTTATATTATTACTTTTCATTAGGAAATTAACAGTTGAAAGTAAAAACATATAATTACTAACTCTCTTTATCTAGAAATTCTTTAAATTCTCAAATCATATAATTACTAACTCTCTTTATCTAGAAATTCTTTGATTCTCAAATGAGGAATGATATGTCTACAACATTTTTACAACAAATCCTAAGTGGCAGGTTGTTACTGGTTGTTATTGTTGGGGCAAAAAAGTAATCTTAGTGTTAGTTTCAAATTTAGACCAATAACAACTAACCACCTGTGATTTGTTGTAGAAATGTTGTAAAATTGTTGTAGACGTAGCATCTCTCTTCTCAAATTTAATTTCAAAATTCTAAAAAGGCAACCAAATAATTTTTGGTTTTAACGCCTTTTAAATTTTGAAAGGCATTAATGTTTGACTATACATATTTAACGTCCAAAATTACAATATATAATTTTGGTAAAATAATATATTTTTGGCCTCATTTTTCTTTAATACTCAAAATTAGTAGCTTTAAATTTGGTAGAATAATGAAAGTTGAGAACCTTTTATCTTAAATGGTCCTTAAACTTAAATACTGTAGCACTCCAAATTCGTAACCTCAAACGACAATCTTAACATAAGCATTATTATAAAATAAGATGCATGAGAGGTAGGTGTTGGGTGTATTAACTGATGGGCTACTAGGTCGATATATGCATCACAGAAACTCATTTACCATGTAAAGAAGATATCATAGTTTGTAATCAAAGTAATATATCCTGTTTTTTAATATTTGCTTTCAATCTATATTAGTCAAAGGCTTGTTAATGATTCATTTCAAATGACATAAGAAACATTAACATGAAATTGGTGAATATGATAAGCATGAAAGGCACATGGTGACACGTGCTGCTAGTGGATAACAGAAGGCTTGGCCGCATGGGTCAACCACCGCCTTATAATCACTTTAGCCTCATGAGTATGACACATGGGCTTCAGGATTGCCCCATCTCCCATCTTCTGATGGATGGCCTAGACTAGCTAAACATAAGCAATTGAGTTAGGTTTATTAGATAACATACTAGGCACCAAGCGGGTCTAAAGAAAACCACAAAGATTTATCCCTTTTGCGTCCTCTCTTGTCTAGCCCCTTCCTTTACTATTTTGACACTCCTAGTGACGTGAAATGTTCAAGAGGTATGATTGAAGAAAATTTCAACTCAAATTGGGGGCAGCATTGAGATGTGGGGCTTAAGGAGTTCGTTGTTGTTGTTGTTATGGACGATGAGTGAGATTTTTTTTTTTTTTTTTTTTTTTTTTTGTGTGGAGTGTCTGCGGTAGTGAGGCTTGTCTCGAACCGGCCAAAGATTTTTGAGGATAGTTAGTGGTGTTGTTGCGATGGCCATGGACATATCTATGGATCAATTAATTGAGATTGTTCATTGGAGTGGTTGTGGTCACTTTTTTGTCTATTGACGTGTGGATATGCATTTTTCGTCAATGGTTTTGGGAAGAGCTTAGCATTTTTAGTATCCGTGGTTCTAGATAGAGCAGAGTAACCCTTTTGTCGTAGGAAGAGCTGAATGGCTAGTCTCTCCCCACAGACGACACCAAACTAACGATGCCAAAATCGTCAGTTGAGTCACTCGTCCAATCCGGAGCATTAGACGATCTTGTAGGACTTGTAAGATAAAAGAAAGATAGATTGAAGAAACCACTGGGTAGTGTCCGGTGGGGGAGTCTCCGATGCTTAAGTTAGTATCATCTCATATATTTCGTATATAGATAGTGTTTGTAGTATTTTGTAGTAGTTTTTGGCATACCTTAAAAAATGGAAAGATTGCCCCTTTTATAGGTGACTTAGGTAGCTGTTGGACATAAATGAGGGTGATTATTACCCTAATTGTAACATTCTTCGTCTTGATGAGAGAGTTTAAGACCTTTGATGGTTGTTATTGAATATGTTGGGTGGTTACTTATCTATCTTTGATGGCCTACTAATGACGCAATGATCGTCCATTAAGATGGACGACCTTAATGGTTTTTATGGACTCATCACATGTTAACTGGTTCTAATTGTTTTTCGTTTAGCTTGTATCATTAATTGAACCAATCTTATGGTTTACCAAAAAAAAAAAAAGAATTCCATATATTGCCTCTGTACATAGTTTGATCGGAGCCAACTAGATGCTCGGAGTGTTAGAATATTCATTAGATAATTAAAGTGGGAGCAAATGGTCCGAGGATGTATTAAGGCTATGGGCCCTGTCCGAGGATGATTAAAGGCCCACACATGTGTAAACCAAGGTTTGGCACGTGCTCCAAGACTGAGAAAGGAAGAGATTAGAGCCATTCAAGACAAGACTAAAGCCGAGAATAAGAGGTCTGAGGAGAAAATGTTAACTAACCCGACGATTGAGGACCATGGGAGGCAAATGCACCTCGGAAGTCTTATATCTGACCCCTTACATCGAAAAGTAAAGCTCTAAGGGAGATAACAGAGTCGTGAGAGCAACGAAAGGGAGAAACATCTAGGAAGGTGACTACTACCTCCACATTTAATGCTCTGCACCAACTGAACTAGTTGCATTTATGAGAAAAAGACACCTAAACAGTAGCTGCACAACACACACCTCTCTCTCAACCACTCCAGAAGGGTTTTAATGGGATAAGCATTCAAATGGATCCCCTGAGATGTATAAATGGAGGGTTGAGATGCAGTATCATTGGATATAAGGAAGAAAATCCCTTTGAAATGGGGGATGAACATTCTACAAGAGAGAAAGAGAGAGAGAAAAACTATAGGAACTTGTGAAAATATCAGCCTTCACTATTATAAGAAATCCATCCTTGAATTTGCTCGAGGATAGAGTTATATTGAATCTTGGTCTTTTTCGCTTATGGTAATCCTGTCAATATTGTTTTTCTGTAGTTTGTAACCACTTTAGCATTGCACTTGACTTGTAAGCCCATTCTCTTACAAATTTAATGTACTGGGCTTGAAGTACCAGGAATAACTATGTTAATTGGGCTTAGGCCTCATCTCGAGTCCTTACAATTAAATTTCACAATTTCCTAAAAATTAAAAACTTTCGAGCAATCAGTGATTTATTATAGTACAAAACATATCCTTTAGCTAAGACTAGACTGTTAGAATTATGTAGTTAAATGATTAAATTTATTATTTTTCATTGGTTTAACCTTTTGAGATCATCGGTAATTTAATATAATACATAAGGACGAATGTTCAAATTATGTTAACTTAAATGATTAAATTTAGCAATTTCCATTAATTTAAGTTTTTAGGATAGTCGGTAATTTAATAAATTGCATTTTGGAGATGAAAGTTTGGCCTTGCTTGGTCTATACACTTAGATTAGGCTAGAATAAAATTTCTATCTTGTATATTAAAAAAAAAAGTTCGGATAAATTGCAAATTACACCCCTAAAGTTTAGGGGTGTTTGAATTTTACACTCTGAAACTTCAAAATTTAGATTTTACCCTCTGAAATTTAGGGGTATTTGGATTTTACACTTTGATGTTTCAGAATTTGAATTTTACTATCTAAATTTTAGGAGTGTTTAGATTTTACTCTCTAAAGTTTAAAGGTGTTTGGATTTTACTCCCTGAAGTTTCAAAATTTGAAGGTGTAAAATCCAAACACCTCAAAACTTTAAGGGTAAAATCCAAATTCTGAAACTTCAGAATATAAAATCCAAACACCTCCAAACTTCAGAGGGTAAAATCCAAATTTTGAAACTTCATAGTATAAAATCCAAACACCCCTAAACTTTAGAGGTGTAATTTGCAATTTACCTAAAATGTTTTAACTATTTTTATTTTAAAACTTATTTTATTGCTTTGAAATAATGTTATTAAATAATATATATTTTTTATTACATTTTATTTAAAAATGAATACTTATTTTATACCTAAGGACAAAAACTTAGATATTCCCCAATTAAATTAATACATGTGAAGGGAGTAGATTCAGTTTTGGGCTGAGGCCCAAAGGGCTTGAAAGTTCACAATAAAAAGGACGGGCTAGACTGACTTCTATGAATCATAAAGGGAAGTGTCCCCCCCCCCCCCCCCCCCAGATGATTCCCAAGGAGTTCAGGATATGCCACCAACATTAAAATTCTCATATGAGGAAACAAACATAGGTGACCTCGAATAATACAAAGGAGTAATCCTGAAAAACCAATTTCCTTTTTGTAATTCAAGGCACCATTCTCCCTAAGTATACTTTAGGAAACTTCCTGAGGGGATAAGGATTACAGAGAATGCCACCTTTGCATTAATGAGAGGTTCTCCACCTAATCCCTACCACATTAAATGTGTATGAGACAACCTAAACAATATAAACACCCTCCAAAAGTCCTGTTTCAGGATAAGAATGGAGGGGAAACCAATAGGAGAAGGGAAAATATCCCAAAACGATCCAACTACGGGTAAGCCAGTTGGAGGGATAAAGGAAAGAAAAAGCCTATAAGAAAGAGAGGGGGTGGCAAAAAGAGGGGCCTAAGGAAGAGAGAACAAAAAAGGAAAGGAAGAGTTAAGAGATTTTTCTTATCTTTGACTCCAACCATCACAGGAAAAGAGTGTAATGGTTGTTGCCAATAATATCTATACCAAAATGTACCTTAGTATGATAATAAAAAACAATTGTTTGATGCGAGAAAAAATATTTTATATTAAATGATACCATGTCATTCGTATTAAAATCCAATAAAAGAGAGACATATGTTCAAAAATAACTAACCCACTAATAACACCATTGAAAACTAAAAGATGTTATGTTCACAACATTTTTACAACAAATTATAGGTGGTTACTTAGTGTGCATTTGGCTTTAAATTAAAAAAGCTAGTTTATTTTATTATTCAGCTTATTTTTGCTACTATTTGTGCACTTCACTGCAACTTTTTGTACTTTTCATGGCTCCACTGTACTATTTTAACTAACTTTTACCTTTATTTACAGTACTTTTAATAAAAAAATTTTCAATTTCAGCAAAATAAGTGGATCACAAACAAACCTTTATTATTGATTCTAATTTAAACTTTCTACTGAAGTTACTTTTTACTTTATCAATAACAACTCATAATAACTATCTTAAAAAAAAAAAATAACAACTCATAATAACATACTATATAAAATTTGTTATGAAATTGTCGTGAACATTTAAAAAAAAAAAAAAATTGCACTATTTAATCAATTTTCCTTCAATTTTTACTTATATTTTTGAAAGTGACAGAGCCCTTCTTTTCCCTCCTTCTTCTCCCTTCACTTTCTTGATTCATCTCTCCTTCTCTTTGCCACATTTCAGTTCCTCAAACTTCACCACCTCCCCTCTCTTTGTTTTGAGTATTTGGGAAAAGTATCAGAGACGTTGAAGGTAAGAAAAACTTTAATATCGTTTCTCTTTGTTTCTTCAATGTCCATTACTGGGGGTTTTCATTAAACTTAAAAACCGTGTTTTTATTGAATTTAATTTCAAGTCTGAGGATTTTCATGTTGATGTTGATAAGGGAACTATAGAGCTGGTGAAATTTTCTGATTGCATCTGGGTTTTTACTAAAACCCCAAAATCCCTAAATTCAATATTGGGGCTTTTCTATTTTAATTGAGGGTTTGTTTGGGGTTTACATATCTTGTAATTGGTACTTTGGGGAGTTCAATTCATGAGAGATTATTGTGATTTGTGGGTTCATTTGGTTAGGATTGTGGATTTCCTGTAAGATCCGGAACCTAAGTTTTGAGTAATTGAGATAATTATTTTTATATTTTTTGGACTGAAAAAGCTTAGTTTAATGCTTGTGTTTGAGTAATTTGTGTTTTTAAAATCTTTATTAAAACACCCATATGCTTCCTTTGTACAATTAGTTTAATGATTGTGTCTGTGTTTAGTGTCATATGTTTTGTTCAAAACCAGTCCCAAAAACTTACGAGGCTTGCGATAAGTTGACAGCTAGTGTAAAATTTAGTCCTTTTATTATGAAGTGATCTAGTATTGATATAAGTTGGGTCATCCACTATGTAAATGGCTGAGTCTAATTGTTGTTGTTGTTGGGTTGTCGATACATAATCTACTTTGTGCATATTAAGATGTTGGTATGTGAATGCCAATTTCGATTGGTTCATTTATTTTCATTTGGCTACTTGTAATTTATGACCCTGGGGCCTGGAATCATTCATTTTTTTTTTTTTTTGGTTGCTGTTTTGTTTGTTTAGAATTTTTACTGTTGTAGAATAGAAACTAGATTACTGGTTCATGAAAAAGTAGTTGACAAAGTGTGTTTTAGAAGTTTTTAACCCACGAAATATGTCTTTCATCAAATAGTTAGTTAGTTTGTGTGCGACTTTGTTCATTTCTTGAAATGACTTTGGAGATGTGAAATTTTGAAGGAAATAAAAAGTAAAAGAAAATATTTCTGATAAGGGAATTAATGTCTAATCCTCAGTTCTACTGGTATAAGTATTGGTGCTACTTTTTTAGCCTAAATGAATATAGTAATGATAAGAATGACCATTGGGCTTTTATCATCTCTAGTAGTTATATGTAGAACTTACTGAATGTTTAGTAAAGAAAAGAAAAAAGAACATCTGACATGGATAATTTGATTAGCATATCAACCCCCCCCCCCCCCCCCCCCCCTCACATCTCCTCCTCATGAAAAAGACTGTTTTAAGGAACAATCATGCTAGAACTGTTTAGCCCTAGATACACTGTTTTAGATAACTATTCTGTTTTGAATTTAAAACTGCAAATTAAGAAATGGAGTTAAGTTAGTAGTTCTCATGGGATGAAAATAACATTACAAAACTGTGATTTCTAACACGATTTTGAACAAAACATGAAATTCAATATTTACACCCTGCAAGGCCTTTCCTTTTCAAGTGGAGCCAGCACTCAGCAGAATACCTAATCAATCCCAGTAGTCTATTTCAATTTTATTTTACAAACTTATTACATATATAGATAATTTTAGATTCTTAAGTTTGACTATTATAGTTTTTATTCAAGTAGCTTCTTTGTTACAAAGGTCAGGTCCATTTTTTAGGGTTTATGTTTGATCTCTCAATAGATTGCAGGTTCCTTCAGAGATTATTAAAAGACTAATAGCAACAAAGTAAAAAGTTAGGCTTACGGCGATGGAATTGTCAGAGGGAGAAGAAGAAGGGAAAGTTACTGGTGGGAATCAGGTGCTGATAGTGGAAGATGACCTTAGAGAAATGAGGAAAAAGGCTGCCTGGAGTGTAAGCTCTAGCAAGCCTGGCAATGGCATCTCTGCCCTCCAAGATGAGAACCTCGAGATCTATTGGCAGTAATTAATTACAAAATCTCTGTAACTGAACCTCTCTCTCTGTCTTTGAAACTCTGATTACATTTTTTCTGTTGTCTCAGATCAGATGGTGCACAACCTCATTTGGTTAATATTCAATTTCAGAAGAAAGTTAAGCTTCAAGTATGTCATATTTGGATTCTTTTTTTTATTTTTATAATCGTTTTTTAAATCTTAAATTTTTTTGTTTAGTTCCTTTGTTTGTGTATGTGGGTCAATAGCAATTAATGGGGTTGTTTGTTTATGAATTTAGTTGTTCTTTATGTGGATTTCAAGCTTGATGAGAGCTACACACCCAGTAAGATCTCCATTCGTGCTGGCGATGGTTTCCACAATCTGAAGGTAATTTTTTTGATTTGGGTTTTTAAGAATACCCTTCAAGCATTTATTTTACTAGTATTTAAATTGGAACATGTTTAACACAAGCAGTAATCTACATTTTTTTTTCTTTCGTTTTGTGTTTAATTTGCTCACCAAGACCCAATTTGGAATCTGGTTCTTCTCCCTGCAAATATCTTTAGGAGATAAAAACTGTGGAACTTGTCAAGCCAAGTGGTTGGGTATAAAAGCTTACAAGAAGAGAAGAACAAAACTGACATTAATTGAAGCTAGAAAGATATGAAGAAGAAATTATTTGGGAATTATTTGGGCAGATATATACCTTAGAGTGTAGTAAAGTCCAGATGTTGATGAAAAAAGAGGTCCCTAGGTTAGCCAACCATAACCCAGAAAAGAAAAAAAGATTCAATTGGTGGATGACATACTGGAATTCAGTTTCTTTGAAAAGATCCATTGCTAAGTACATAGGAGATGGAAGAAACCATGATGTAAAAGCTGGAAAACTTGGACTCACTTGATATTTTGTTGGTTGACAAAGGTAGTAGTGCTATCATGTAGAGTAAACTTGTAAACATTTGCAGATATAGACCCGGAATTGTTTGCCTGTGCTGTGGTTCAGGAAGCTCTAATTTCTGACATGATTTGCACCAGACGGGGGAGGTAGGAGTTGGAACTTCATTTTCCATCGCAATTTGAATGAATGGGAGTTGCGGAGATTTTATTCTTTCTATGAGCATGTCTCTGCCAGGATTCCTAGTGGGGAGGGTGAGGATATCTTGATTTGGCGGTTGAATCACTGTGGTGTTTTTGATGTGCTATCCTTTTATATTGCTCTATTGAAAGCCCCTTCTTTTTCTTTCCCTTGGCAGAGCATTTGGTGTGTAAAGGTACCTAAAAAGGTATCTTTCTTTTTATGGACTGTTGCTAGGGGTGAGATTCTTACAATAGATAACCTTGTTAAGAAGAACTTGCTCCTTGTTAATTGGTGTTGTCTATGTAGGTGTGATGAGGAAACTGTAGATCACCTTTTGCTTCATTGTAAGTTTGCATCTGCTTTGTGGAGTGAGGTCCTTATTATGTTTGGGGTTCAGTGAGTGATGCTAGATACTATTGTTTCTCTTCTTTTTGCTTGGAGGAATTGGTTGGGAACTTACTCTTCAAAGGTTTGGAATATGGTACTAGCATGCCTTATGTGGTTAGTATGGAAGGAACGTAATGCCTGAACTTTTGAGGACATTGAGAGACCTATAGATATGTTGAAGAACTTGCTTGCTAGGATTTTGTTTGAGTGGTCTCGTATTTGGGGTCTTACGCATTGTAGTTCCTTGTCTAATTTTCTTATTTCTATTAGACTTTCCTTACGATTTGATTGTATTTGTTTCAAGGGTAGTGAATTTACAATAGTAAACACATTGTTCTTTTTCATCAATAAAACTCTTATTGTCTATAAAAAAAAAAACATTTGTAGATATAGACACAATAATAGTCCAATTGGCTAGCAACTAGAAATTTCACACAGGCTAAAATGAAGATGGCTTACCAAAAATTTGGAACTTGATGTCAGACATAAAATGAAAATATGCTCTCTTTTGACTTGAATCTCAAGTTGTTCCTCTTTCTTGGGGACATTAAACATGTCATTTACAGACAAGTCAAATGATAGAATTTCAAAGCGCTTTGCTTAAATCCTTTGTCAGCTGTTTGAAGTTTGAAGGGAATGAAATAGATTGAGAGCCTGTTGATCAAATGTGACCTTTTATTGTAACATTGAAAAATAACTGGCATCTTTAAATTAACGAGGCATTCCACCACATCCAGTGCTAGTAGAAGTTCTGCCTTCTTGCAACTGTTAACAGGCAGATGATGTATAAATGAAAGGTTCCCCAACTACAGAAGAAAAAAAATTCCATTCTTTCTAATTTGTGGTTTTAACTTTTAATTATTATGATGCTGTGCGTTGAAGTAGATGAGGTAGAGACTTGAGGTAAGCATAAAATCCCTAAGCATTTAGCCTTGTCCAACAGAAATCGATCTTTAGTCCTATCATCTAGGCATTATACTGAAACAGTGATGCAAATTCAACGTCTAATGAAAACAACAATACAACTGCACATAAACCAAAAGTAGATATAATAAAACATTCATTTCAATTTTCCAAATATCTATCATTGAGCTCATCCATAGTCTTAAACGTGTGAAAGAGAAAATCTCCAGGATGCATGATTTCATTCCAATGCATAGAAGATGCATAAGAAAAAAAAAAAGAGCAGCATAGAAAAAGATAGATTAATAAAACCTTCAAGAATCCAACTTCAATGACAATCATAACATTTTGCCACAAATTTTGAACATAACAAAGAAGAATGAAATATTAGAAGATGAAGGATTGTGCCTGACTTTTCAAGTTCGACAATCTTCACAAACACAGTCATTTTGTTTTATTGCATTGTAATCACAGTTTTTATAAAATCAAGAAATCTAGTAAGCACACAAAATATAGAAATCTGAAGGTTATGTTTAGTTAAGAAGAATACATTAGAAGAGAAGAACATGAGATTGGAGGAAACTCACAAATTTTAACGAAATTCAACAAGATAGGAATCAAATCAAATATGGTAGTGTATTAGAAGGTTTTTTTTTTTTTTTTTTTTTAATTTATTATTATTATTATTATTATTATTATTAATATTTGTTTGCAGCTCATTTGCATCAAGTCACATCATAGAATTCATGTTTGTGATTTTAGCCAATCTGATGTAGATTTGGGAGTAAGGAATAAGTATACCACTAATGCTTGGAAAGCCTAATTATACCATTGTTAATTGTCAATTACAATTGTTGTTTATGTTATCATTGTTATGTATTGAACTGAAGTAATGAACTTATATACTTAGCCTAAATTGAACATGACCATGCCAAAATTTGAGATGCATATCCTTTTGAGTCATCAAATATGCCTAGACCATATGAGTTTCTAAGTTTTCATTTTTTTTTCTTTGGTTGAGATTATGAGTTCCTTTCCAAAGTATTATTGATAATTGTGAATTGAAAAGTTTCATAATTACTTTCCTTCTTTTTTATATATATTTTTAATTTTTCACATCCTATAATGTGGTTGATATGGTATGGTTAGCCTCATATTACACTATAAAAAAGTGCAAGTATATTTTCAGTTATTGAATAATTAACGTTCTGTCATAGGTTATTGAATTATTTCAGTCTCATATTATCAAAGTTAAGCAGTTTTCAAAGCTTAGTTTAAATTGATGAATTTTTATGTTTTTTAGAACTTTACTTTAGATTGATGTGATTTAGTTTTGTATTTTTATGATGGTATTTTTTATAACTTTATTTTGGGTTAATACGTTTTAGTGTTATATATTTGAGTTTTCCATCACAATTAATCTCTTCCCCTCTTATAGTTTTGGTTTGATTTTTGTTTGAGTTAGTTATTTTGTAAATGAGAATTTGAATTTATATAAAAAATAAATAAAAGGTCATGGCTATGCATTTGAATGTGTCTATTAATTATTGGAGTAACATTAAGTGCAATTTTGTTATGATTTTTTATTATCATAATAATCTTTAAGAGAATGAAGAATTTGAATGATTTATTCAAAACTTAAAAAGTTTAATTGCACAAGAAAAAAATTAGAAAAACATGGTACATTAAAACATAATTTTGAATAATATAAACCGCGTCAACATCAATTAAACGCGGCCCAAAATAATAGAATGATATATTGGTAGAGTTAAAAAGATGAAATAATTTTAGAAGTTGTTTAATTTTTAAGGAGAACAAAATTATCTTCAACAAAATTAAGAAAACAAATTATATTTAATACCGCAATTATAAAATAATTATTTATTCTAACATATCGCGTGAGCCTGCGATGAGTATTGATAAAATTGATGATCAAAGAATTACTTAGGATGGACATAAACGCTTGTCTTTTCATGTTCAGTTTGCAGAAGCAGAGGTATATAGAGACAAGAGGATCAAAGGAGATGCAGAAAAAGTAGGATCTAAGGTCTTTGAGAAAAGCTCCAGAGAAGCTTCAGAGATACTTCAAAAGAGAATTCCAAGGCCACTGATAGCCACAGCTTAGCAGAAAAGGTGTGTAGGAAAAAATCTCTTTTTTAGTTAATGTCCATGATGAAAGTCTCAAAATTGTAATGTCCATGATATACAAGCAAGGAGGAAATTAAAACGTAAAAAAGAAGATGAAATTGTTTGTAAGATTTGGTCCCGGGTGATAGCTAAATCGCGAGCAAGGCTGGTAAGATTAGTGACATCAACTACATTCAATCTCTTCAAATACTGGTCGAGGTAATTGAAACTTCTCTACCTTGTAAGTTATGTTACCTCTAGCAGTTTTTGTGTTTAGCACTAAAGTAGAATTTGATTTGACATGCAGTTCTTGTCAATGAAACTTGCTGCTTTAAAGCCGAAGATAAAATATTAAAATCTGACATTGTTGACGCCTTTTTTAAAAGAGGTAAGAATTCAATCGCTATGTAATCTCTTTTGAGATGGGCTAGGACTTCTCTGAGATGCTTCTTTCTTTAGGTGCTATTCTATATAGTTTCAACTTTCAAGATGTAAATTATATCGACAAAGAGGTGGCGAGATGGATATAAGGCTTCAAAAGCATAATATTTGTATACTTTTTAGCAAATAATCTCACAACAAATAAGTTAGCCAAACTCACACACACAGAAAATATGCGGCAATTGAAAATTTTGCAAAAATTATATTCTATATTTGTGGAAAATATACATAAATTGCCTGAATCTTTTTATTTTTGCAATCAAAGAGCTGACATTCAATATGCACAAGAAGATCAATGATCCGTATGGATCATCTTCAATCTTCAAATAGCGAAGAAGAAACCAGAAAAAAGGAAAAAGGTAAACGTGTGGTGCTCAACAACTGGTTGGAAGCGTGTTGGTGCCTTCAATAAGCTATCTAGAAAAAAATATAATAAATAAATAGTGATAGGTATATGGATGCATACAACTAAAACATTCAACGAGATTTCAATATTGTTGAGCCAACTTCATTCTAGTCCTGATCGATGTCAACTTTATTACAAACTTTAAATTTATAGTCCCTCACAATTCTAAAACTCGTTACACCTAACTCAAAACCTTTTTCAATCTTAACTCACAAACATGACAATATTTTCAAATTCCCAATATATAGGTGCCCTCACACTCAAAAAATGAACAAACTCTCAAAAACTTATTGGTGCCCAAGCTATATAGTGAACAAACTCTTAACTCACTCATTGGGTCATCTTTCAATCTTCATATACAATCAAGACGACCAAATTTGGGATTTCTAGCACTTAACATGGACGGAAATAAGGCTGCAAACTTGATTTGGTTTTGTCTTCATCCCACTCCAATGCATCCCACCATTGTGATTCTCCTCTAATTTCTTTTATGGCGCCTACATTTTGTTCAGTTAGAGGCAGCCTTCTGAGACGATGGCACACAATCACATCAACCTGCTCTAGACACGGCCATGTCTCCTCGTGTACATGTCTGCAAAGAGTTTTTAATTCGGGAAGGTCCTTCAATTCCAATATCTGCAGGTTTGGAACAATAGAATTTGGAGCCATATTCTGCCCTGAATCATAACTAAAAAGCTCATCTAAGACAGGACAGGAGCTAACCTTGATTACTTCTAGGTTTGGCAGGGTGCGAATGAAGTCACCACAAGAGAGAAGACATCTCATATTATGACAGTCCCTCACTTCAATTAATATTAGTCTACCAAATCTCAACCCAAGAGGACTAGCTAGATCTGAAATGCTTTCTAAGTCAGCTAGAGCGTAGAGATGAAGTTGCTCCAAGTTTGGTAGAAGGTCAGAGGGGGCAGAGCATTCTCCAACTGTCCGTAAATTGCTGCTCGTAGATCTTTCAACAGTAAGTGATTTTAAACCAACAAAGCAGCCAACGCTATTAATGACCAAGTCTTTAAGCATTTTATTCAGTCCTGAACAATTTTCTAAGACCAAATAATTTGCAATACCCCATAGCTGTCCAATCGATTCTTGCGAGAGATCAAGACCACTTATAATCACCCTTTTGTCATATGTAGTTACGATTGGGTATACTGTTGGACCCAAGAAAATTTTAAATCCTCTTAATCTATTTATCCAGGAAAGATCTTCAAAGCGGAAACATGGGATCCTCTTGAATGTGATGGATAAGATAAGTAATCGATCAAGGTACCTAAGCTCGTCAAAGGTTGCTTGTCCGTCTTGTTCCTCTCCCTTCATACGGAAACGAAATTTACTGCGTGTTGTATCTAGAAACTCTAAACAAGATAACCTGGATATAATTCCTGTTTGAATGGTTTTCAGTCTGCGAGTGTGGGATAAGCCTAGTTGCCTTAAATTGCTCAAGTTTTCCATCCCTCTGGGAATTTCCCTGATTCGAGTGGCAGTAAGATCAAGTATTTGAAGTCTAGTAAGCCCTCCCAGTGGGGGTAACTCTTCAAGAGAGAAGCAACTCCTTAAAATAAGAGCACGGAGGTCACCAAGTTGAAGTAGAGAAAGAGGCAATGATTTGATGCAGGTTTCGCCAAGATTCAAGACCCTAAGTGCTTCAAATCCTTGCAGGAATCTCTCAGGAACTGTTTCAAGGAGCCAATTGCCTTGTAGTAGCAGAGTTGAGGCCTCTGAACATTGTATGACGCAATCAGGTAGCCTTGTTATTTTGTTACACATGAAAGAAACTCTTTTAAAAGAATTTGAAAATTCTCCAACTGAAATCTTACTCAACCCAGTCCCTGAACGAACAAAGGATTTATGTCCATCCTCAAATGATGATGCGATCCATATAGCAACGTCACGAACAACATCATGCATCTTCACACTCTCTGCATTGGTGCCATCTTCCAACAAACATGAGTCCTTCAGATTTTCAATTAAAGCTATTCCCTTATTAACTGAGTCCACATAGTTTTGTTGTTCATCTATCAAACCTTCTGCCAACCAATGTTGTACTAGTTCACTAACTTCAATTGAGAAGTCCTCAGGAAACAAAGAGCAATATAGGAAACATGCTTTTATGTTGTTACCTTGTAATGAGTCGTAACTCCACTTCAAAGGCTTATAGACCTCATCTTCAATTCCTCCTACAGAAGGCATTGACCTTTGTAGTTCTTTTAACGCATGATCCCACAACACAATCTTTGTCTTTCTTCTCATAGCAGCTCCTAATATGATGATAGCCAGAGGCAGCCCGCAACATTCTCTAGCAATTGCTTCTGCATATGGTTTAATGTCTTTCAAATGAGCCACATCCCCTGCCTTTTGACTAAACAATTTCCAAGCTTCTTCATCATTCAAAACTTCCATTTTAACTTCAACATCGGTCATCATACTTCTACAAACTTCCATACGTCGAGATGTCAAAAGGATCTTACATCCTTTATGAACTTCAGGCTGTGGGACACCCAAAATGTTCAAATCAATTTTCTCCCAAACATCATCTAGAATGAGTAGAAATCTTTCCTCCTTCTCAAGCCTTTGAAAAAGTTGACTAGCCGTTCTCTGCATGTCGTCTACCATTTTGAACTTCAAATTCAATCTCATAGCTATTTGTTTCTGGACGTTTTTGATGTCCAAATTCTTGGAAACGGTAGCCCAAATGACAATGCCAAAAGGCTGTGTGGACGCAGTCTTGAGCTCATTGTTCAAGTTTTTTACTAGAGTAGTCTTCCCTATCCCTCCCATTCCCCAAATACCAATCCTTTGAAATCTGTTATCATGCAAAGCGCTCATAGTTTCGTCAAATTTTCTTGATGCAGTTTTTTGACTCTTTATTGAAGGTCCAGGAATATGCTCCACTGCACTGGGAACTCTGGTAGGATAAACTACTCCAGAGTTGAAACTTCCAACATCTAGAAGCCTTTTAATCTCTTGGAGTATTTCTTCTACTTCCTTGCTTGCTTTATACCGCTTACTGCAATTTAAAAAACATGCAGAAGTATTCTCGTTGTTGACCATCTTCTCCTGAATCGGATTAACTCTAAGCTGAAGCTTTTCGACATCCTCAAGCCAAGTTACGACTTGAGCTCTTATTTCGTTTCCAACTTTCTCAGCTATTTCCGTTTCACGTTTCACCTCCTTTCTACGATCCGTAAGGCATTTCATCTCCTTCTCAAGAGCAACAAGATTTGATTGGAGATTGACACTGATATTGATCTTAGAACAGACACAGCTACAGAGAAGCTCCCCAGTTGATGTCACTAATGCACCAACAGCCGCAGCCACCACTTCCATGCTGTAACTTTTGCTACGTGCGATGTCGGCAGCTCAGATAATTGATAGGGAAAAAGCTGCACAAGAATAAAATATTTTCACTGCCTTGCAGGCAAACCACAATGGAGATCATTTGATTGTCAACATTAAAATATAATGGAAATCATTTTCCAATTGTATGTTGGGTTTTAATAATGGATGAATATCTGCGAAGATTCCTTGATGAAGATTACTCATCACAAGGTATATTGGACTAAAGGATCATTCTTAAAAGTTGAGTGATAACCGCTGCGCTAAAATATTCTAATAAATAATCCAAAAGAAGAAAGCAAAGAAATGGATATAACAATGGAATTTATCAATTACCAATTATAGCAAAAATTGAAGAATACTTGCTGGAGCGAATCGGACAACAGTGCGGCTATTTATCTCACCTAAATAGCATCATCAAGAATCTTAAAGATCAATTTCAAAAGCTGGGTGACAAGAGACGTGAGGTGCAATCAGAAATTGACGCGAAGGAACGGAGAGATAATTGCACCTGGGGTTCAAAATTGGGTCGAAAAGGTAGACAATGTGTGCGTTTGTTTACACTTTTTAGAGCCCGAAACGCGCATTTCTAAGCCCAAAATCTAAAATGCGTGTTTGGTAAATTATTGCCCCCGTGCGTTATCAAAAAGCAACTTTTCCAAATACAGAGTATCGCGTTTTGAAAACGGACCTTGGAGCTGCTTTACCGAAAACGCACATAAGTTTGAAAGGTTACCGTTGGTTATTTTTAGCATTTTCCCTAAACTACCCTTTTTTTATTTTTAAATCCCAATTTTACTAAGATCTCTAAAAAGAAAATAAAAAATAAAAAATAAATAAATAAATAAATAAAAATAAAAATAAAAATACCGTGATTCTTCTTCTACTGCTGCAGGCTTCTTCTTCAATTCCAACATAAACCCATAAACCCACTACTGCTGCAGGATTCTTCTTCTATTGTGTGATTCTTCTTTCATAGTTGTGGCTTCTTCTCTCATTTTTTTGTGTGTAATATATTTCTTTCTTCTTGTCTTTTGGGTGAAGAAGAAGAACTGTATTTTGGGTGAGGAAGAAGACCTGAAGAAGAGACAAAATAGTGAGCGGAGGAAAAGAAAAGATATTTGATGGGAATGGGGGAAGAAATGGGTGGATGAGAAAAAAGTGAAGGAAAAAAATAAAGAAAAAAGTATTGAGTGGGACACGTGGATATGATGTAAGGAAATTTACTAAATAAAAAATTACAATTGTGTTAAAACACAACAAATTTTCACAACAGTTGAGGTATCAAATATTTCATATGTCAAAATAAAATTAAATAAATTAATAAAATATTAGACTAGGATTGACCACAACTAAAAACAAATAGTATTGTAAAAATATTGTGATATTTTATTATATTTCTAAACTTTTTAAATTAGTACTATTTTTCTTTAGAAAAAAATAGTGCTATTGACAATATTTTTATAACAATTTCATAATAAAGTTTACATAGTAAGTTGTTATTGGTTCTCATCTAAACCTACTAATGACATTATTATTTTTTTCCTACCATTAACAACTTGTCATATAAATTTTATTGTGAATTTTTTGTGAAAACATTGTGTCCATAACTTGCATTAAGAGAGGTAATTAAAACAAAGAATTCTCTTTATATATATCTTGTCATTTTTGGTAATTTATCTCTCAAACTGCCATTTTTATAAGTGCTAGCCAAACACTCAACTTTTTTCAAAAAGCACTTTTTAACAGCTTTTACCAAATACTTAGCTTTTTCAAAAAATATTTTTTCATACCGCACTTTTTGAAAACCCCACTTTTTCAAAAAGTCCAATTTTAAAAAGTTGAACTAAACTCACCCATATAACATCAATGAAGATCTACGAAGATTCTTGATTTAGAAAGTTAGGACGAATATGATGAGGTTGGTAGTTTCGATGATGGTAGTTGGGGTCGGTCAGTGGCGTCAGTCAGTGGGTGGACAAGGGTGTGAGGTGGGTAGAGATGAGAGGGTTGTGGCTTTGTGAGTGAGAGAGCTGAGAGATGGTGAGAGAAGAAATGAGAAAGTTAAGAGAGGGAGAGAAGCTGATAAAGCGTCGAGAGTGAGAGGAGAAGAAAATGTAAAATGTTTTACGGAATTTTTTTAAGTGTAAAATATTTTACAGTTTTTGCCTTTACTCTTTTTTTATTGAAAATATTTTACTTTGACTAATTATATTATTGCAAAATAAATATTCTAAAATGTGAAAATATTTCTCTAAAAATATTTTACGTCAAAACAAACTGAGCTGATGTGAACCTCAATCGACACGCTTTGAGACCCAACAAAAATATTGGAATACTTGCCCAAGAAAGCTAAAAATTCAGTTTTTTTGATAGAAACCTTGACCCAACGTTTATAATCGAAACGCGAACCAAAGGTATAAGTAATAGACCTTGACCCAATGATTATAATGAATCACGAACCAAAGGTATAAAGTTTGAACGCCACAAGGAAGAATCCCTGATAAGTTCACAGTTCTTGAAGAACCAAAAGAAGAGCAAAGCCTCACCTTTTCTGATTTTTATTCACTAATCTCTCTATTACAATGAATGCATGCTATTTATATGACATGACTGGAAATAGAAAATATAAAAAATGTACTAAATAATAAAACCCTAAATAAAAGTTGATTTGGTCTGAAATTAGCAGATCCAAAATAGGAAAAATAGCTAAAAACGTTCTAAATAATAAAAGCCTAAAATTAAGGTAGATCTGGTCCAAAACTAGATACTCCAGACTAGGAAAAATATCTATTAACTGATATGGAGCTGGAAAATCAATCAACCATTAATCCACACCATAAATCATGCCCAATTAAGCCAGATCAACCCTCAATAGCTTGGATTAAATTTATTACGCCTTCATCTTCCTTTGGGCTAAGCTTGGAATGTCCTCCGTTAGAATCAGCCCAAATCTCTTGAACAAGCCCATTAAGTGCTTCTTTGATCTTCTTGGATCTTGCTTTAGTAATATGCCCAACTGAAACATGCAATGGATCCTTGAATGCTTGTTGATTCTCATCATGAGCGAAGATAAGCATTCCATAAAGCTGGTTTCACCAAACACAATTGATCAATAAACAAATGTCTGGGACCAATTTTGTCCCGATAGGCCTTGGTGGGCAATTATGGGATTCAAATCAGGTGCAATACTCTAGGTATTACACCTGATGCAATTGTAATTAATGGCTGAAATTGAGATTGAAAGTTGAAAAAGCAACTTTCAATCTCAACCATTAAATAAAATATATTAAAAGAGAGTTAAAAAAATTAAAGTTAAAAGTAAAAAATGTAAAAAAATTTGTGAGAGAAAGTGGGTGAATTGCATCAAATGCAATACCCTAGGTATTGCACCTGATCTCAATCCGACAATTATGCATTCTTGCATCTAAAAAGAAGCCATCCACTTTGTCGCTAAAAACAAAAAGCCAATCGATAGTGGGTTTGATTTATGAGGTCTTTTTTTCCCCTAAATAATATCTCTTTCATTAAAACTATACTAGCTTGCAACTCCATGCATATGTATGGATATACATAAAATATATACATTAAGATGGATAGTATAATTCTTACCTATATAATTTAAATATTATTGATAGTCAATCTTATATTTCTTTTTAATTCTTTAAAAAGTTTTGTAAGAATATTATTAGGTATAAAATGTAAATTATCCATTTAAAAAAAAAAATTTATGTTCATTAATTCTAGACTTTTTGGTTTTTGTACACAATAACTCACTTGGATGAATAATTTAGAACACATAGCGCAAAATTGAACTTCAATTATAGAATTTAATTGGATTTTCTCTAAGTTTTACTTATTAATATATGTACATATATATGTGTGTGTGTGTGTGTGTGTGTAGACTATCTCGTAACCCATGCATATACTTGGATAAATTTAAATATATACAAAAGATGCATAGTATAATTCATATACATACATATATATATATATATATAATTCAAATACTATTGATAATCATTTTTATATTTTTTATTAACTCTTTAAAAAGTCTTGTAATAATATTATTAGGTATAAAATATAAATTGTCCAAGTTGATTTATTTATTAGTTCTTAATTTTTATTATTTTGAAACACTTTATTTTTTTTTTTTATAATTCATTTATTCTAAACTCTTTGGTTTTTGTACTTGTAGGGGCTAGGCTTTTAACCTCTAGCGACGCGGGTTTTTAGGATTTTCACCCTACCAAGGGCTGACCTTGTAGTGTAAGGCTTGACACCTTAATCCCACGTAGGCAAGGGAAGCGCCTCGATATAATGAATTTGTAGAGAGTGGATTGAAGGACTAGGCATTAGCGAATATTACAACGGTTGATGTGGGTTTACAGGATCATCAAATGAGATTTAGTTAAGTGTTCTAAGAAAAAGTTTGTCATCGGCCTAGTCCGAGGAGCTCTTCCTCGATTACTAATGAATATAGGGGTTGTTCTCTTTGAACCTCCGAACCCTTCCCCCTCTCCTTCTCTGGGGGTTCATTCCATTATATAGTCCTATTCAGCTGATCTCTGCCCCCCTCCACTTGTTGATCATTTGAGCCTGTGTCTGAAGGCTTGTCCCATCAGCCGCCTTTCCAGACCTCTTGTTAGTTGAAGTAACCTAGGCATCACTGTTCAGCAGTCAATTCTTCATTAATGCGGCTAGAGTGTTAGTTACGTGCTTTTAATGTGGGGATGACAGCTCCCCTACGAATTACTCTTTCGCCATATTCCCCCGTCCGACCTTGAGTACTTGTCTTTTCTTTGGTATGCTCTAGGAGGGCGCCGACCTTTCCCTCTTCAATATCGGCCGGCCGAGGACATGGTCGTCCTCGGTGATGCTCCTTGACAATTTGGGCCTTCCCCGCTCATCCTTGGATACTGTATTGTCCTCGGCATGGGCCTTGGGCCCGATATGGAGTGGGTCGGAGTTGCCAAATCTTTGGGCCCTACAATAGCCCCTCAAAATTCTGTTGCCCGGCTCCTTGGGCAGGGATGAGGATTTTGATGTCCTCGGGTCCTTGTCCTGGCCTAGCGAATCTTGTCTTCCTATCAGTACCAAAATCCTTCCAACTGCTCAGGGAATGCTCCTGGCGTTTCAGTACTTAGAGTGCGCCTTCATTAAATTTTGGCGACCCTGTGTCCTCCATGTTCAACGATGTGATGATGAATGGACAATAGGGATACTTTTAACCTAATGGGCGGGAAAGCTAGTGCGGTTACTTTTAATTGGGGGTATAAATACCCAATCAAACCAATTTGCCCCTTCACTTTTACATTCAAGACCTCCTACGCACATACGCTGAACTTGGTCAAGCCTCCAATTGACCTTACGCCTCCTTTCAACATAATAGGCCTGTCCGAGGAGCCTTTCCTCATTTTTGTAAGTTCTCTTCTCTTTCCGGTTCATACATTTCCGCCTGAGTTCCTTGTCTTCTTATTCCTCTTTCTCTTTCCTTCGTTTTCCCTGAGTCCCTCGTTAGTTCTTTAGGATGGGTAGATTTAAGAAGTTAGTTGAGTCTGAGGAGGCGATGGAAAAATTCATCGTTGATTATAAGATCCCTGATACAGTGGGTTTAAGGTACTGTGGAGAAGGGGAGTGGAGCGTTAGGAGAAAAGAGGGTGAGGTGGCGATTCCTATAATTGCCTTTCTGGATGGTGGTATGAGGATCCCCATAGGGCTAGTGATGAAGGATTATCTTAGGCACTTCGACTTATCTCCCACCCAGTGTGCCATCAATGTGTTTAGGATCTTAGGCTGTGTGGATGCCCTGAATGAGAAGATGGGGCTGTGGTTAACCCACCACGATGTAAACTGGTGCTACAATCTCCAATGCCTTAGGGGGAAGTCTTATTACATGAAGACGAGGGACGATAGGGTCCGGCTCATCTAGTGCCTTCCTGAGTCCAGCTAGGGTTTGAACAAAGACTTCCTCATTGTGTCCAGAGAATGGCACGATAGCCTTCATTGTCCAACGGTGGAGGGCACACCAGGTGGGACATTCAGACTAGGAAATGGTTTAATTTCTTGTGCCTTCGCGCTCTGCTTTGCTTGGTTGTTAATAGCAACTTGTTTTCTTTTATACAGATCTGCGCGCTTTTGAGCGTAACTTCGGTTTAGTCAACAAGGAGGATTTGCAAACCGTACTAAGGTCGGAGATTTTTGTGAATGAAGCCGACAACCAAGTTAGAGCCGCTCATGAGATTTTAGGATACGATCTGATTCAAAAATCGTTCCCGGCTCCAAAGTACGTGATCCGAGCTAAAGATCCTCAGTTGCATAAGATCACCGTAGTCGAGCACGAATTTTTGATCCCCGCAAGATCTCTTGTTCCGGAGGGCGTATCGTTGGTGGGCACCTCTTTATCATCTCAAGTTGCCGAGGCTGAAAAGGGAGGGCCAGGAGAAGAGGAAGTTGCTGACTCAGGTCCGTCCGAGGACGAGTTTGACGTGTTCAACCAATTCCACTCGCTCGAGGACCCTCCTGGCGATTTGGGTGATCCCCGTTTAGCTGAAGCGGACTTTTTATCTAAAGAAGCCTCTCCTCAGTCGAAGATGAGTTTCAAGAGGTGACCTCAGACAAGCCTACTGGCCCTGATTGAGGGGCAGCCGGGGAAGGATGCGCCAGAAAAGTCTCCTCCCAAGCTTCCTCCTCTCCCACCCCAATAGAGTTCGCCATCTGGATCCAAGCCCACTGGTCCTCGGCAGAAGAAAGACAAAGGGAAGAGGCCTAAGGAGGGCGAAGAGTCTGATCCTTCCCTGGGTGATGACAACGCTCGGTAGCCATCGAAGCAGCTGAGAGCAAGGCGCCAAGGTCAGGAAAAACAGGCCACCGTCCAGCCCGAGGCCCAGGCTTGGCTCCCCGCCCCCATGCTCCATGGGAAGCCCTTGATGGACGATGCCTCCCTCAGGGACCCTCGAGGGGGCGAGGGTGCACATGTGGTTGACGCATTAGGGAGGTCCTTGCTACTCCCCGTGGACATGGCCCAGCTGGAGGTTCTGAGGAGCGAGGAGGTCTTCCTCAGCCTCAAACAATGTTTGGGTAAGTTTTCTGATCACTTGTGATTCTCTTAACTTCCTACCTTTTGGCTCCTTAATTATCGTGCATTGGTTTTAATTGGCAGGCTATCCAGAATACCTTTAGGTTGGAGGGTATAGCCAGTAGCCAAAGCAAGGCCGCGGGCTTGGAGCTTGACAAGTTGTTAGACGCTGTACGGACCCTCAACGCCTCCAAGGCCGATCTTTCAAAGGCGAGGGGGGAGTTGGAGGAGATGAAGAGGGCTCAAGACATCGCCGAATTAGGCCTAGCTAGTGCCCAAAAGCAAGTTATGGATCAAACGAAGCGCCTGCTTAAGGTAGAGGATCAGCTGAGGGTCGCTAAAGAGGAGGTTGCGACCCTGGAAAAGAGGGTGCTTAAGGCAGAGGGGGCCAGGGGCGTTGCGGAGTCTACCAAGGGTGAGGCCTTGAAAGCCAAGGAAGAGGCTGAGTCTGCTAGGGCCGAGGCTGAGGCTTCCAAAGGTAAGGCCGCGCAGGAGGCCTATGAGTTAGGGGTGGCTGAGATAGAAGCCACTCTTAAAGCTTAAGTGCCTGGGGTATACAGACTTGACTGTTCTCAGGTGCAGAATGAAGCCTTGAAACAAGCAAATGTTGAGGCTTCGTCTAACCTGTGGAAGGTAGAGAGTGTGTACTACCCTCCTGCCATTCGCGAGGCTGTTCTTCCCAGCTCCGAGGCCGAGGTGACTCTTGAGGGAGTTGGGGCTGTTCCTGATGAAGACGCCCCGGCTGCTACCACTTCGGACGAGCCCGCAAAAGAAACTGATCCTCTTGGAGCTGTTGAGACAAGCAAAAGTCCTACTGCGGATGGGCCCTGGGAGGCTGCGAACCCCTTAGCTGATATCCAGGCCCCTTATGTTGAGGAGGTATCTCCTTCAGCTGACCTTCCCCAGGCTGCAGTCCCAAGCAAGGGTACCTCTTCTGCCCAACCCCCTGAGGGAGGAACTGAAATGGGGTTGAAGGAATGATCCTCCACGGCGCCTTCGCTTTGTTTTTTTTTTTTTTTTTTTTTTTTTTTAGCATTGTAATGACACTTTTGCCTTGTGTAACTCTTAAAGATTTAATGAAGTGCATACTTTATTTTCTCTTATTCGTCCTGTTTGTATTATCATTGTTATTATATATATATTTTTTTTTGCTTGCACAATCCTGGCTTCAATTGCTTGCAATGATCACCACGGTCATTAAAGTAATTAGTCAAGTCGGACTAACCTGTTCATGGGCTTTGTTTGACACCCAGGTAGACTTGGTATGGTGTAAATTTTACCAAGGCCGATGATTCAAGGATTAGGCACGGCTTTGATTCTACCCCGCAATTAGGTTATTCTTAAAGTAGTTAGTTTCCCCACAGGCTTGAGTCCGAAGACCATGCAAGGCCTTGATTTTGTCTAACACTTAGCTTTTTTGAAGTACCTAGTTTTCCTTCAGGTTTGAGTCCGAGGACCATGCAAGACCTTGGTTTTGTCTAGCACTTGATTCTTGAAGTAGTTAGTTTCCCCATAAGCTTGAGTCCGAGAACCATGCAAGGCTTTGGTTCTGTCTAACACTTGATTCTTTTGGAATACCTAGTTTCCCCACAGGTTTGAGTCCGAGGACCATGTAATACCTTGGTTATATCTAGGACCTAGTTCTTGAAGTAGATAGTTTCCCCACAGGCTTGAGTTCGAGGACCATGCAAGGCCTTGGTTTTGTCTAACACTTAGCTTTTCTAAAGTACCTAGTTTCCCCACAGGTTTGAGTCTGAGGACCATGCAATACCTTAGTTCTGTCTAGGACCTAGTTCTTGAAGTAGTTAGTTTCCCCATAGGCTTGAGTCCGAGGACCATACAAAGCCTTGGTTCTGTCTAACACTTAACTTTCCTGAAGTACCTAGGTTCCCCACAGGTTTGAGTCCGAGGACCATGCAAGACCTTGGTTCTGTCTAGCACTTGATTCTTGAAGTAGTTAGTTTCCCCATAGGCTTGAGTCTGAGGACCATGCAAAACCTTGATTCTGTCTAACACTTGATTCTTCTGAAGTACCTAGTTTCCCCACAGGTTTGAGTCTGAGGACCATGCAATACCTTGGTTCTGTCTAGGACCTAGTTCTTGAAGTAGTTAGTTTCCCCACAGGCTTGAGTCCGAGGACCATGCAAGGCCTTGGTTCAGTCTAACACTTAGCTTTTCTGAAGTACCTAGTTTCCCCACAGGTTTGAGTCCGAGGACCATGCAATACCTTAGTTCTGTCTAGGACCTAGTTCTTGAAGTAGTTAGTTTCCCCACAGGCTTGAGTCCGAGGACCATGCAAGGCCTTGGTTCTGTCTAACACTTAGCTTTTCTGAAGTACCTAGTTTCCCTACAGGTTTGAGTCCGAGGACCATGCAAGACCTTGGTTCTATTTAGCACTTATCTTCTTGAGTGACTAGTTTCCCCATAGGTTTAAGTTCGAGGACCATGCAAGACCTTGGTTCTGTCTAGCACTTGGAGTTTTCTTTATTGCTTGAAGTGAAGGAGCTCATCCTCATCGTTGGGGAGCCTGCCCTTAGAGTGATAACGGCCTTGAGCTTGCTTCGCCGGGGGGGGGGGGGGGAACCCTCCTTCGGTTTGGTTCCTTGACGCTTCGGTAACGCGCTTGACGCTTCGATGCGCAAGGCGCGTCCTCATTAATATCCTTGCAGATTTACGAGGATCCAGCGGCTAATAAGCTCTTTGGAAATTGAACGGAGTTAATACCTCCACTAATTCTTCCTTAAGATTCTGCGCGGGCTAGTTTTCACCAGCTCTTGCCTTCTATATAAGGAATTTTAGGGTAATCTTTTCTTCAAATTTTACAAACACTTGGGTTCAATAAGGGCTCAAGGCTCTCCGTTTTCTGAGCATTTTCAAGGGCCTTGCCAAAATAGTGACTTATGCCTGAGGAGATGGAGTGGCCTTGGAAAAGGGCAAGGACAAGGAAGTCGAGCCCCCTTCTGGAGCTGAGAATGCCACCCCGATCCTGGACGACACAGTGGAGGCGAAATAAGTAGAGGCCAAAGATCCTCCTTCTTTTCAATCTAGCCAAAGAGAGGACTCCTCTTGCAGTTAGACTCTAATTTGAAAATTTAATCGAACTTTTTTTCAGCTTCACCTATTATTATATATATAGATTTGGTTGCAAATGGAGGGAGAGAAAAGAAATGATAAAGAGAGGAGAAAGAAAATGTTTCCTTTATAGATGTTTGGAAGTAGGGAGGAAAAGGAAAAAGAAAAAAAGAAGAAGAAAATGTTTACCTTTTATTTGTTTGGTTTGCAAAAGAAGAGAAATAAAAATAAAAATGTGTATTTTTTTTTCTTTTATACCTTTGTTAGGTGGAGTAGTGAGTAAAAGGCTAATAGACAAAATTGTAATTTTCAAAGCAATAAAAAGCCAAAAAATGCGGCCAATCTTCCCTTTACACCTTTCACTCCATTCTTGCCCAATTTGGGCGTATTAGAAAAGGTCCGGATGGATCTCGTTTGCTTTGTTTTCTCTTCTCTCTAACCAACCAAACAACGGAAATGCAATCCCTTTCCTCCTTTTCATTCCATTCCAAACACAATGTAAATATCAAACCAGAGCAAGGGCAACAAGAAATCAAGATGCAAAATGATGCGGAACTGAAATGTGATGGTGAGCTAGATCTTGTTCTAACTTAATAAAACTCTTAAATCTATAAGGGAGCCCTTAAATCTACAAGGAAGACACTAGAGTCCACTAAAAATAATAAAACCTCAAAACTTATTTTGCAAGTCAACATATTCCTAATTCAACCTTTTTTTTTTTTTTTTTTTCTCTTTGATCTCTTCATCGAGAAATATTGTCTTTAAGCTTCAATTCATCAACTTGTTGTAAGAGTTTATCTTTTTCAACCACTTCAATATTATCTTCAAAGCTTGGCCCTATATTGTTGATCCCCAATTTTATATCTTCTCTTGATGGTTGAATGCAAACTTCATTAACATAATTCCTAGAATACGAACTTTTTGACGAATATTTTTGGTTTGTTTATGAAAAAATTACATCATAATCAAAAGGTAAAAAAACTCAATTGCAAGCATCTTTTTCATCTTTGTCTATGAATGAATTTTGTCTTTACTTAATCGGATTCTATGAAATTGTTTTTGCTACCACCAATCTAATGCGTACCAACTGTGTTTATTGAAAGAAAATTAACATTTATTTCCTCAAGAATATTCATATGTCAAAGAAATCCTCTAAATCAAGTATCCAATCAAGAAAATTCTTCCTTATAAAAATAATCATTAAATTTTGCAATTATTTCATAAAATTTATAATCCTTATCAATAGCATGAAATGAATCGTGCTTACCAATATTTTACCCATGAGCTATATCTCCCAATGATCATCCCTACTACTAAGTTGCTTGTGCGATGCACAGATAATTTTGTGATATTTTATGTAAAATGGTTTTGGGGAATGTTGTATATATATATTATAAAGAAAAAGTAAACTAAATTAGAGTAATGAAACATATACATTTTGAGATATTAAAAATTAGTTTAGTAGCTTCACTGCACATTTGTAGCCTTCTCAAGGTAAGATTAATTTTTTTTTTTAAATCATGAAACCAAAAATAAATGCAAAAGAGAAACAAGACCATGAAAATAAACTAATTTGTATTGTGTTCACAGATTACATATCATGAAATGAAAGTATGCCCAACTCTTTTACCGGCTTCCACTCATCAATAGTACGATATTAAGACATGGTGTGGACAAGTGCATATGCACGTCTTATAGATGATTTAAAACCATGATAGAATATGGTTTTACATTGCGCACCAAATATACTTTCTACTTATATACCCAAAACAAACACTATCCAACCAGATTACCCAAACCTAAATCATATTTAAGCCCCTAATTTAAAAGTGAAAAAATGAAAAAAAAAAAAAAAAAAAAAATACCCGTAGGACTTTCGTGTCTTGATGGTGGTGGGAGGCCAATATGATGGAGGTGGCGGTCTCTCAGATTCCTCTTTCTCTCTCTTACAAATGCTTTGTCAATCTAAGGTCTTTTATTTTGGTAATAGTGATTAGTGAAATAGTGCGTTGCATTAACAATTCACAACATTTTTGTATCTCTCTATCTCTCCCCAAGACCTTATTTGGTTAGTTCTTACTATTAGTCCTTAATTTTTTGTTTTTAATACTAAATTGGTGGGTATGCTAAAAGACATGAAGAAGAGAAAAAAATGTGGTGTAACAGTATAAAACTCAATGAAAAGAGGTAAAAAAAAAAAAGGCTAAATAAAAAATTAAAGCGCCACATAGCAGGACCTCATGCACTCCTGCATGAGGTCTCTGCTTTTATATATACTAGTCGCTAACCCGTGCGATGCACGGGAAAATTCAGAAAAATGTTCAAGAAATTCTTTTTTTTTTTTTTTTAATTCATCTTCCTCTAGATTGATGAAAGCTATAAGATTAATTCCTAATATTCATCTTCCAAGACACGACAACGTAGCTTCAATATTATTAGCAGTATCATAGACTGCCTTATAACCATACCTGGAGTAAAGAACTCCATAGGATGCTGCCAATCCAACCACCAAGAAATTCTACTCCCATCTCCCATTGCAAACCTTAAGAAAGATCTTGCTTTAATTCTTAGGTTAAGCAATTTTCTCCATCCTCTTGTGCTACTTTGTGGAACTTTTACACTCCAGACACTCTTTCCTTTCTACAGTTTCTCCCTAATCCCAAGCTACCATAATGGAATCAGCTTGGACAAAGAGGTTCCACATATGCTTTACAATGACTGCCTCTTCCAATCCTCTATCTTTTCAAGGCCTAAATCCCTTCACCTTAACCCTTACACCATTCCACAATAACAATTAATTTTCTGCTCTATCATAGTGATAACCTTCTTGGGGAGGACAAAAAGGCTTGTCAAGTAGACTCAAATGCTACATAAAATTGAGGATAACAGCCTTCTAGCAAAGGACAGGTTCTTTAAAGTCCAAGAATTAATTCTAGATGTGATTTAATCCAGCAATGGTTTCAACAAACAACTTACTTGGGATTAGGGGAACAGCTAGGTACCTCATTGGCTCAGAATCTGATTTTAAATAGCTTGGGGAACATAAGAAAGAAAAGAAAACATTGAACTACACTACACAGGATAGTGAGAATTAGGTACCCTCTTTTGATAGACGTTGTGGGGTGCTTAATTTCTTCCTCATGCGTAACTATATCTCCTTATTTGTGTTTCTTGTTCGAGACATGACTTTACGTAATTTCGTTAGAGGACCTTATGACCATCAAAACCAATAATTATGGCTGAAACCATTTAAAATAGGTGGCCAATCATACCTTAGAATCCTCAGTCAAAGTTTGCATGGACAAAATGATTATTTTATCAATAAGCCAAGAGTAAATATACCTTAAGAGAGTGCCAGTTTCTTATACCTCAACTGTGGTTGGTGTGGTTTTCCCTAACAAATATAAATATAAAAAACAAATGAAATTGGCCATGAAAGAATCAATCAACTGAGGTCTAAAATCTAACATTTAGGCTGGTATATTTTGTCCCAAGCTTTAAGGGCCACGAACTGCCTTGTATTCGAACAGAATCTACCTACTGAACTGTCAAGCTTAGAGCAAACTTGATTGGGAATGTTGAAAAATAACATAGAAGAAAGGAGGTGAGTCTTGTGCAAATGACTTGATAAAGGTGCTCCTGCCTGCCCAATAAAGACTGTTTCTCCTCCACCCACTCAATTTAGCTTCCATCTTTTCCTCTAATTATTTGAACTTAACAGTTTTGTGATTAGATTGAAACAAAGGAGAGCCCAGGTATTTTAAATCAGTAGGAACTGTTACCCACTCCTCAGTTATCTCAGTGCTCTTGCTCACATTTTTAGACATGCACACCCAAAAAAAAAGACTACCTCTTTACTGAATTTCTGCCCAGACCAACTGCAAAAGTTATCTTAACATGCCATTAAAGCTTCAATTTCTGCTCTTTTAATCCAACATAACAACAGATCATCAGCATCAATTAAGTAAGTTATATATTTGTTTAACTTGTAAAAGTGTTAGGATATGACTCCTGATTTGGACCACATGCCAATTCTAAGTGAGCTATTTTCATTTTTCAGATATACCCTTAAGATGGGCTTTCATATAGTCTTTTTCTAAACCAGTAAAGTCTTCACAATGCTGTTTGCCCATTATGTTTAGGACTACCTGATCTTACCTATGATGTTTTTCTAACTTCTCGTTTACTTCCTCACAGATTGTAGTTGGAAAAGAGATACGCAAGTCTAATGTTTAGTTCATATTGCAAAGTTAGATGCTACTTATAATTTGTTTCTAAATATTTGAAGATTGATATATTTAATGAGGCATGTTATATAAACTAAAAAAAAAATGTCAAATGTTTTTTGATATTCACTTGGTTGAAAACACAATTGGTAGTATCTAACAAATTTCCACTTTGAATTCATTAAATTTTATTAAAATGCAAAACCCCATTTAAGACTAACAGGTATTTGCTAAACTATCTAGCCATGCAACTATATAAGTTGATAGTGTATATATTGTGTGCGGGAATGTGTATATGCGTACACAAAATTAAAATACAAATTTTGTGTTCCTACTTCTCTATAAAATCTAAAAGGGAATAAAAACCAACATCAAAGTTGAATAAAAATTGTATCTGAAAGCATAATGTAAAAGACATTTCTTATTAACTTATATCCCAAAATTTTAAGGAACATCTCAAGTAGTTTAGTAGCTAAACATAGCTTTTAGTAACTATATCATTCAGCAAGAACTTTCAATATCTAGCCTAATTTACAATTTTTTTTTTCAATAAGTAACCTAATTTACATACACAGCTTAGCAACTGAGAGAAGGCTTCCACTAAAACTTCTATGACAGCATCAAACGCCAAACTTGTCAACATGTGCTAATCCAAAATGGTTCCTCTTTCCTTTTGATTCAATTTTTCCACCATGTTCTATAAAAAGTTACATACAATCATCACAGAACTCCTAATCATAACTTGAGGCAAGTTTTCAAGAACTCCATAGAACTCTAGTTTATGGTTTTCTTCCACTCTATGTGTAAGAGTGCACCATCAGGTACACAATTCAATGTAATCCTTCGTTTCTAGTCTATATATATATATATATATAAAATAAAATTAAAAAAAGGTAAATAATCATCAGTTGAATTATTTCCATTTAAAACAGATTTTGAATGCATGTTTGATTCAATAACTCAATAAAAAAATAACTAATAGGAGTTTCTTTGAAAATATTATGTTGAACCTATGACTTTAAATAGAATCTATATAAGATTTCAAAGAAACTATTACGCATTTACAACTTAATATAAAGGAAAAACAAAAACTTTGAGATAGAAGACAGGTAGCTCACTATCTTCGTCTAAGTTCCCCCACATCACCATTCACATCTAGCAAATCAATAAGAACTACAAAACACAAACATAGAAAACTCATAAAATTTTCCCCACAAGTAAAACTATAGTACAAATGCAAAATAAGTTTGTCATTGAATCCTTAACATTGAAACAATAAGAAACAAAATTAATAAATCAGAGAGAGCTTTAAAAAAGAGCATCAAGAACTCTTATTTTCACCTTCATGTTTGTGTATTGAATTGATGTTAGTTGCATTGGAAACTATACATAAAATAAAAAACCATAAACAATTTCATCTAGAATAAGAAAATTGTGTTATTTCAATTTCAACTAACAAATCAAACGGCAAAGCTATATTAGGGGAGGGAAAAGAATTGAAACAAAAACATGCCTACAGACTACTTGGATGGTCATAGCCTTCATGTTGGACTTAAGTTGTTCATGGCTTTCTTGTTAGACTCAAGTTGGATTCCTAGGTAGTAAAAGTCTATAAAATTTTCACATTATTACGTTCCCCAAAATTCACCAAATTTGAAACAATATTCGAACTGCAAAATTTATGAACTAAAACCCCAATAACTTGCTCAAAATTTAAAAATTAACAAAATAAAAATTCTTTGATTTAAAAAAAAAAAAAAAAAACTTTTTGGGTAAACTCTATAAAATAAGCAAATTTAAGAGGAAGAGAGAGAGACTTATCGTGCACAAAATCCCTAAGAAACTCAAGCCCTAAGGAACTTATGGCTAAAAGTTATAAAAATTGAAACCCAAAAAAAAAAAATAAATAAATAAAAAGAAGTAAAAATCTCATTTAACCAAGCATAACAACTCCAACTAACATACTACATATATAGTACATTCTTTTGAAGCAAACAAAAAAAAAACATAAGAAATAACAAAGGAGGAAAAAAACTTCAAATGCAGTAATTAAATTAAGCTTACTACCAAAAAAAAAAAAAAGGAAAAAAAATAAACAATGAATAAAGAATCATATGTAACCCTTGCTTAATGATGTACAGCTACAAACATGAAAAAAAAAAAAATTGCAACTATCTGCAACTAAAGAATAAGTTATTAAGGTGTTCATCTCTTGTTTAAATAACTCTTGACCTTTTTTGTTAGTTTATCTACTCTATTATCAATTTATCATAGCTGAATGTGGCAATACCTAATTATGTAACAATTAAATCAATTAGAAATTTAAATACATCCAATCAATGCAAAATCATCTATATAAAACAGGAAATTAGTATTATTGATTAAGGTACGGATGAAGGCTTTGGTACAATCCATACCTTTTCTCCCACACAACTCAGCAAGTAGCAAAACTACCAAATTGACACAGAAGATAGACATACATATAACAAAGTCACATGAATTATGGCTGCAATCTAAGGTTTAGATCATAAACTATTCACTATAGCGTGGCAAGAATAATGTAAACCACATATGGAGATTGACCTGCAGGCTGTAGCTATTCAAAAACAATGAATCTTGATATGTTCCTTCTTCACAATGCCAGCCTGCACAAGGAAGGTAGAAACATGCTTCCTCTGATCCCCCTGAAGTTGTATAGCCTCAACTTGATATAAGCCTAATAAAAGTAATCACAGATTGGGGTAATTTTCCTTGCCCTAATTTCTGAGCTTTTCTCTACAGCCAACAGCAACAACTAAATATACAAAAAATTGCAGACCATAAACTCAATACCCAAACAGGAAAACATAGAAGAATTAACACTAAAAATTTTAAATATACATAGAAAATAAAATTTAAGTATACCTCGACGGCTCGTACAGAAGAGGAAGCTAACAGCTCCTTGCCATTAAAGTTGACGGTGGCCTTGAACCTGGGCCTGTGGTCGGATCAATTTGCCTCTCGCAAAAGGATATGGATAGGAAACGAAATGTTGATTGAATTACTGAAACACAAAAGAGAGAGCAATGCGTCCAATAATTGAAATTAGCAAAACCAACTTTAGGGCTCCAAACCCATCAATCTAAGCAAATCATTCAGAAGAAACAGTCCCAAACGAAACATGAACAAAGGTGAAATACCTGAAGTGAATCATCCATTCTGAGCTCTTCTTTAAATATGCTGTTTTCGGGTTCAATTAAATGAGGAGTTTTGAAACCGTGAAAGATAGGAAGAGCAAAAGGACGGGAGATAGTGATGAGGTATGAAGGAGGATTCCCTTAAATAAGGAGAGGAAGAGACGAAGAAGGGAAGAGAGAGGTTGGAGTTAGAAAGCCGAACATCTGAAGTATTGAATCTGTCTTTGGAAGAGAGAAAGGTTGGGAACGTCTGACTTGGTCATGCTAAAGGTCTGAAGAAGAAGGAGAAAGGGTTGGCGTTTAAAAGATTAAAGGGTTGATTTGGGCTTAACGGTGGACAGTCATGCTAAAGGTCTGAAGAAGGAGAAAGGGTTGGCATTTAAAGGAATAAAGGGTTGGATTTGGGCTTAACGCTGGACAGCAACGTAACATTCATTTTTGGGCTTTGAGGTTAACATAATTAAAGCTATTAAGATTGGGTTTTATGGTAGAGATATGGCTAGAAATTATTTTCTTCTTAATAGTATTTTAAAATTAGGAAAAATTTTAGTAAAAGTATTTTAAAATTATAGGAAAAATTCAGGAAAAAAAATTAAAAATGACATGGCGGTTGATGTGGCTCAACAGGAGCGTAGCAACATTAAATGCTACGCTTCAGCTTTTAGTAATATATAGATTAGTTTGTACGCCCGTGCCTTGCACAGGTATATCTTTTATTTGAAAAAGAATTATTTACAATATCAATATGCACCTCCTGTGACATTATTTTTATTATTTCCTAAATATAACAAAGTCTTTTTTTTTGCCATTAACAATTGCAGGCTAAACAAAGAAAATAGGCAAAGATCATATATATTATATACATTAAGCAAAAACATCTTCCATTAAACTTATTTTGATTAATATTAATAAGCCAACCTTGACATTTGCTCAAAAATGCAATTCTCAAATATTCAACCTAAAATGCTTGCTTGAAAAAAATTAAAGAATTATAGTGAAAATTCTAATAAAGTCACCATCAAACGCAAATGGCAGGTACAGAGCCTTAATGGGTAGGATCTCTCTGCTCATCTACACTGCCTCTCCTCTTTATACTAATGGTTGTTTATCTTTTTCTTCTTTGAGTTCCAACTCTGATGGAATCTAATTATTGGGTAACATCACAAAAATTCTGTGGTTCACCAGAATCACCACCCATGTTAGAGTCAACATAATAAACACATACATCATTGTATACAATAATACAAATTACTAAAAGAAATTAAAAGGAAATAAAGAATGCAAAAATACTATGAAAATAATGCTTCATCTCTGCCAAGAACATATCTTATATTAATAACCATAATATGCTAATAGCTGCTACCCAGTCTACCACATCAAGGATCTTCTTGCCAAACTACATCAGTGTACACTTATGTCTAGTTTGCTTGCCATCCACATCTCCGTCACGTTTGGACAGTAAAATAGTGCATGAATTACAAACTTCAATTCTTTATTGCATATCTGAGATGATATCTCTCATGGCTCGTGGGGTGTTAGCCAAAACATTCCACAAACTTATACAGAGTTGGGCTTGTGTAAATTGTAACCGAAGGTATCTTCTAATATACCAAAAGGCATGCAATTTAATTTTGTAGTTAGGGTAAGCTACATATTTGGTCTTTAACCTTTACACTGAATCTCAATTTGGTCTCTGGCTTTTTAAATGTGTCAATTTGATCCCTAACATTTTAGTATTGTGTCAAAATAGTCTCGGCTGTTAAGTGATTAATAAAAAATGCTAACGTGGCTAACAGCAAAAATAAGATATTATTTTTAGAGAGGTGCTACATCCACAACATTTTTACAACAAATCATAGGTGGTTAGTTGTTGTTAGTTCAAATTTAAACCTAGCACTAAGATTACTTTTTTATTACAACAATAACAACTAGTAACAACCTGCTACTTAGGATTTGTTGTAAAATTGTTGTGAAAATATTGTGGACATATCATTTTTCTTATTTTTATGCCACATTGACTGCCATGTAGACTACCATATGGCCTATTTCATTTTAGTTTTAAATTCTATTATTTCATTTTAGCGTGAGTTTGGATAGGGCGTTTTGCTTAATCCGTGTGTTTTGCTTTTTTTAGTGGGTCCCATGGGTACTGTTCAGGGACCACCAAACTCAGCAAAACGTAGATTTCTAGGTAAATTTGGGTCCGACAGCACTATTCACACATTTAAAAATTATTTTACTCTAGTATTTTCAGTAATAAATTTTCAGTTTTCAGCAAATAAGCCGTATCCAAATATACCCTTAGTTTTAAAAACTTAAACACAGAATTTAAAAAAAAATGAATAAAAAAATTCCCAATTTGCATCTCTAAAACAATAACCCTAAGAATTCACAAAGGAATCATCAATTCATCGACATCACCCAAATAGCAGCTCACAAAGGAATCATCAATCATCACTTCAAAGTCCGAACTCCAAAATCCAAAGTATGTAAACAATAACCTTACACCATTACCACCACAACCAAAATGTATAAAATCCAAAAACATAAGCAGGAAAAAGAAAAAAAAAAAAAGATTTGTCCCAGATGGTCTTCTTCTTCTTCTTCCTCCTCCACTGCCTTCATCGCACCACACTCAACCCCACCCTTAAAAACAACAAACTCATAGCAGACAACACCAACAACAACTCTCTTTATTGTTCCTCTTCTCCCAAACAACAAACCGAAACAGACAACACAAACAAGAACCTTCTTTCCAGTCCAAATTGCTCATCATTCTCCCCAGGCTCAATCAAGTGATTGGAATTAATGCTCACCACCCAGATCCAAAGAATTAGTGCTGGCAATGAGAGAAAATCTGGAAATGGTGTGCGTGAGATTGTGCTAATTGGAAATTTTTGAATGGTTGATTTCAGTTGTTAAAATGGAGGCAGTATATACTGTACCCAGTATATATGCTGGGTTCAGGATATACAAAATCGTTAAAATGGTTTCTTATTTTTCCTTTTTTTGATTCTGATGTATTATTTGAGTGCTTAAATTTAAAACATAGCATTATTTTTCCTTTTTTTTTTCTAAAAAAAAAAAAAAAAAAAAAAAAGACATGGCAATAGGTTTTAAAATAGCTGACATGTCAATTTAGTTTTTTTTTTTTTTTTTAATGTAAGCCATATGGCAGTCCACGTGGCCGTCTATGTGACATAAAAATAATATTTTATTTTTGTCAATAGTCACGTCAAGTTTTTCTATCCATTACTTAATAATAAGGATTATTCTGACACAATACTAAAATATCAAGAACTAAATTGAGACATTTAAAAAATTAGGAACTAAATTGAGATTTAGCATAAATGTTAAAGATAAAATATGTAATTTACCCTAGATAATATTATAAAATTCAAAGATCTACTCAATATATATGAACAATAATTGATTTATCATGTAACTATGAATTGCAATGGGTCGGGTTTCTTTATACCCAAACCCGACCTGCGGGCCTATATCCGTTACCCGAACCCAGCTCGTTTAATAAACGGGTATTTTTTGGTTGCACCCAAACTCGACCCGTCCCAAAATCACAAACCCCGGCCCAAAATCACAAACAAAGATATTAGTACAAACCCAAAACAATCACAGCATTTTCTTGCCATCCAAACGGATGCCAAGATCTAACAAACCAATCTATACAAAAAATCCAACAAATCCCAAAAATTTTGCAAACCCAGAAAAAATTAGCAAATTTGAAAAACCAACAAAACACAAAAAAAAAAAAAAAAAAAAAAACCCCAAACCCAAATTTTGCTCACAAAACACGAAAAGGAAAAAACCCAAACCCAATCGGTTGTGGGTCTATAACGGGTGAGGGGTAGTTCACAGTGGTTGTGGAGATTTTCGTGGTGCTTGATGCTTGATTGTGGCTGGGCTTGTGCGAGGATTTTCTTGGTGGCTTGAGGGAGTGCTTGTGTGGGGCTTGATCGCTTGAGTTGAGACTTGAGAGTGAGAGTGGAAACTGGAGTTAAGCTTGAGTGCTACGGCGATGGTGAAATTGTGAGTGAGTGTGTAAGAGTGGTGAGTTGAAGAGAAAGAGATGAGAGGCGGCTGAAGAGATTGTGAGTGTGAGGTGAGGTGAGGTATTTTAGGGTTATAAGAGCATCCACAGCAGTGGAGCTAAAAATTTAGCTATTTAGCTCCACCAAAAGTTATTTTATCTATTTAACCTGCACACATGCTGCAGCAATGGATCTATTTTAGCTTTCAACACAATAAAATAAAATAAACATCACAATAAAATAATATATCCCCTACAATAAAATAATATATCCCACAACTCAAAAAAATCCACAGCACCAACCACAACCACCTCTACCATCAGCCATAGCCACAGCCACAGCCACAACCACCACTAGTCCACAGCAGGGAAAAAAAAAAAACAAACCACTAACCGAAATCTCCAATCTTTTTCCTCAACCCAGACCAAACAAAATCATCAATTACAAACAAAATAAAAAATCACCAATCACAAAACTTGGCTTTGGTGAAGAGGATAGTGTCGCCGTAGGTCTGATCAGCAAAAGAAAAGTGGGTCTGAGGCGGATAGGTCTAATCGGCGAAAAACCAAAGCAATGGGTTGAGGAAGGCAGCAGCGGCTTCGACGATGAAATCCAGAGAAACCCAAAGCTTGGATCGACGATGAAACCCACGAAATCCAAAGAAACCCAGGCTTGTTGGCGTTGGGTGAGCGTTGAGATGGAGGACTGGGCGGAGACGTGGGTCGGAGGCGTGGATCGGCGGCTTGGGGCTTGGGTCGGCTTGGGCCGGTGACATTGAGGCCGGCAGAGGCATGGGTCGGAGAAGTTGAGACAGAGAGGTGAGAGTGACACAGAGAGAGGGGCACAGTGTGAGGTGAGAGAGGCATGGTGGGAAGACTTTTATTATTTTAATCGGGCCGGGAGTAAAATGTTAATTTTTTTGTTTAGCTCTCGGCTACAGTGCACATCTATATCTATAGATGTGCACTATAGTAATGGAGCTAAAAAAAATAAGTTTAGCTCCACTGCTGGAGCATGGTTTTTAGGTGTTTGAGGAACTAAAAATACCAATATGGCTTTTTAGCACCACTACTGTGGATGCTCTAACTATATATATATATATATATAAGGGTATTTTAGTAACTATACATATATATCCAAGTCGGGCCAGGTTTTTGTAAAAACCCGGACCTGGACCCAGACCCAGACCCGCTTCGGGTTTAAAAAAAAAAAAAACCAAACCCGACCCATTTTTAATCAGGCCAGGCCGAGTATCTGTGGGTCAGACAGAAATTGCCATCCCTAATCCCTATAATAATATGGTACTATTATTTACACATTTAAAGAGCTATTTTAGGTGTAATTTAATTACGGTATTAGAAAACCGGCATATAATTGTGGTATTAGACTATTGACAATGTGCATTATATTAGGAGTTTTTTTCCCCTTATCAATTGGTCATTAAGTCTATCATTATTGTGGCTATTATTTACACGTTTAATTATGACTTTTTTTTTTTCGTGTTCAGTTTCTTCACCCCGAATGTTTTTTAACCTCAAACGTGTGGCAATTCTTTTCAGGTTTTTTTTTCCTTAATTAAGTTGGGGAGAAGAGAGATGAAAAAGTGAAAGTGAAACAACCTAAATTATTGTTCTATACGTGAACATCAAAGGAGTGGCAGTAAAATATCAAATAAAATAGTTAAATGTCAATTTACGAATCATTTAAGGATGCAAATAAAGTGCAGAGTTTTTTTTGTTGTGAAAATTAAATGCTTGACACATGACTCATATGTAATCAATAAATTTAACACATGTCAAACTTATATGAGGTGGACCAATTATAGTTTTCCATGTAGAATTATTTGTCATAAATGTACTAAAGAATCTGTTACATGGCAAGTTTTTAAAGACTTAAAACATACTCATTTGTGGGAATAAATAATTATTTTGTATTGTAATATAATGTATAATTTATTCTTTAATTTTTTTTTAAGATAATTTATTCTCCATAAAAATTAAACAATTTCTATTCGGTCTAGTTAGGTCTACTTCAGTCCACTTGGTCAATTTTGGTCCCCTTTCAATCCATTTTGGACTAATTGGGCCTTAAATTTATTCTTTTTGTAGGTTTTCTTTTCAAGTTTAGTTTAAAAATTCATTTTTTTTCTTAATTTTTAGGTTGATAAGTATAAAATTAGGGCAAATTACAATTATGATTTGACCGACATTTAAGTTGTCTACCTATGGTTTGAAATTTGACACTTTACCCACTTGATGTTAGCTCAGTTAAAGTTTAAACAATTTGTTCTCCTTAAAAATTAAACAATTTCTATTCGATCCAATTAAGTCTACGTTGGTCCACTTGGTTGATTTTAGTCCCCCTTCAGTCCATTTTAGACTAATTGGGCCTTAAATTGATTCTTTTTGTAAGTTTTCTTTTCAAGTTTAGCTTAAAAAATCATTTTTTTTTCTTAATTTTTAGGTTGTAGAGTATAAAATTTAGGGCAAATTACAATTACCCACCTGTGATTTGACCGAAATTTAAGTTGTCTACCTATGGTTTGAAATTTGACACTTTACCCACTTGATGTTAGTTCAGTTAGAGTTTCATAACTTACCTCTGTTAAAAATTGGGCTAAATATGTAATTTTGCTCAACTTTTATGTCTCTCTCCTCTAAAAATACAAAAAACATAAAAATACAAGATCAAATAAGATAAAAAAGAATCCAGTGGAACACTTATATGATGAGATTTCAAACCACAAGTACGTAATTTGAAATTTGGTCAAACCTCTGATGGGTAAAGTGTCAAATTTCAAACCATATGTTGACAACTTAAATTTCGGTCAAATCACAAATTGGTAAGTTGTAATTTGCCCTAAAATTTATTATATTTGGGCTAAACTCTTTATTTTTTAGTTATAAAAAAAAAAAAAAAAAAAAAAAAAACTAAAATAGACATTATAAATTAGAAATATGAGCTCTAAAAATGCAATTAAAATTATAAATTTTCAAAAGTCTTATTTGTTCCATTCTATCCTCTTTGGTCCAATTTGGGCCTATTCGGTCCATTTTGTCCTATTTAGTCCATTTTGTTCACTATAGTTATATTCAGTCCATTCAGTCTACTTCGGTCTAATTCAGTCCATTCAGTCCGCATTGGCCCTATTTAGTCCACATTGGTCCTATTCTATCCACTTTAGTCCTACTCGGTCCATTCTGTCCACTTTAGTCCTATTCAGTCCATTCTGTCTACTTTGGTTCTATTTGGTCCACTTTGATCGACTTCAGTCCTATTCAGGCTATTCAGTCCACTTTGATCCTATTCAATTCATTTTGTTCACTTTGGTTCTATTCGGTCCATTTTGTCCACTTCGGTCCTATTTAGTCCATATTGTTCCTATTCAGTCCACTTCGGACCAGTCTATCCACTTTGGTACGATTTGGTCCCACTCGACTCATTATGCCCACTACAGTCCTATTCATTCCATTTGTTCTTATTCAGTCCATTCAGTCCGCATTGGCCCTATTTAGTCCACATTGGTCCTATTCTATCCACTTTAGTCCTACTCAGTCCATTATGTCCACTTTGGTCCTATTCAGTCCATTCTGTCTACTTTGGTTCTATTTGGTCCACTTTGATCCACTTCAGTCCTATTCAGGCTATTCAGTCCACTTTGATCCTATTCAGTTCATTTTGTTCACTTTGGTTCTATTCGGTCCATTTTGTCCACTTTGGTCCTATTCAGTCCATATTGTTCCTATTCAGTCCACTTCGGACCAGTCTATCCACTTTGGTACAATTTGGTCCCACTCGTTTCATTATGCCCACTACGGTCCTATTCATTCCATTTGTTCTTATTCAGTCCATTCAGTCCTATTCTGTCCATTTGGTCCATTTTGTTCCATTTCGTCCAATTCAGTACATTTGAATCAGTTCGGCCCATTTTGGTCCACTTTGATTTATTTTTGTGCACTAACATAATGGGAAAAGACATGTTTGGTTTTAAAGCACCTGACCTAAATCCAAATTTATTTTATATATATATATATAAATCTCAAACTCGTAATATCTAATTTCTTAAGCATAGCATTTATTATTACTACGCTTTTGTTGAGCCACATTAATGTAGCATTTCAGTCCACTTCAATACTGCAAAATTTAAGTTAAAATATTTCTAAATATAAAGACTATGAATATACAAATGTAATCTTTCGGGCAATTATTCATTCTCTTAAAAGAGATTATTATGAATTTATGATAATAAAAACTCATATCAAACTTATACTGAATATGTATGATTTATGACAGTCATATTTGGTCTGTCAATCCGTGCCATGTTTGTTGTTATAGACTTTATTGTTTTATTTTATTAAAAAAGGCATTTTCAATAAATGTTATCCAACTACCCTTTAATTAACTCTACAGCTTACACCCTGTTGGAATTCATGCACGCTATGCTTCATCAATGGTGTAAACCAATTCAGGGATGAGGGAAAGAGAGAAAATATCTAAATGTGCATCAAATTCTTATTCACAAATAATCAAGCTCTGTTCCTAATATATGAAACAAATAAGCAGGAAAAACAAACCAAAATAACTAACCAATAGACTGAACAATTAGTGAATGCCATCTGTCATCTACACCTAACTGACTCTACTATATAGTAAACTACATGTAGCTTAACACCTAATACATAAACGACTTGTAGTTTAGCCTTATGTACAAAACTATCAACTAAATTACAACACATCATCTAACAACTCCCCCTCAAGATGAATAGTAAATATTGATTAAGTTCATCTTGGACAAGAGGTACAAGAATTGTTTTTGGCTGAGAGGCTTGGTGAAAAATCTCCTAGCTGATGTCTTGTAGGCACATGGAAAGTCTTGATCACTCCATCTAGGATTTTCTCCTTAATGAAGTGACAATCAATCTCAATATGTTTGGTTCTCTCATGAAACACTGGATTTGCAACAATGTATAAAGTTGCTTTGCTATTACAATAGAGAGAAGCTAGTTGTTTATGTATGTGACCAAAAGTACTAAGCAAAGCAATCAACCAGACTATTTCATTAGTCACACTGGCCATAGCTCTATATTCTGACTCAGCAGATGATCTTAAGACAACTTGTTGCTTCTTGCACTTCCATGATATCAAAGATTCACCTAGGAACACAAAAGCCAAAAATTGACCTTCTGGTATCTACATAAGTTGCCCAGTCTGCATCACAATAACACTTTAGCTACAGCTCAAACTCTGCAGATAAGAAAAGACTTATCCTGGAGTTTTCTTCAAGTACTTAAGGATCTTGTAAGTTGCTTGAAGATGAGGCATCTTAGGAGCACTCATAAATTGACTTAACTTATGGATAGAATAGCTAATATCTGGTCTTGTAAGTGTCAAGTACGAAAGCTTCCTTATCAATCTCCTATACAAAGAAAGGTCTAGTACACCATCTCCACTAATACCGCTCAATTTGATTGACTGTTCCATGGGAACATTTGAAAGTTTGCAAGCCAATAAACCTGCATCTAATAGTATTTCAAGAGTGAATTTTCTCTGGCACAGAGATAACCCTTTAGCATTCCTTGCCACTTCAAGCCCTAAGAAAACCTTCAAGGTACCAAGGTCCTTAAGTTTAAACTTGTTGTCTAGAAACTTCTTGAAGATAACCACAGCATCCACATCATTTCTTGCTATCAAAATGTCATCAACATAGACTAGAAGAATGATAATAGAACCCTTTTGAACTCAAGTACATACTGAATAGTCTGATTTTGATTGAACAAAACCATGATCAATAATTGTGGATGAAATTTTAGCAAACCATTGCCTACTAGCCTGTTTAAGTCCATACAAAGACTTTGTAAGCTTACGCACCTCCCCTTTGCTACCAAATCCAGGAGGTGGAATCATGTAAACTTCTTCTTCTAAGTCACCATGAAGAAAAGCATTGTTGACATTCAATTGAGTTAGATGCCAACCTTGGATAGCAGCCACTGCAAGTAGAGTCCTAACAGTGGTAAACTTCACAACAAGGGAAAAAGTCTCATAGAAATCAATCCCTTCAGTTTGGGTATATCCGTTAGCCACTAACCTGGCTTTGTACCTCTCAATGGACCCATTTGCCTTGAGTTTAATTTTTAAAAACCCATTTACAACCTATGGGAACTTTGCCAGGTGGGAGAGGAGTCATAACCCAAGTATGATTAGCCTGCAAAGCATCAATTTCTGCTTGCATAGCCTCTTGCCACCTAGGATCTAAAATGGCTTGAGCATAGGTATCAGGTTCTTTGTGAATAGTTAAGGCCATGGAGAGCTCTATGAGGAGAGAACGATTTAGCATAAGAAAGAGTAGAAGAAAGGGGATATAAGATACCTGGACTAGAAGCAAAGGGGTCACTTGATGGAGAGAGGGAAGCCTAGGCCAACATAGGAACAACAACAAGATTACAATAATAATCTCTTAGGTAAGTGGGAGGTTTGTGAATTCTAGGAGACTATTTAAGAGGAACAACAGCAGGAACAACAAACTCATGAGCAAGATTCAAGGTTGAATCAGTAGGAATAAGCATAGTGGAATCAGTAGGAATAAGCATAGTGGAATCAGTAGTATGATTGGAATTATCAGTAGGATGGACCAAATCAGGAAACTCATTAGGTGGCACAACAATGTCAGAAAGTGTAATAGGTGGAGAAAATTCAGCAAAAGTAGATGGATTAAAAGTTGACTGATTTGGAATGCAAGGTTAAGGAGGAAAAAAAAATGATTTATAAAAGGAAAGGAAACAGATTTAGAAATCAAAGATTTGAAAGGAAAAATAGATTCCTTAAAAACAACATCTCTTGACAAGAAACAGGTTTTGGTTCTTAATTCATACAACTTATATCCTTTAACACCATATGGATAACCAAGAAAGATGCAGGGCTTAGCTCTAGGGTTAAACTTAGTTCTATTTTTAGCTAGAGTAGATGCATAACAAGACAACTAAACACTCTAAGATGTGAATAAATGGGTGAATGACCTAATAACTTTTCATAAGGAGTAACATCTTGTAATAAAAGACTAGGAATTTTGTTGATGAGGTAGGTTGCAGTAAGAATGCAATCCTCCCAGAATTTTAAAGGGAGATTGGCTTGAAACCCCAAAGCCCTAGCCACACTTAAAAGGTGTTGGTGCTTTCTCTCAACTATGGAATTTTGTTGAGAAGTTCTAACACAAGATAACTTATGTATAATGCCTTTGAAAGCATAAAAGGAATGCAAGGCAAATTCTGGACCATTATCAGACCTAATAACTTTGATAATTGTGTTAAACTGATTGACTACCAGATTGTAGAAGGACTGAACTAAGCTGGAAGCATCAGATTGGTGTGGCATTAGGAAGGTCTAAGTGCATCTACTAAAGTCATCCTCAATTGAAAGGAAATAGCTTGAACCATATAAGGAAGGAGTAGAATAGGGTCCCCAAATGTCAATATGCACTAAATCAAAGAAAGAATTAGAAATATGAACAGAAGATTATAAAGGCAATCTTTTTTGTTTGGCAATTGGACAAATGGGACAATCAAAAGACCTTTTATTGCTACAATTGATGGTTTCAGGTATAAGAGATTGTAATAGAACCAATCTTTGAAAAGAATGATGAACTAACCTGCTATGCCTAAGACTAGTATCATCTATTACAGAAGTTGAATTACAAGAAGTGACTGAGTTTACAAAACTAAGAGAAGACAACATGGATAGCATGTCAAAAACAAATTTAGGAAGAATTGTGTTTGCAAGCTGCAATGTATATAGGCCTCCTTGCTTTTTACCCAATCCATTCATCCTCTAAGGCTGTAAGTCCTGGATAAAGCAATAATGTGAAAGAAAAATGCAGCAACAAGAAGAGGATTGAGTTAGTTTGCTGAGGGACACAAGATTAAAGGAGAAAGATGGAATGCAAAGCACATTTTCTAGTGTCAAGGTAGAAGTTAACTTGACAGTGCCTATATTGGTGACCTTAGCCATATCTCCATTAGGAAGTTTAACAGAAATTTGAACAATGGAAGTAATTGAAGTGAATGGACCATGTGATCAGTGGCACCACTGTCAAGAATCTAATCAGTGGAACAAAGATAAGAAGTATCAACTTGTGAAGAGAAGACAAAATATTCTAATGAGTGGTAAGGCAATTTAGGAAGTTGAGTTGAAAATTGAATGGAAGACTTGATACCTGACATCTTATTCCCTTGAAAATCCAAAGAAGGTTGAGTGATGATAGTAGCAACTTGATGTGCACATGAAGTAGATTCTTGTGATGCTTGTGTACCAAAGTGATTCTGAGGATTAAGCAAGCCAAGGAACTGTTGATATTCTGCTCAAGTAAGACTAAAACTGTCTTCACTATTGCTGTCAGTGGTGACAACATTACTGGCAAAAGAAGAGTTTCCACCTTGCTGACCTTTTTTCTTGAACTTGTAGCCAGGTGGATAGCCATGTAATTTGTAGCATTTGTCAACTACATGACCTAAAGCTCCACAATGAGTGCACTAAGGCCTACCAGACTTAGCCTTATTGGATACTTTAGCAAAAGAACCACTGTTCTTGACTGCCAAAGCTGAAGATTCAGTGTTGAGACTTTTTCCCACTTTCCTTTGCTTCTCATCTTGGAGCTAGAGAGAAAACACTTTACTTAAAGAATAAATAGGGTCCATTTGTAAGATCTGTCCTCTCACTACTACATAGGTGTCATTACCCATCAAGAAAGACATGACATACTCTTTTGCTTGATGACCACAAGAACAGGTCCTATAATTTGAGAGCTCATCCCACAACCCCTTAAACTTGGTATAATAACCATTGATAGTCAAATCTTCTTGAGCCAAAGAACAAACTTCATTTCTCAATTCAAAGATACGAGGACCATTGCCCTGTGAGAACCTATGCTACAAATCAAGCCAGACCTCTCTTGCTGTCTTGAAATAAGCCACACTAGGTTGTAGATCTTTAGAAATAGAATTGAACAACCCAACCAAAACAGTGTTGTTACACTTGCACCAAGCTATGTAACAAGGATGATCAACAAATTGAGGCTTTGGTATAGACCCATCAATAAAGCCTATCTTGGTCTTAGCATCCAAAGCAATAAATATGGCTCTACTCCAAGTGCAGTAATTCTTCTCAATCAGATGTTGAACAACAAGAGACACCCCAAGATTGTCACTATTGGACAAGTAATAAGGACTAGAGGAGTTTTCCCATGGCTGTATAGTTGGAAAAGAAGTACTTGAAGTAATATCTGTCATGTCCTCAAACTCAAATTTTGGCTAATCAAGAATTTCAAGAATTGATGTATCACAATCAAGATTCACAAAATTCCAAACCAAAAAACTAGAGAAGAACAAACAAGAATTGGTTCATCAACAAAAACAAGATTCTTAAACACAAAGAATGAAGTCAGAACCCTTGCTGATCATTGAAATTCGAAAGAACAACAATTCATTTGCAGACACCACAATTGTCAAACTAAAAAAAATCCTAAATCAAGAACTTCGATTTGCCAATCTTCTCAAAGAAATAAAGATCTAGAGAAAATCTGGTGCAAGAATCAAGAGAAATATAGAGGAGCAATTTCTACTTGATTTGAGAAATAATACTAAAAAAAAAAAAAGAGAGAACAAAGAGGAATTGAACTAAGAATTTTAGAAAATACCGAATTGAAGATACTGAATTAATTCATGCTCTGATACCATGTTGGAATTCATGCACACACTAAGCTTCATCAATGGTGTAAACCAATTCAGGGATGAGGGAAAGAGAGAAAATATCTTAATGTGCATCAAATTCTTATTCACAAATAATCAAGCTCTGTTCCTAATATATGAAACAAATAAGCGGGAAAAACAAACCAAAATAACTAACCAACAGACTGACCAATTAGTGAATGCCATCTATCATCTACACCTAACTAACTCTACTATACAGTAAACTACATGTAGCTTAACACCTAACCCATAAACGACTTACAGTTTAGCCTTATGTACAAAACTATCAACTAAATTACAACACATCATCTAACACACCCAATAACAAAAGGAAGTTTCAAGTAGCTTTTCTTGAACTCCTAAATCACACATGTTGTATAAACTCTATTACTTTTCAACTTTTAAATATTTGTCTTTAATAGTGAATATATATAGTCATCAAATATTATTGAGTTTGAGTTAAGATGGTTGGGACTTGGAAGTAGGAACATTGATTTAAAGTTTTAAACAAGGCTATTTTGACCAATATGCCCGTATATTTCTGTATCGAAATATTCTGTTCTAATGACTAAGCCGAAACAGCTTCCGAAACGAAATTCATAATATTGCCATGCATCGAGGATCCACTCTCTCATAGCTTGTTATGAGAGAGTGCATATATATTCATTCTCCTACTATTTAATACTCCCAACATTTTCTATGTATAGTTTTCCATTTTTTCAACCAAATAATTAATTAGTTATTTTTTTTGCTAACCAAAAAATGAGTTTGGGGGGGGGGGGGGGGGGGGGGTGAGGGTGCAACTGGCATGGCTACACTAATAACACCCAACTCGCTCCAGGGCGCAGATAAACAGGGCACCCACAAAGTGTTGATGGCATGCTAGAACCCATGCAATGTGCATGGAAGTCCGAGTCATTTCCATCAGGCCACCAGCCATGTGAATCAACTAAATAACTATGAGAATAAATTGGGTGAGGAGCCGGCGTAGAAGATGTGTTTTACACCGATCAATCCTGACCTACCACATCAGATTTTTAACCACTAAATAATAAACTTTAACGCACACGATTACTCCCAAATATTCATAAATCACGTCTGAATCTCTCTCTTTCAGTAATTTTTTTTTTTTTTTCCTTTTGGCAATTGGGTTGACTGGATTTTGGGTGTGGCTGAAGTGGGTATTTCGAGTTTGATGAGGAGGTTGATGGCAATTTTGTGTCAGAGGTTTGGCCCTTGGCCGATGTGGTTGAATCAAGGCCATTGGATGTTTTTTGGGCTTCTTTGTGAAAAACATGAGGAATTTCCTTTTGGTTTTCTTGGCTTCCAAAGACTAAATGGAGATGAAACTTTGTTTAGCTTTACCTTTTAATTTTCTAGGCTACCAAACACAAGTGGAGAAGATTTATGTGGTTTTTTCCTTTTGATTTTCTACTCTACCAAACACAGTCATTAATAATTTTTATTTTAAGAAAAAAAAAAATCAACGAACATCGTTGTAGTGTGGACTGTGGAATCTGAAATTTTTTTAGTTTTTTACCCATAAAAATAATAAACGATAACACACACTACCACTCCCTCTCAAATACCAAATTTGATAAAGAAAAATTAAACCCAAAATCTGCAGAAAATCAAAACCCAATCTTACTGTTCAAAAGAATAGTTACAGGTTACAGCAAGAGCTTTTGGAAATGAGTCCGGCGAGATAGTCTGAGAAGTTGTTGGAGATTTGTAAACAGCAGGATTTTTTTTCTGAGTTATTGCTTTTTTTTTTTTTTTAAGCTACTCCCTCCGTAAGATTGAAGATAAACTTGGTCTAGAACTCCAAGTCACTGAGATTTAAAAAATGGCCTACATCGGCACAACCACCTGGTCCTGGTGGTTTTGTCTGGTGTCACCTTCAGACTATAAGCATCATCGTCATTATTTCCAACGGTCACTTCTGTGATTTTCACGGTGTAAAAATCTGACGTGATGGGTCAGGATTGGTGGGCGTCAAACACACCTTTTGCTCCTGACCCAATTTATTCTCAATAATTATCTTTATATCTCTTTCACGCTCTTGGACCTCTAAAGCAAAGACTTTTGTTTTCGCGAGAATCTTTTAAATGTTACTATCCTTTTATTTATTAACAAGCTTTGCTTTCACTGTTATTTCTTTATTTCTTATATATAATTTTTTATTTGTTGTGCCTCTTTTGGGTTATTCTCTGCTTGGAAGCTTCCCGGTTCTTTTGGAAAATCAAGTCGTGGGTTTCTCTTGCCTTGTGGTTCGATTGGGTGACCAAGCTTTTTTCGCTTTGCTCTTATCCTGGAAGGAACGCCAATTGTTAAAGAATTTTAGTTTTTAGTTTTTTTTTTTTTTTTATAAATTTTATTTAAATGAGAAAGAAGATTATTCTATCGCAGTACTGTTATCCTACATAGTTGTTCTTGCTTGTGCATGGGAGAGCCGCGTGGAAAATACTCTGGAATGTATGTCAAAGTCTTGCTTGCGATATGCATGAATTAATTTGAGGGAACTGTAGGGGTTAAAGGGCTGAATTGTGGCTGTTTGCAAAGTTGGGAGTTTTTTCTTGGTGGTCAGGAACTGAAAGATACTGGATGTGTTTTGACTTTAATTTCTTCTCTAAAAAGGGTCTCTGTGGTTTAAGAATTAGTTTGCGATCGTTTTAGTTTTATAGGGTCTCCGGGTAGTTCAATTTCTTCCTAGTATACAAGGGATTGAATCTTTTCTGATCATTGTTCTGATTTCCACTGCAATAGGTAAGAATTTGTTATTGTTGTTGTTTAGTACTCCGTATTTAAGTTCCAGTTCAACTTATAACTTAAATTTTCTTTTTAATATTTATATATTTAATATTTTAAATTTTAAATTTTTTAAGGATAAAGTATCCTATGACCCTTAAATTCAAAATTTGGAAATTGATTACATAGTTCGGAAATAGTGATGGTCTACCTGTTTTACTAGCTTTCTAACATCATTTTGCCAATTGGTTGACAATAGTTATAGTTTCCAAAGAAAAAGAGATAAGCAGTGCTATTATATTATCATTTTTTATTTTAATGAACAACTCTAGTTGATCATGTATATATTGTGCTGCATGTGGAAACGCTTTATATTGCATATACTCAAATTGTCGCTCTGCATGTGGAAGGTTTGTTTATACAGTATCTTGAATTGATAGAGTATATATGTTAGATACTATGGATAGAATTTTGTAAGGAACCGATATAAGTAATGCTTTTCTTGTTATTGATCGTCCAGATATAAGATAATATCCTTTTTAATGGGGACTGATGTTGCTGAAGTAGCGGAAAAACTGCCAGATCCTTGTTCCTTTAAGGTACCACTGTTTTGGTTTTGACTACTCTTCAGTTGGAATGTTCTGGTTTGTATGTGTAGTCCTATTGACTGTATTTGATTTACTTCACCAATACATACAGGAGGTTATGTATATATCCTAAATAATAGTGTCAACTACCTATATTCTTCCAGTGGTTTATGTCTTGGTTAGTTTTTTTGTAAAATAGTGTCAATTACACTTAATTTCCAATTCTTTTGAAAGAAGACTATTGTGTTTCCTTTTTGGTGTCCTGGAGATCCCATTTGATGTGAAATTAGCTACTGGAAACCAGATTTTACTGTTCTTTGATGAAGATGGTATACTCTGGCCCAAAATGCTGTTTCTTTAAAGGCCAAGATTTTTTTTATCAAATTGAGCATGGATATATGTTCCTGGATAGGATTTTTTTTTCTCAAAGACATGAGAAGCACTGTGGTTTCCCTGTGGAATCGTATAGAATGAAGTTTAAATCTGAGCTCACTTTGCGTCTGAATATTTTCTTTTCTTTAGCTCAGCTATTCTTCAATATCAGGTGGAACTGTCTCATTCTTGTATTTATTCATGATTACAGGTGCACTTTTTAATGTGCACAGAACTCCTGAAATTGGTTGATAGAATATCAAGAATATATCCAGAAATAGAAGCGGCTCGCCCTCGAAGCTCAGCAGGAATACAATCACTATGCTTGTTGAACTGTTCAATTCAGAAGGCCAAGCTACTTCTTCAGTGCTGCTGCGAGTCTAGTAAACTTTACCAGGTATGTAATCTTTTCAATGACCAAGGACAAAGAAAGTAGATTAATGTGTAGAATTTCTGCTGTATTTCATCAACGTGATAACCATCATAAATAAACTACTGGAAAATGATAGACACAAAATCTGGCAATTTGATCTGGAGGATAGCAATTTATGATTGGTCCATGTACCAGGCAAAAGTAAATAATTGTATAATAGTTTAAATAAATGAAATTGGTTTATGCTGGTGGACTCCAGAAGAGAAGGAAAACTGAAAAAACTTTCTTCTGATAAAAAACTCAACCGATATGAATATATGATATGTTGGAGGAGTAGGGTAAGTAGATTAGGTTAATCTGCTTATGCTAACTGATTGTGTTAGAAGTGGCTTGGTTCAAGTCCTACAACCAGCAATCCTTGGTAGATTGTTTTTGCATTTTTTGATCATACATGGCACTGTTTCTGACTAGAAATTACCTGCACTAGAACACGTTGTGGAGTTTTGTTGTGATTAGTCCTTCAATAAGCACGCTTCTTTGTATCCTCTTTTTATTTATTTTATTTTATACTTCTTTTTTAATTTTTTGCAAGTGTGCGCATGTGTTAAAGTTTCGGCTTGCTCCTTGGATGGAACATCCAGTAGTTGTGTCAAATCTGATGGAATTAACGACTCCTTTCACTTCTTTTATAACCTTTATTGTTGTTCTGATACTGTTTATATACTGAAATCTCAATCCATAGAAGATAAGGCTTGCAAATTACTTTCAGGCAGTAACAGGTGATGTAATGGTCTTAAGATTTCAAAGATTGAGGAGCTTGTTGGAGCAAAGTTTAGGCCACATTCAAACTATGTTTCCAGTTATGCTGGCTGTAGAGGTCGGTCAAGTTACATGCCCCCTTGAGCTTTATCTTATTTTTATTATTTTTTCTTTCGTTTTTTTCCTTTTCAATTCCCCCTTCCAACCAAGATAGAAAAAAAGATGAGATAATGGATATATGTGTGTATGTGTATTTGATGGTGTTGTCAGAGAAGTTCCTCAGTATTGTTTTGTTTCAAAATGTACAATATTCTTGTTTACACGCTCGTAATAACATGGTATAGTAAGCCAGCCACTGCACTGTCTTTTGGAAGTGCTAGTTACATGAGTGCAACTGTACCAGAAAGTGATTCTGGCATCTGATGCTTGTATCCCAAATTGGAACTGTTTAAAGAGGCTAGGTAGCCCCATTTCCCAATTTACCTGCTTTCAGTCTAGTTGTTTTCACATAAAACGTTCAAAAACATCTGGCAGAACAACTACAAAATGAGAATTTTCAGGATTCCAAATCTATGTGGGTATCAAGTATCAACCTGTCTCATTCCCACCATTTTTAGTTCCATACTCCCCCCTTTCCACACCCCCCCCCCCCCCCCCCCTTTTTCTTTCCAATAAAAAAAAAAGTCTGAGCCTCAGTTATTAGGTGCAGCTAATGATGAAATGTCTTTTGCAGATCTCTCAAATCATGGATGATCTCAGGAGTGCGAAATTTTCTCTGGACTCATATATGGAAGAGGCTGGTAAGGCTTTGCGAGGATTGCTCACTTCTACATCAGATTCATTTGAAACCTCTGAAGTTAAAGCTATCCAATATGCAGCTTCAACACTTCATATTACATCCCAAAACGCTATCTTGATAGAGAAACAATCTATCGAGAGGCTAATTGATAAAGTCAGTGATAGTAAGGCAACAAAAACGAAGATTTTAAAATATCTTTTGTACCTATTAAAGAAGTATGGAAATTTAGTTTTGGGAGATCAATCGGGGAATACCTGTGTTCAGCATGAAGGAGCAGTTGCATCTGAGAAGCACAGCGAGTCTGATGAAGTGGAAGAATTTAGATGTCCAATATCTTCAAGATTGATGTACGATCCAGTTGTCATTGCATCTGGACAAACATTTGAGAGGATGTGGATACAGAGGTGGTTTGATGAGGGTAATGATACATGTCCAAAGACAAAAATCAAACTGGACCATCTGTCATTGACTCCAAACACGAGCTTGAAGGATTTAATATCAAAGTGGTGTATGAGGTATGGAGTCACTGTTACCGACCCAACTATGAAACCAGAAGTCCTTCACACTTGGGAATCATCTTCCGTTTCTAGTGCCAGCACTGGCCGTTCTATGGATTATATGCTGCTTCGGTTGGATCTCAGCAATTTTTCATCTGGATCTTTAGTCACAAGTTTCACCTCAGATTCAACATGCAATAAGATAGCAGATGGCTTAAGTTTGACGTCTATGCAGTCAAAAGACGAGCACAAATATCCATCTTGTGCTAAAATAAATGAGACAGATTTGAAATTTCTCTCTGAACTTGCTGAACTTGAATGGGAATCCCAATGTGAAGTTGTTGAAGATGTCAAAAGGCATCTAAATTACACTGAAGAAAATTATTATTCTCTGTCATATGAGAACTTTGTTGAACCACTCGTTAGATTTTTGAAGGATGCGTTTGACCGGCATGATATGAAAGCACAAAAGACTGGATCTCTGTTGTTGTTTGCATTTGTGAGTAAAGTCAGGTAATCCACCCTTTGTTGATGAATACTAGTTAAAATGGCTTGTGTTTAGATGTGTTAAATATTTAATTTGATATATATCATATTGAATATGCTAGAATAAATGCGGAAGCGAAAGTATAAAATAGAGTAATACAAGACCACGAAAGTTACGTTGTTCAATCTGATGGCCAACGTCCATGGAGGAATCCTTAAGAGCTAGTTACATCTTTAATATATGATATTGTAGTACAAATTATGTGTTATAATGAACCATAACATGGATATATTACCCTAGATTAATAAACTTCTAGTACAAGTAGAAGACTTGGTTTGCACACAAGTAGGATTAGGCTTTGGCATGTTATAATTTGCTAATATATCTCTAACACCCCTTCTTAAACTTAAAGTGTAAGCTCAATGAAACTTTGAAGCTGAATAAACTTAAGAAGATGCCTCGAAGAAACCATGAAGATGACCACGAAATTGGCTTGAAGAATGACCTTGGAAGAGACAAGGAGGATTGAGCACTATGGAGGAAGAACCAAGCACAATGAAGGAGACGTCCGAAAAATGCCGTAGAAAGGCTGCATCAAAGACCAAGAAAGGCTACTAGGGCCAAGAATGGTTGCATTGGAGGCTTGAAGAAGATTGGCGAAGAGGACGACGTCATGGAGCATGGTTTACCGTTTACGGGTCTTTGTGCATAGAAGGGATCTAAAAGGATGAAAAATTGGCCAAATGAGCGATTTAGGAGTTCCAAATGAAAAAATGGAACCCAACGTCGGAATCTACGTGAAAAGCTAAGCAAGGTACGCTACATGGAAAAAAATTTCACCTTTGATAAAAGTCAATGGTCAACATTAAAGTCAAGTCAACCTGAAAGTCAACTAGAGCTAACGTGGCATAGAAGCAGAACTGACATGTAGCTAACATGGTTAATGCGGCTATGATGACATGATGAATGACATCAGCAAATAATTCCAGCGCATGAGTGCGTGGAGGCACGTGGCTAAACAAGTAGTTCTGCGTGTTTAAATTTGTTAATTAGAAAATTTTTTTAAACAGAAATTAATTATTGATTTAGCAATTTTAAACAAATAAAAGTTTTTTAGTAAAATGGGTGGATCACATCACTTATCTACCAGAAGCCCTTATAATTTCTCATCGCGTGAGCTGTCTCACCAAATCTTCCACCATCACGTGAGAGCGCATGGATGATGATTAGGCCTCAAAATTTCTGGGGTTTGTAGATCGATGAACGATCTACCTCCTAGAGGTAGTGGTGAGCATGAATGAAAGCCAAGGGGCGATATATCAGGCACCAAGTCTCACGGCTGCCTCGTTGTCTTTGCCATCGACACCTCCCAACAGTTGTCGCAGTCTTGAGAATCATAGGCAATCCGCATCTATCCTTCTCAGATTTGTGCCGTTCAAGCTCTCTTTCGATGAAACCAATCACACAGTCAAGCTCTATGGCGTCCCGCGAGCAAAAACCAGAAAAACGGTGCCATATCTCAGCTGCATGCGCACCACATGTGGCTGAGACCTCCGGTGAGAATTCCAAGCGCCGCTTTATGTTTCTCACTCGTAGCTCCTTATTTTGCCACACGTGCCACGCGGACAGCTTCTCCATACGCCAATCTGCAAAACCGTGGAGTCCGCTCGCCAAACAACGTGCCACGCGCTTTCACGGGATCGTCGCTGTTTTCATGCGCCTCCAGGGTTCTTCACGCGCTCCTCGCACAATGGAAAAGGTTGAGATTGCAGATGAAGGCCAAGGAAGACAGTTGCTTTGTGAAGAGGCACGGCTTGCACAGATCTAAGATTGGAAAGGCACGATTGATTTGGGAGCAAGCTTAACAAAGAGAGATTTTTCTAGAGGCCAAGAACTAAGTTTGGTTCTAATACCGTGTTAAATTTTAGCATTGGTATACTATGTTGAATAGGTTAGAATAGATACAGAAGAGAAAGTGTAAAATGAGAGTTACGTGGTTCAATCTAACGGCCAATATCTATGAAAGTAACCTTAAAGACTGCATCTTTAATATGAGATGAGTGTAGTACAAATCATGTTTTACAATGAACCATAACATGAGTATATGTGGTAGTCTAAGACTTGGCTTACACACAAACATAATTGAACTTTGACCTATATTAATGGGCTAATATATCATACAAGATGCAAATGCAAACTTTTAATTTAAGGTGATTCTTATCGTTTTGAAATGTATCAAATTGGTGTGGCTAGTACAATATGTCATCTGACTTGTAAATTGGGAATTACGGGGTGTTGACTAAGAAGGGAAGGTTGCTATGAAATTTTTTGCCAGTTGACACGGTGTGGTTTATTGAGACCTTGAGTTGATTTAGGTACTTAGCTTAATCCTAACTAGATTATTTTTTTACCACCATGGAATTGCACAACATACGAACATTGACCCATGTAATTGTTGTTTTCTTCTGTAAGTCCCTGTCCTTGATTTCTCTTTGAATATGATCATGGTTCTTTATGCATGGGCTCATGTATGACACTATAATTAATTTCCGTTGCTTCATGTAGAAGTGGGATCTCATACCTACGTGAAGAAGCATTGACTCTCTTGGCAACTTTTCTTATTTCAGAAGTCACAGAAGAAGCCCTAGATATATTTGAAGTGTTGTCTGGCCACAAGTATTGTAGAGCTAAAATATTAGCATCTGGTGCTTTGACTTCCATCCTAAAGACCCTCAACTCGCATAGCAAAGATTTCCAGGAACGGGTTATCAAAATTCTGTACAATATGTGCTCAAGCAGTGATATTTGCTCATACATTGTATCTTTGGAATGCATCCCAAAATTGGTTCCTTTCCTTGATGATAGCACTCTTGCAGGAAAGTGTGCATTTATTTTGAAAAATCTATGCAGTGTGGAAGAGGCTGGGGTTTCTATTGCTGAAACTAGCGGATGCATTGCTTCTGTTACTGCACTTCTTGAGACTGGCAGTTGTGAGGATCAAGAAAATGCAGTGACTGTTCTCCTTTCACTATGCTCTCAACGTCTTCAATATTGTCAGTGGGTCATGGAGGAGGGTGTCATTCCTGCTCTTGTTGATATATCTATCAATGGTAATGAAAAAGGCAGGGCGAGTGCCTTGGAATTGCTACAGTTCTTAAGAGATATCGAGTATGCTGAAGATCGGGGTTGCTCTAGATCTGATATTGATGCCTCTAAAGACACTACGGATCTCTCTAAAGAAAAGAAATCATCTAAGACATCTGGATTTTTTGCAAAGATACCAATGTTTTTGAAAAAGAAGAAGTGAAATTTGTGTCTTCAAATTATACCCAGTGGTGCCTCATATTATGTCAAATGAAATGGAGTCCGCTTGGTAAAATTCTCTTTTCTCCTAGCCTTTAGGGATTTTCTGTATATATGGAATGGATCCATGATTTCATCATGTATAGTTAGGTTGCATTTGGCATTGGCTTAAAAAGCCAGCATTTTTTACTATTCAACTTATTTTTGCTACTATTCATAGGTTTTACTGCACTTTTGATACTATTTATAGATTCCACTGTACTATTTTAACTACTTTTTAGTTTTATCTACAGTACTTTCAACAAAAAGTTTTCAGTTTCAGCTAAATATGCTATTCTCAACCTCTAATACTAATTCTCAACCTGTAGCTTTTGTTAGCTTTAATTCCTAATTCATGATGTATTTGCTGCTACTTTCTAGATAATAGCCTGACAAGAATGTACATTTTTGTGTTGTTTGATGGGTTGTCTACTTATCTTACATGCTGGAATGATAATCTCTTGTGGAATTTAAACTGCACTTACTAAAACATATCTTTGTAGTTTTTCCTGCACACTGTTATGCTTTTATTTTTGTGGGGTTGCTGAGTGCATATTAGTATACATACTTGAATCATCAGTAACTTCAATAAATATCATGTTTTTGTATTAATTCAACCATTAAACAGAGTCGTATTCCAATTTTCAGGAATAAGCAAAATCAATCCTCTTCCGTGATTGCAGCCTTCCAAACTTAAAAATTTGCAGAAACCTCTGATGGAAGTTGTATGCAAAGCAACTTCAATGTGAAACTTGTATTGATCATTCTCTTTCTCAAGGAAAGTAAAGTAATAATATGACTTAGCTTCTAATTTTTTGCTTAATCCTCCCAAACTGCACTATAAGTTCTCAAACATTGTAGCTCCTTTCCCTCCCTTATCTGTTCTCTTCACCTGGAGATATGCAGAAGAGTAATAAGTTGGTGTGAAACTAAAACTATTATGTTTGAACCACTACCTTTCTAAGCAAAAACAGCCCTGAAAAGCTGATACTCCCCTGTTATTAGTGTTGTCCTGCTTCGGGCTCTGATTGACTGAAGCTTCCTATCATTGTTTACACAAGGAAACGTCAGTAGTTGACTCTGTTTAATAGTAGCCCTGTGCCAAGGCACGCGGTTGATAAAAAATTTAAAGCAAAACTTGACTTTGATACCGGAAAAACTTAAGATAGTCGCAGAGCAGTGTTCCGTGCTCTCATATAGGGGGGGGTGTGCCTCATTATTGGATTGGTACGAGGATCGGAATGTAATTTCCCACAAGCAAATGTGAAAGAGACAAGCATTCTCATGAAGTGGGTGGAGATCGGCACAACACTTCCACACCCATTATGTCCTACCTATTGCTTAACAGTCTATTTCTCGTCCCAGTCTGCAATTTATTTCACCACAGCATTAGCATGTGCCCTTTCACCCTTAATTGTGTCTTGAAACTATGTCCCCACCAAGCCTAATGATCTTGTCCCTCCAAATATTTTACAGTTTGGCAAGAGGTTTTATAAGTGATGTGATCTTAGAAGATAAGAAAACAAGTGATCACTATTACTAACTTTATAAAGGAGGGAAAAGAAAAAGTGAGAAGCAAGTGATCTCCTAAAAAAGCTTGTTGCTAATGTTTTTCGTTTGTTTTCCTGCGTGAGGACTTTGTTTTAGCTGCCACATGATGTAAATGGGATACACGTCATATAGTCAGTTTTATAAAAAATAATGTCAAATTGGCAAGAAAGTGATTGATTATTTAATTTATTAAAAATATTTCATTTGAAAAACATGATTCACTCTAAGCAAATTCTTAACACACTGTAAAATTAGCAGACAATTGTTTACCCCTACCAACCGGGGGTGGGGGAGGGGGAAGAAAAAAAGATTTCCCCATTTTCATTGTGAAAATTTTAAGTTATTATATGGATGAAACGAGATTTTGAATGATGTGACATATGTATACTACTGTACATAAAAATAAATAAATTTTTATTATGAAATAAATTATTTTTATTTGCTCTATAAATTTTTTATTTATTTAAAGGAAATGGATATGATGTTGATCTATTTTAATCAAGAAGCTGGTTCTTTGCACTATTTCCCAATTAGTGGACATTCTGGCTTGGTCCCTCTCTCTCTCCTGTTGCTATTTGTTAAACAGTGGTTGGACAATTTAGATTCTTTGATGAGCAGCAAAGTCTAAACTCTTTACCCGTTAGGCCAAGTAGTCTAAAATAATTTCAACATTACCTTGGCAAAAAGGGTGAAGAAATGCATGACGTACTTCACGTTATGTTGGGGTTGGTGACCGGCTTAAAATAAGCGAGTTTAAAATAAGCGAGTTGGTGACGGGCTTAA